>CM076578.1:692218963-692713764 GCA_034641835.2 Pinus albicaulis
ATATTAAAAAATGTAACGAGGGTAAGTCCTAAAAGGAAAATCAAAGGACTAAAAGGAAAATATCAAAAAATAATATAAAGTATGAACCCCACCAAAAAGAGATAAAAATAGATCTTGAAAGTGCTGCAAATTCAAATTCCACTACCTTTTACTTTACTTTGCAAATACGATTGTGTGCAGCTTGTTAAAAATGCCACAATCCATGAAGATCAAACAATTTAATCTTGATTCATTCATGCTGATAGTTAGAGAATAAATATCTGGCCAAACCATTTATTCTTGGCAGGTCAATACTTAAGTAGAGAATAAAAATGAGCTCATCAATTTAATTTGAGACATTGGAAGTTACAAGGTTAGAATTAGATAGTTTTCTTATAAAAGAAAAATAAAAGGGTCAATAAGCTTAATTGCACCCAATAAATGAAGAAAAAATGTTAGATTAAATGATGGGTAGGTAGATTACTATCACAAAGCATGGAGAGCATCAAATTGGTCTTTTCATATCACTAATATTCCCCAAAATCCCCTTCCCCTTGTTTAAAACACTAATGCCATTCTTAAAAAAGGCATTTTCCCTTGTAAAAATATCCTTTTCCCTTCATATTAACCTTTCCCCCTTATTTCACTCATTTTCCCTTACTAAAACCCTTTCCCCTAGTTAAACAAGCATATTTTCATTGGAAAAGTAAAATCCCCTTTACTAATTCCCCCTTTTCATTCAAAAAGTATAAAAAACCCCCTTATCCTAAGTCTAAATAGTTAAAATGATTTGTTGGGCCCCACTATAACAATCCCTTCCCGATATCAGTTTTAACACTATTTCTTAGTGTATTTTAAATATCCCACATCATATTCATTAAACCCCATTCATATTAACCCCATTTAGATTATATTCAACCCCTCCACTATATAACATACATTGTTATATTTATTCCCGCATCTATATTACAAAACCCCATTAATATGTATTTAACCCATTACATATATACCATGCTAACTCCCCTTTATAATATTCCTCGACCCACATATATTAACATATCCCATCACATACACATTTCCAGTGTTAGGATATTCCGACACATAGGAAATAGTTAAGAATAACTTAGTCTAGTGTAGAGTTAGGTAAAGTGTGTTTCTTTACCATGTATATTTGAAACTTATAATCCGACTATCACGATTTGTAGTGATCCGACGGTTATCTCTCACCTCGGTATTAATGGCACTTGATCCATGGCTTAACATCCGATTGGTCCATGATCTCTATTTAAAGAGCACAGAGGGTCATTTGTCCTGTAACCGTTTATGAGAGAAACATATGTAACTTATCTTTTATATTAATAAATTCCCTAAAGTGGTCGCGTTGGCTCAGGGCGTGGACTGTTTCCCTCTTTGAGGGTTTTAACCACGTGATTATACTGGTGTACTGATTTGTGATCTGTTTGTGAGCGGTGACCTTTAGTTCTTGAACTACAGAACTTACCCTGCAAATTCCTACATGGTATTAGAGCTATTTTGAGGGCCGCGTCCATTGTTGATCAAAATCCGAAGCCGGTTTGACTACATGCGAATGTCGTTTTGTAGATCTACTATTTTTGAACATTTTTGGGCTTGGAGAACTGCTCGGTTGTGTCCGGAGTGTCTGTTACAGTGAGGAAAACCTTTCATCTCATGTGAAAAGGTTTTCGGCAGCCCAAGTTATGTCAGTTTAGATTTGGAGGTACAAGGCATCTATTTTGCAGTTATATTTGTTAATAGTTCTGCTTATTTTAGTTTTTTTTCCTGTATTAAGGTTTTATTTATTTGCTGGATCTATACCCTCTTCTCTATGTATGCTCTTTTTTGTGTGCCCCATGTGAACTCGGCACATCAGAAATAGGAAAAAGGGATTTTTTTTTGCTACGTATGCTCTTCCCCGCGTCTTTATGCGATCTTGGGAAATCAGAAATAGTAAAAAAAGTGATAGTTGCCAGTAAGAATCTAACATTCTACCGTAAGGCTTTGCATTTCGTTTCTTTTTCTCGTTTTTTGTGCCAGAAAAGGCATGCACACCACCCCTAATAATAATAATAATAATAATAATAATAATAATAATAATAATAATAATAATAATAATAATAATAATAATAATAATAATAATAATAATAATAATAATCTCCCCTTCCTCCTTTCTAAAATAACATAATCCTTTTAGTATCTCAATTGGTGAGGGGTTAGTTTATGAGAATAGGGATCTTGGGTTCAAGTCTCCTTCTCAAGCTTCTTTTGTAAAACGTTTTTGTTCAAAGGGGCGGATTTTTTTTTTTAAAGAGCCGCACTTCATCCCATTCCTGTAACTATTCGACATCTACATCTCAATTTTTTTCAAAATGCATAACTTCTTCATCCGGAAGCCGTTTTTTGAGCCTTTTTTTTTAAACAGCCTAATTTTTCAAGATCTTTCCATTGGAATAGTTAGTTTCAACTTTTCTCAGCTTCAGGTTTAAAAAAAAAATGTAAAGTGCATGCCTGGTTATTCTTAACAACACTGATTATTTCCAATGGCTACCTTACATGGTAGATATACTTAGAAGTAAAGGGATTTATAGAATAGCCACAGGGATAGAAACTAAAACTTCTGATGATGATAAATTTTCTAAATGGGAAAAAAAACAAGATCAAGCACGAGGGTTGATAGGAATGTCCATTGCTCAAGATCTTCGATTTCATATCCTTGACATTGACACCCCTCATGAAGACCTGGACAAGCCAAATACTGTCTTTGGCATTCAAAATCAAATTAGGGCCCATCAGCTTGAAAATGAGTTGCTTACTTTGGACCCCAATAATTTCTTCTCTACTGAAGATTTTTTGTCTAAATTCAAGACCCTCAGAGTTCTTTTAAAATGTTGTAAGGTCAATAAGGAAGATGGTAGCCTCATATATTTCATTCTTACTAAGCTTGGCCCTGCACACTCTATATTTGTTTCTGCCTTCCATTCCACTAGAGAAGCCATCATTTCTTCAGGAACCACCTACAAGAATCCCTCTTTTGATGCCTTTTGTGATTCTTTGATAAGAGAACAAGAAAAAATTTTACACCTTGGTCTTATCACTGCTGGAAACGCTTCTAAGAAAGCCTTAGCAGCCCAACAGCAATCATATCGAAAGAATCCCTAGAAGCAGTATCCTAAAAAGTATGGTCCGAAACCAAATAAGGGTCCTAAGCAATTTCAGCCACAAACTGAAAAAGAAACTTGCCAAAATGATAAGGCATATAAAAACAAAGGAAAGAAGACAGATAGACATTGAAACTTTTGCAATCGTGATGGCCATTTAGAGTCCAAATGTTTTAAGAAGATGGAAGCCTTAGAAGCAGCAATGAAGAAGCATAACATCAATTTGGAGCACTCTTCACCTTCATCTTCAGGCATGGCACTTTCTGCTTGTGGTTTTCAAGAATCAAGATCTGGTTATGCATTAAATGTATCTTCTTCTTCTCCTTCTCATGAGTGGCTCATTGATTCTGGAGCTTCTTACCACATGGATAAAAATAAATCCATGTTTTCTTCTTTAAATGATTGTAACACCAAACATATTTATGTTGGTGATGATAGATCTCTTAGTGTTGTAGGATCTGGAACCATTCATCTAGATAATGGTCAGTTTAATGATGTACTATGTGTTCCTACCTTGTCATGCAACCTTATATCTTTTTATCAGATAACTCATTCAGGTGAAGGGAAAATAGTAGAATTCTCACCTCATGATGTTGTAATCAAGGACCTCAAAGATCCTAAACATATTTTAGCTACTGGCATTGCTGATGATTCCACAAGGTTGTATAAGTTTGACAAATTTGGTCATCATCTCTTCCCTCTGTTTTGTTGCTCATAATGATGATGTGAGCAAACTTTGGCATGAGCGATTTGGTCACTTAAACTATTTCTCTCTTCAAACTCTGTGTAAGGAAAATATGGTGACGGGCCTTCCTACGATATCTTACCGAGATGGTGTTTGCTCCGGATGTGTACTCGGAAAACATCATCGGGATAGTTTTGACAAACATGCCTCTTGGCACGCTTTAGCCCCTTTGCAGCTTGTGCACAATTATTTATGTGGTCCACTTCCTGTTGTTTCTTTCTTTGGTTGCAAGTACTTATTAACCTTCATTGATGATTTTTCCAGATGCACTTGGGTATATTTCTTAAAACTCAAGAGTGAAGTTTTTAACATGTTCTTGGCCTTTAAGGCCTTTGTTGAGAAACAATCTGGACATCAAATTCTTAAGTTAAGATCAGAAAATGGCAGAGAATATGTTAACAAAAAATTTATCAACTTCTGCACTGAGCATGGCATTTAATTGCAACATACTGTTCCATATACTCCATAACAAAATGGTGTAGCTGAAAGGAATAATCACACCTTAAAAGAAATGGCTAATTGTATACTTCAATCTAAAGGACTTGGTCTCAATTTTTGGGCAGAAGCCATTAACTGTGCAAATTACATAGTAAATTGCACTCCTACTAAAGTTTTAAAGAATATAACTCCAGAAGAAGCTTGGAGCTCAATCAAACTAGATGTAAGTCACTTTCGTGTTTTTGGAAGTGATGCTTAGGCCCATATTCCAAATGCAAGACATAAAGCCTTAGAACCTAAGAGTGAAAAATGTATTTTTGTTGGATATTCTGAAGATGTCAAAGGATATAGACTTCTTCAACCCAAATCCAAAAATATAATCAATAGAAGAGATGTAAAGTTTGATGAAAATATATCGGCTTGCGAGCCTAGTTCAGCGGGTGTGCCACCTCTAGCCTGCGAGCCCTTTATAGCATTCCTTCTATTTCAGATAATGAAAACGAGGATGAAAATCCTCCTCCAGCTCGTGAAATTGTTCCTTATATTCCACCACTTCCAATATGGGTCTGCTCTACTCGGGATGCAGCAGGTTCTCTTGCAGGTGACCCTGCCGATCAATGACGTACACGTTCTCAGTTCGAAAGGGCCTCTTCCTTATTGGCTCAAGTTCCAGAAAAACTTGATCCAGAAACCTTTGAAGAAGCCTCCGGTCATCCAGATTAGGATGAATCTATGAATGAAGAGTATCATTCCTTATTGGCAAAAAATACTTGGGATCTTGTTCCTCTTCCAAAAGGAAGAAAAATTGTCAGATGCAGATGGGTTTACAAAACAAAGTTTGGACCAGATGGAAAAGTGGATAGACATAAAGATCGTCTTGTCGCTAAAGGTTTTTCACAAGTTGAAGGCATTGACTATACTGAAACCTTCTCCCTTGTTGCCAAAATGAATTCTATCCGCCTTGTTCTTTCCCTTGCTGCCTCCTTTAAATGGGAAGTCCATCAGATGGATGTTAAATCTGCCTTCTTACATGGAGATTTGCATGAAGAAATCTACATGGAACAACCCCCTGGCTTTATCCAAACAGAATCCAGCCTTGTTTGTCACCTTAGGAAGTCTCTCTATGGTCTCAAACAAGCTCCTCGGGCTTGGTATGCCAAAATTGATAGATTTCTCTTAGATAATTGCTTTTCTAGGTGTCATTCTGACAACACTGTTTACACCAAGAATGTGGGTAATTCCTTCACCATCCTTGTTCTTTATGTTGATGATATTATCCTTACTAGTAGTGATCCAAACCATATAAACCATGTGAAGTCTAGCCTCAAAAATAAGTTTGAAATGACAGACTTAGGACACTTTCATTATTTCCTTGGTCTTCAAGTGTTGCAAACCAAGGAAGGCATTATCCTCTCAGTCCAAGTATGCCTGTGATCTTCTACACCACTTTCACATGGAAGACTGTAAGCCTGCCCCTTCTCCCTTTCAGTTTGGAGTCAAGCTTTCAGTCAAATCTACTACCCTTGAAGTTGATGCTACCTTATACCGTCAACTTGTTGGTAAAATTTTGTATCTAACCCATACCTGTCCTGACCTTTCCATTTCCGTTGGTATTGTCGCTTGGTTTATGCACCAACCTCATGAAATTCACTGGAAAGTAGCTAAAAGAATACTTCAATATATTCAAGGTACAGTTTAGTTTGGGATTCATTACAGTGCATGAGCATCTCCCTTGTTGATTGGTTTCACTGATTCTGATTGGGCTGGTGACCTGTTGTAGCCCCTACAAAACCCTCCAAAAAAGATCACCATTTCAATTTTTTGGAGCCCCATAAAACTAAAGAGAAATTGCTAAGTCATCAAGTCGCAAAGGTAAACAATTTATGAAAAACGCGACCCAGCGACCTAGCGACCTAGCGACCTCAGGTCGCCAGGTCGCCAAGTCGCAAATCCCCAAAATCAACGGAAAATGCGACCTTGCGACCCAGCGACCAAGCGACCCCCAGGTCGCCAGGTCGCTACGTCGCAAAGTCGCAATTTCTCAATTTTTATGAAAAACGCGACCCAACGACCTTGCGACCCAGCGACCCCAGGTCGCAAGGTCGCAAGGTCGCAAGGTCGCAAAACTCCGAAAATAATCAACTTGCGACCCAGCGACACGCATTAATTGCTCGCACGTGCGACTTTCTATAAATGGGAGGTCGCAGGTCGCATTTTACACATTCAGCGATTTGTAAGAAAACGCCTCTGACAGCTCAACTGACGCGTTTTTCCGGGTAAGTTGCCATTTCTTCCTGCTGTTTCCATTTTGGTGTTTTTCTTACCAAACCCATCTCCCCTTGGGCCCTTAAATTGTCTTTTGATTGAGCTTTTATGGTTTTGGGGGTTTCATGATTCTGTTGTATGCATAATTGACCAAACCTTTCTGATTTTGTTTGATTCACCTTCATGGCACCATTCCTTGCTTTTGAAATCATGCCACAACTCCCCTTGGGCCCAGCCACCTTGTAAATTCCCAAGAAAAGGGAGAAAAGGAGTCTCAAGGCCGCGCGCGCGAAAACCCCCGGCAAGCTCGTTTGCGACCTGCGACCCAGCGACCTAGTCGCGAGGTCGCAAAGTCGCACTCTCTCCACTTTTTGGGATTTGCGACTCTGCGACCCAGCGACCTGGTCGCGAGGTCGCTAAGTCGCATTTTCCACTTTTCCGAAGATCTGCGACCTAGCGACCCAGCGACCTGGTCGCGAGGTCGCAAGGTCGCGCCCGGACCCTGTTTTCGCAATCCGCGACCCAGCGACCCAGTAGCCCAGTTTCGCATGTGATGGTTAAATTTTATCACTAAATTGTAACTGGTTTTTATCACCATGTCGTTCTTATCGTGGGACTCCTTTATGAATTTGGCAGGTGAAATTCAGCAAGACATAGAGTGCATACCTGTGTTATCGGATTCTAGTGACATGGCACCCCCTTTATCTCGGAGGAGGGACAAGAAAGTAGTGGAAGAGATCGATGAGCTGGAAGTGGTGTCCCCACCCCCAATATACCGAGACACACTGTGTACTTTTGCAAAGGACGACAGCATGAGGTGGTACCAAATTTATCATGAGTTCTCCACACAAGAAGAAGATTTTCCAGAAGATCTCCCAGACCGGGAAGTGTACTTAGCAGTAAAAAGGTCCAAACTACATCTGGCAGGGGCGCATCCAGCCATATTCCCATGTCCAGAGATCATAGACTGGATCATACAAAAGACAGACCCCGAGAAGTTTGTGATCAGGGATCACCAAGGCAGAGCTTTTGCTACACTGGTAGGCGCGGATGCACATATTTATTACTCACTTCCTCGCCCAAATGAGCATTTCTCTCGAGAATGGGTTGTTGCTCATGCTGTTCCAATAGTGGATACTATTAGAAAATGGTGGGAGGAGCCCGAGAAGTTCAAGGTCAAGAAAGACCAAGAGTACCCAGTGGCGAGCCTGAGGAAGGTCTACAAATTGGTTGCCTCCATGCTCTGTAGACTTTACGGGCGCCCAGATTGCTCCACCTTCAGCAGCAGTTAGGCTACTATCATGGAGTATGTGACAACATACGGCACCTGCTTCAACTGGGCCGGCATACTGATGACGTCGATGCAGACCAACTTGAACTCGGCATTGGCCCCGAAAGACGGAATGCCTGCCGAATTTTACATGGCCTCTTACCTACTAGACGCGGTTTGCGCCCGAGTAGATTTTGAGGGATGGGCGCACAACTGGGACTCTGAGCAGTCGCGTGCAATTCATCTACAACTCAAGGTATTTTGGGAGTCCAAATACAAACAGGATATGGATCAGATTTCCCAAATATTTATTCCCTCTCTGTACAGACATTTATTTGGCCAAGACGCCCCTTGCATGTCGTGGCGGGCCAAGGAGACTCTAGTGAAAGTGGCGCACTGGTTCCCTTTCCCTGGATACACCTTCATCCGAGTCTTTGGAACTTACAAGGCACCACATGCTATGCCTCGCTTCGTGACAGAAAAAATGCTTATTCAGGAGGTATGCTTTCAAATGTCACACGGATTCTCCAGCATCCTCTCTAAAGGAAAAAAGAAGCCGTGGCCTACGTTACCCCTCACCATTGGTGCATTCACAGTTAAAGACTTCCGGGAAGTAACAGCAGAAGCAGAAGCAATGAGAAGTTATCAGCTCGGGGCGCTTGAACACCGAACATATGATCCAGAGAAAATAGTTCCTGAACATTGCCGGAGAGCCAATTTCAAGTGGACTTATCAGCATCTTGAGCGCCCGGCGGAAGATGAGAGAAGAAATTGGTATAATGCTGAAAGACAACTGGCTCCGGGAACTGACGTGGACCAGGAAGACCCAGATGATCAGAGCTTAGAGGACAGAAGTCGTCAGTTAGGAGGTGCCTCTTCATCTGTACTCAAGAAATCTCGGACCAACACAGGGCCAATTTCATCCATCAAACAAAAGGAAGCAGAGGCAAAGGCCCAGCAAGAAAGGGAGAAGAAGCTAAAAGAGGATGAGGAAGCGCGCCAAAAGAGTGCAACAACAGCGCAAAAGAAGAAGCAGGCCAAAGAGGCCAGAAAAGAAAAAGAGAGCAAGGAGGCACAGGCCGCAGCAGAACGGGCACTTAAAGCAGAGCTAGACAAAGCAGAGGCTGAACGAAAAAAGAAAGCCGAACAGGCTGCTGCAGCTGAACAGAAAAAGAAGGCCGAAGTAGAGGCCGCGGCAGAAGCTGAACGCCGGCGGAAGGAAGAAGAAGAAAAGAACACAGAGGAAAGGGAGGACGACATGCTGGATGAGCTTGAGGTGACTCCTCTCGACATACCTCTGGGCCGTACAAAAATCTCTAATGTTAGATCGCCCCAAAGACAGGAAGAAGATGTGTTTGACCTGACCAGACTCACATTTGATCAGTTTTCATTCAAAATCCGTCAAGAGAAGAGGAGGTCGTTGGCACAAAGTCCCTCTGCCGCATCCGCAGTATCAACAGGCAAGGATATAGTTTTGGATACCAGGACTAATCCGGTAATGATAGCATCAGCGGGTACTGCTTTTGCCGCGGCTACGGAAGAGAATGTCACCCGAATGAGTAGAGAAATAGTATCTCTACAAAACAGACTGCATGCAGCTGAGGAACGTGAGAAGAGAGCAGAGCAAGAGAAAGCAGAACTGCAGGCAAAAGTCCAGCAACTTCGAAACCAGGCTCTACCAGTAAATGAAGTCCCGCTGGCCATCTTCAAGGAGTGTGAGGTGTTGGAAGTGACTATGAGGCAGGTATATGGTGAAATGTTCACCATCAAGCAAACAGTCGCCCCATTGGCAAGGGCACGAGCAGAAACCAGGCAAAGACAGGAGCAGCTCAGAGAGGCTTCGCAAGCATTAGAAAGAATGATGGGTTGGACCATACAATACCCTCAGGCACCCGAAAATTTGCCTAAGAGGGACTGGATTCACACGCAGGATGCAAAGGTTCAACTCCGCATGGCGATGCAATCTGGAGACAAATTTTCTAAAAACCTGGACAAAGTAATGTCCTCGTACAACCACCTGATTAGTGGTATCGACTCAATGCATACGTTGCATCACATTCCATCGCTTGGAGCATTAGAAGAAGAGAAAACCTGGGAACAAGTAGACCAGGACATCCAATCGTTTTTGCAACCCATCAAGCAAGCCGCAGCTGATCCAGAGCCCACGACATCTCAAGAGCATCTTAGTCAATTCATCGCCACTCCAGCGTGAATTTATACCAAGCTTGCATCACTTTCGAATCAGATCGGACAGAAAAGGGAGACCTTAGTACCAAATGCCTTGGAATGTGTGCATAGGTTAAAGGAAGAGGTGCCTCTGGTCTCCCCCATAGCGGCAGAATACCAGGCATGGCAGGATTTCCTCAAAGGGCAACAGGTTGACATCCCTGACATTAACATTTCGCATCCCAGCAGCAGCAAGTAGAGCCAGGTCGCAAGTCGCACCAACAAGACAGGTCGCAGGTCGCCTCTCCTACCTAGGTCGCAGGTCGCATCACCTACCCAGGTCGCAGAAGGAGTGGGTCGCAAAGCAACCCAACGGTCAAGAAGGCGAACAGTCACGGAAACCCAACGGACAGTTTTGGCATTATAAATACTTCTACGGGAGCTTGTAATGGGGATTTTCTTTTTTTGGGAAACTCAAGAGCTACATGCAATTGTATTGAAAGATTCTACACTTGAGCATATGAATATAGATTCTTGTTAAAACACCCTATGGTTATGATGTGTCTTGTTGTGTGAACACTGTGTGTATTCTTTGTACAGTTTCAGAACATCCTATGATTAATGAAGCTGCACTCTTCATGTCATCATTTATGCGTCATGGCTATCTATGTTGTATCAATGATGTTCAGTTTGTCATCTGTTTTATTAATGAATGTTAATGAACTATTTTGTTAGCATTTCATTTTATCTTTCAGGAAGTAAAGAGGTATCTTATCATAAAGAACTATTTCTTTTGTGATCAGACTACCTTACAAGCATTACCCCACAAAAGATGTGTTGCTAATGAAATCTCTTGAGGTGCACGTGCTTCATCTGTAGTCTTGCTATGCATAGTGTTTGATTCATGTTTAGCACATCAATCCTGTATTCTGTATCATGTGAATAAGTGTTTGTCTGCAGGTTCAAACAGGTTCTTTTGAGGCCGAAGGGAAGTCATCTTAAGTGGTAGCTGGACCCACACCCCGGATGGGATCCCTACTCCAAACGGTTTAAAGTCTAATTGGGACTTTTTACCGGGGAGATCCCCTACTGTTGGCCGGACAAATTTTCCCGTCAACAGAATTGGCGCTAGAAGGAGGGCCGAATGGTAGCCTCCCAGCACACAATGAACATCCCATCACAAACTCCCCAAGGGGAGGGTCATAAACAATGAAACTATCCCTCCTCCTCTAGAAGATATTCCAGGGAGGGAGCTTCGATATTATGAAATCACTAGGGAGCAGCTGAGAGCCTTGCGCCCAGCTGCCCGAGATCTTATCAACCATTTACGGTACACTCCAATCATGGAATACCTTGCCCATACTAGAACTCCGCCCGAGAACATCACCCGTAACGGTGCCATTGCTAGTACCATACCCGAGCTCGTAAATCTCATGTTGGAAGACCTCGCAAATTCCGTTGAAGAAAATGATCCTATCCTCCAAGAGGGCGAAGAGTTTGCTGACACCGAGCCTTTCCCCGACTCCCAGCCTAACCAGACTCGACAAAACAACAACCAGGCACACCCCCCACCCGGGGATGGTGAGGGAGGCAGAGGCCGAGGAAATGTAGACGGGGGGAATAGGGCTCGTAGAAATGAAGGAGAAAGGAATAGAGCTCGCAGAAATGAAGAAGAAGGAAATAGAGGTCGAGGGGCCGGAGGTAGGGGGGATAGAGGCCGAGGTCAAGGAAACCAAGCTCGCAACCGTCACCCAAACCCAATGAGGCCTCATGTAAACAACTTGGGATATCTTAGAGATTTTCTGCACCGTGGGAGACAACAGGACGAACACTCCCGTCACGAGTCAGAAGCATCGGTCTCAGGTTCGGAAGGTGAATCTGAACATCAGTTTAGGCAACACCAGCGGGCGAGAAGAGTGCAACCCCTAGCCTGGATGGCTCAATCTCCATTAAACCTTCTAGGCCCGCTCCAAGATCTGCCTAGACATCCAGAGAAACATCTCCCTAAGTTCGACCCCGAGAAGGGCACCTTAGCTGAAGATCATATCAGCAGCTTCTATTTGTCTCTGCAAATCATGAGAGTCCAGTCCGATGATGTCGCATGTCGATTGTTTCCCCATACCCTCGAAAACAAGGCAGCCACATGGTACCGCTCTCTCCCCAGTGCCTCTATCACTTCATGGGAACAATTCCGTCGCACTTTCCTGCATAAGTTCTCAGAAGATAAAACTCCTTCCATGCTTCTAACAGAACTGAGCACCATCAAGTGTCATAAAAAGGAAAAGGTGAAGGACTTCAACCAACGCTTCACTACTATACTACAGAAATTTCCTCCAAACCTAGCGTTGGATGACTCAATCACCATTGACTACTACACCAAAGCCCTACCTAGAGACATTGCAGTTTTCGTCAAACGTGAAGCCCGCGCTAACCTTACGGCTAATTATGAGGCTGCTCTCACTGTAGAGAAAGACATGCTTTCGATAGGAGCCATCGATCATGAAGGGAGAGATGATAACAAGCCTAACACAAAAAGAGGTCAGTCCTCCACTCCTAAGACTACTGATAGGGATAGAGATGCTTTTGATTTTGAAAGCATGGCCAAAACGCTCAAGCATTTAACAAATGAAGTCACTGACCTCAGGAGAAAGGGCACCGAAGCCACAACTAGTAGTAAACCACCCAAACCTTTTTTCAGAAAAAGTAATCTCAATACTAATAGACCTCCGTCTAACACAAATACTGCTCTCAATGTGGAAGAGATAGGGAAAGATAATTTCTGTTCTTTCCACCAAGCTGCTCACTCCGAGAAAACGTGCCCTCAATGGATTGGTAGCATGACAGCAGTAGTTAATCAGCTTTTAGATGATCAAACTCTAGGGAATGTGACAGAGGATGATGCTTCAGATCACGATGAGGATCCGCCCTCAAATGAAGAACCAGGATCCTCTATCCTTGCTTTTGACATAATCCGAGGTGGAGAAAACCTTACCCCTATTGATATTTACATGGCAGATGCTCCCAAGGATCAGCCCGTGTGGAATTATAGCCTCAGAAGCAAAGGACCTGTTCCCGAGCAGTCTTATGAAGACAAGAAAAGGGCTTTCCTAAGGAAAATCCTGCCCCCAGGAAACGGAAAACAATCTGTCCCGGAAAAACTTCCCAACAACACTACCCGAGTGAGTCAAAAGAGCAAACTTCCGACAGAATCCTATAAGACTTCCGCCGAGCCTAGCCCTCAACCAGAGCCCAGCTATAACATTGTTGAAGATATGAAGAAAAAAAGAGCAAACATTTCTCTCTATGAGCTGGCCCGCATTACTAATCAAAAGGAGCTCATTCTTAAGGCTTTCGCAAATACTTCAGCTACGAAGACTGTGAGAAACACGTCTGCGCAAGCCGGACCAGATGTACAGTCCATAGTAAACGCCATCAATACCAACTCAAGAGGATCCACACCTCCTTTCCTTTTGTCCTTCGAGATTTTTAACTTCAATGTCCACAACTGTTTAGTCGACTCTGGTGCCTCTACAAACGTCATGCCTTTATCTGTCTGTAAGAAACTTAACATTCGCCCAGAGAAAACTGATGCAAAAATCATACAACTCGATAGATCACAAGTACCAGCCGTAGGAGAATTGAACAATTTCATTATTCGCTTGTCGTCAGACTCTAGGGTCCATCAGTGCATTGACATTGTGGTTGTCGATATCCCGGAAGCATACGGCCTATTGCTCAGTAGAGATTGGTCCAGCAAATTACAAGGCTACTTCGCCACCGACTGGTCCCACTTGTGGCTTCCGTACAAGGGGCGGAATAATCAGATCAGAGTAGAGAGTGAACCCTACATGAAACACACCGTCACTGATCTGGATGCCGTTAATGAACCTATCAGCTTTGCACAAGAAGAGCTCGGCATGTACTTTCTGGAAGAAATATTTGGATGCTACCAACCCCCGCAGTCTCCTATAGGCCCCGAGGTTCAATCTGAACTAGCCTTTGTCACAGAAGAGCAAGTTATCCCTGAATTACCACCAACAGGGACCCCTCCAAAACCTAGTACCCCGAAGGAGCCGGAAAGTGACATGTGGACCTTGTATTATGACGGTTCCAAGACCCATGATGGAGCCGGTGCTGGTTGCATATTGCTTGACCCGCACAAAAATAAATACTTAATTTCATGCCGGCTAGAGTTCTAGTGCACCAACAACTCTGCTGAGTACGAGGCGTTAATCCTCGGACTTAAAAAGGCACTGGATTTGAAGGTAAAATGTTTGCAGGTCATTGGAGATTCCGAGATTATCACCCGCCAGGTACGCAACACCATTCACTGTTTATCTCCGCATTTAAAGGCATATCAACAAGAGGTATGGCGTTTGATTTCTGGTTTCGATGCATTTGGAATTAAATCTGTCCTTAGGATGCACAATGCAGCAACAGATACTCTGGCTAATGCTGCTGCTAGATTCACCCCTTTGAGGGACGGTTTTTCTATTGAAATTGTATATAGACCCTCTGTGCCAGACAATATTTCTAATTTACGCGTTTTTAACGATGATCAACAGATTTTGGACTTTATGTGCAATATTGAAGTGTTCAAGGACGCGGCGATAGATGAGGAAGAACATGAACATGCGTTACAGAAAAAGAATGATGAACGCAAAGAGAACATTATGCCCAAAGGGGTGGTATCACTAGAAAAGATGTTTGATCTGCAAAACCGATTCCGCAGGCCTCCGAACACCAAAGTGCAAAGTTCCATATTGGCACATCGGCAAGTAAACTTGGGGTCAGATGAGAACCCGAAGTTCGTTAACCTTGGCAAAGACTACAGTGATGAAGAGGCACGGGCTTTCACCCAGTTATTCCGGAAGTATCGTGACGTATTCGCTTGGACGTATGAAGATCTACGTACATACGATACTCGTATCATTCAGCATGTAATACCCATGAGGGAAGGCGTTAAACCCATCCAACAGAAACTCAGAAAAGTGCATCCAGCTTTGGAGCCAATGATTCTAAAAGAACTTAAGAAGCTCTTGGATGCGCGCATTATTTTCAAAGTTCGTCACTCCACGTGGGTGTCGAATCTGGTACCCGTACGAAAGAAGTCTGGTGAGATCCGCTTGTGTGTAGATTTCCGCAATCTGAATCGGTCCTCAAACAAAGACAACTACCCGGTGCCCCCCATGGAACAGATATTACAAGCTGTGTCTGGATCTGAGATGTTCTCCCTATTGGACGACTTCTCCGGCTATAACCAGGTGCTGGTAGCTGAACCAGACAGACTGAAAACCACATTCCGGACAAAATGGGGAACCTTCGCTTTCAGACGCATGCCCTTTGGCTTGATCAATGCAGGGGCAACTTTCCAACGAGCCATGGACATAGCCTTCCGTGGTTTAATAGGGCAGAGCGTGGTGGTTTATTTGGACGATGTTACTGTATTTTCAAAACGCAGGGGCGATCATTTACGCCACCTCAAGCAAATCTTCGAGAGGTGCAGGAGGTACGGAATATCGCTCAATCCTAAAAAGAGCATTTTCGCTGTGGCAGAGGGAAACTTGCTAGGCCACATTATCACTAAGCAGGGCATTGTGGTTGATCCGGAACGGGCTAAAGCCATCGCTCAGATTCAGCCCCCAAGCAACAAGAAAGCGATGCAATCCTTCCTGGGGAAAATTAATTTTGTCCGTAAATTCATTTCAGATTTTGCGCAGATAGTTGGACCACTGCAGGGAATGATTAAAAAGAATGTTGTATTCTAATGGAATCCCCCAGAGAAATAGGCCTTTGATAAAATCAAAAGGGCTATAGCTGAAACTCCTTCCCTCCAAAGTCCAGATTTTGATAAAGGTTTCATCCTATACACTTTTGCTTCAGACTCCTCGCTTGCGGCTGTCCTCACGCAGAAAGATAACAACAACGATGAACGGCCCATCTCTTTTATGAGCACCGGTTTACAGGGAGCTGAATTAAACTATCCGGAAATTGACAAGCAAGCCTATGCGGTTTACAAGGCCGTAAAACATTTTAGGCCCTACATCTTGAAAAATCACGTCACGATTTTTGTACCGCACCCAGCAGTCCGCTCAATTTTCGTACAGCAAGAGCTAGGCGAAAGGCGGGGTAACTGGATGGCGTGTTTACAAGAATACGATTTAGAGTTCAAACCAGCACATACCGTGAAAGGACAGGGCTTATGTCAGATGGCCGCAGAGGCCGCAAATACTCGTGACAGTGAAGAGGAATGTTGGGAACAAGAGATTGACATGTATCAAAGCGACCATGTACTTCAACCAAATAGCCCTTCTTGGTATTCAGATATTTCGAGATATTTGGCCCAAGGCACCATGGACCCTGCCCTTACGGCCCGTCAGAAACGCACAATAAGACTAAAAGCCACATCTCACCAACTGATCCAAGGTAATTTGTTCAAGAAACATCACGACGGGGTCCTGTTACGCTGCTTGGAAACTGACGAAGCACAGAAAATCTTAACCGAGCTGCATGACGGACCAGCTAGAGGTCATTTTTCCGGAGATACTACTGCCCATAAGATAATGCGCGCAGGATACTATTGGCCTACTCTTTTCAGAGACGCGCATGCATATGTTCGAAAATGCATTCAATGCCAGAAGTTCGCCAACCGAGAAGCACGGCCAGCCGCACCCCTACTCTCAGTAGCAGTAGAGGAACCTTTCCAACAATGGGGTTTGGATGTAATTGGGGAAATCACACCTCACTCTTCTAAACAACATCGGTATATCCTTACGGCCACTGATTACTTCACCAGGTGGGTCGAGGCAACGCCGTTACGCCGAATCAACGATCAAGAGGTAATAGAATTCCTCACGCATTCCATCATGACCAAGTTTGGCGTTCCGACTTCTTTAGTTTTTGATAATGCAACTTATTTCTCATCTTTTAAATTATATGATTTTGCGCTGGAAAATGGTATCATTCTGAAACATTCTGCAAACTACTACCCCCAGGGAAATGGATTAGCTGAGTCCACTAACAAGAACCTTATCCGTATTATTAAGAAGACTCTGCTATCCCACAAGCGCAACTGGCACAATGCCCTTCATAATGCACTGTGGGCTAACCGTATTACTCCCAAGTCCTCTTTAGGCACCTCCCCATTTTTCCTCGTCTATGGAAAAGAAGCTGTTCTACCTTCTCATCTATCTCTCCCGGCTCTCCAACTATCCCAAGAGTGTCACGGTACCCCGTGTCCCACCTTGCAGAACCGAATCGATACCTTGCTGAAATTGGAGGAAGAAAGGCAAAAGACCCCGGAAAAGTTTGCCATCCATCAGAGCCGAATCAAAAGATGGTTTGATAAAAAGTCCGCGGGAAATAAAATTTTTGAAGTAGGAGACCTGGTCCTTAAGTGGGATAAAGCCCATGAGGAAAAGGGGAAGCATGCTAAGTTCCAAGCACTTTGGACAGGCCCATTCCAAATTAATGAAAAGATAGGATCACACACATTCAGATTACAAACCCTTGATGGACGAGTCGAGGTCCTCCCGGTAAACGGGCATGACCTCAAACACTATTTCACTTAACAGCCCTTCGAGGGATGTCTGGTTTTGTACCATAGTTCCTTGTCTCTTATTTGTTAAAAATAAATAAAAATAAAAAAAATAAAAAAAATAAAAAATAAATAAAAATATAAATAAAATGAAATAAAAACCTAAGGAAGGCTTTGTTAGAGCCACGCATATTGGCATACTGCAACAGGCTCTACGCTGATGGAAATCCTTTCCCGATAAACTCAAAGGCGGAAAAAGCTTACTTGTTCTCCGCACCTAAAGGTAGCACATCACCGAGCTCGAGTTATCAAGCAGGAAAGCTTACCTCGCCATTCTGAGAGGGTGTCCGCAAAAGAAAGTGCAGTGTAAATGGCAACCGGACCGGGAGGGAAAATAGGTACTCTATGCTACGACAGGGTATCTGGGAAAAACCAAAGTCCTCATACTAGACCAGGAACAACCTCTCTGCAAGCAAAATAAGTCGGGATCCCTCATCCGCCCAGGCAAAATTGCCATTTCAAATAAGTGCCATGAGCACATCTAAATAAGTGCCTAGGCACATTCAAAATAAGTGCAATAGCACACTAATAAAGGGTAAAGGATTGAGAAAGGATTCCTGCGCAGAGAGGCGATGTAACGACTCCGTCGGGGTACTGACCAGGCTCGCTGGCAGCGGAGCAACGTTCACGATTCCTAGGCAGTGACTCCGCCGGGACCGAGAGGTTCGCTCGCAGCGGAGCAACACGATGAGGACAAAATAATCGTACCAGACCCTGTGGCCGCCTGGAGTTCTCCGACCCTTCCAGTCCGAACACCTGAAGAAATAAGTTTGGTTGAATGGCGCCCAAGCAGACTAGCAGATTGAGCAACCCAGCTAGGTGCCTAAAGTTAGGAGATGACGACCACAAGGTAAAAGAAAACAGTCAGCATAGGCCCCTCCCTCCCCCCGCCAAGACTAACCATCAGCAGAGATTCTGAGTTCGTCCAGTGAATCGCCATTTGTTGTAGCCCCTACACACCCTCCAAAAAAGATCACCATTTCAATTTTTTTTGGAGCCCCATAAAACTAAAGAGAAATTGCTAAGTCACCAAGTCGCAAAGGTAGACAATTTATGAAAAACGCGACCCAGCGACCTAGCAACCTTGCGACCTCAGGTCGCCAGGTCGCCAAGTCGCAAATCCCCCAAATTAACAGAAAATGCGACCTTGCGACCCAGCGACCCAGCGACCCCCAGGTCGCCAGGTCGCTAAGTCGCAAAGTCGCAATTTCTCAATTTTCATGAAAAGCGCGACCCAGCGACCTTGCGACCCAGCGACCCCAGGTCGCCAGGTCGCAAGGTCGCCAGGTCGCAAAACTCTGAAAATAATCAACTTGCGACCCAGCGACCTGCATTAATTGCTCGCACGTGCGACTTTCTATAAAAGGGAGGTCGCAGGTCGCATTTTAAACATTCAACGATTTGTAAGAAAACGCCTCTGACAGCTCAACTGGCGCGTTTTTTCCGGGTAAGTTGCTATTTCTTCCTGCTGTTTCCGTTTTGGTGATTTTCTTACCAAACCCATCTCCCCTTTAGTCTTTATATTGTTTTTTGGCTGAGCTTTGATGTTTCGGAGGTTTTTGTGAGTTTGTATGTTGCATGAATTGCCCAAAACCTCACTGTTTGTTTGTTTTACCTCCATGGCACCATCCCTTGCTTTTGAAATCATGCCACAGCTCCCCCTGGGCCCAACCATCTTGTAAATTCCCAAGAAAAAGGAGAAAAGGAGTTTCAAGGCCGCGCGCGTGAAAAACACCGGCAAGCCAGTTTGCGACCTGCGACCCAGCGACCTAGTCGCGAGGTCGCAAAGTCGCATTCTCTCCATTTTATGGGATCTGCGACTCTGCGACCCAACGACCTAGTCGCAAGGTCGCTAGGTCGCATTTTCCAATTTTCCGGAGATCTGCGACCCTGCGACCCTGCGACCTGGTCGCGAGGTCGCAAGGTCGCGCCCAGACCCTGTTTTCGCAATCCGCGACCCAGCGACCCAGTAGCCCAGTTTCGCATGTGATGGTTAAATTTTATCACTAAATTGTAACTGGTTTTTATCACCATGTCGTTCTTATCGTGGGACTCCTTTATGAATTTGGCAGGTGAAATTCAAGAAGACATAGAGTGCATACCGGTGTTATCAGATTCTAGTGACATGGCACCCTCGCTATCTCGGAGGAGGGACAAGAAAGTAGTGGAAGAGATCGATGAGCTGGAGGTGGTGTCCCCACCCCCAATATACCGAGATACACTATGTACTTTTGCAAAAGACGACAGCATGAGATGGTACCAAATTTATCATGAGTTCGCCACCCCGGAAGAAGAATTTCCAGAAGACCTCCCAGAGCGGGAAGTATACTTGGCGGTAAAGAGGTCCAAACTACATCTGGCAGGGGCGCATCCAGCCATATTCCCATGTCCAGAGATCATAGACTGGATCATACAAAAGACAGACCCCGAGAAGTTTGTGATCAGGGATCACCAAGGCAGAGCTTTCGCTACACTGGTAGGCTCGGATGCACACATTTATTAATCACTGCCTCGCCCAAATGAGCATTTCTCTCCAGAATGGGCTGTTTCTCACGCCATTCCAATAGTTGATACTATTAGACAATGGTGGGAAGAGCCCGAGAAGTTCAAGGTCAAAAAGGACCAAGAGTACACAGTGGCGAGCCTGAGGAAGGTTTACAAATTGGTTGCCGCCATGCTCTGCAGACTTTACGGGCGCCCAGATTGCTCCACCTTCAGCGGCAGTTGGGCTACTATCATGGAGTATGTGACAACACATGGCACCCGTTTCAACTGGGCCGGCATACTGATGACGTCGATGCAGACCAACTTGAACTCGGCATTGGCCCCGGAAGAAGGAATGCCAGCTGAATTTTACATGGCCTCGTACCTACTAGACGTGGTTTGCGCCCGAGTAGATTTTGATGGATGGGAGCACAACTGGGACTCCGAGCAGGCGCGTGCAATTCATCTACAACTCAAGGTATTTTGGGAGTCCAAATACAAACAGGATATAGATCAGATTTCCCAAATATTTGTTCCCGCTCTGTACAGACATTTATTTTGCCAAGACGCCCCTTGCATGTCGTGGCGGGCCAAGGAGACTCTGGTTAAAGTGGCGCACTGGTTCCCTTTCCCTGGGTACACCTTCATCCGAGTCTTTGGAACTTACAAGGCGCCACATGCTATGCCTCGCTTCGTGACAGACAAAATGCTTATTCAGGAGGTGTGCTTTCAAATGTCACACGGATTCTCCAGCATCCTGTCTAAGGGCAAAAAGAAGCCGTGGCCCACGCTACCCCTCACCATTGGTGCATTCACAGTTAAAGACTTCAGGGAAGTAACAGTAGAAGCAGAAGCAATGAGAAGTTATCAGCTCGGGGCGCTTGAACACCGAACATATGACCCAGAGAGAATAGTCCCTGAACACTGCCGGAGAGCCAATTTCAAGTGGACTTATCAGCATCTTGAGCGCCCAGCGGAAGATGAGAGAAGAAAATGGTATAATGCTGAAAGACAACTTGCTCCGGGAACTGACGTGGTCCAGGAAGACCCAGATGATCAGAGCTTAGAGGACAGAAGTCGTCAGTTAGGAGGTGCCTCTTCATCTGTACTCAAGAAATCTCGAACCAACACAGGGCCAATTCCATCCATCAAACAAAAGGAAGCAGAGGCAAAAGCCCAGCAAGAAAGGGAGAAAAAGCTAAAAGAAGATGAGGAGGCGCGCCAAAAGAGTGCAACAACAACACAAAAGAAGAAGCTGGCCAAAGAGGCCAGGAAAGAAAAAGAGGACAAGGAGGCACAGGCCGTAGCAGAACGGGCACTTAAAGCAGAGCTGGACAAAGCAGAGGCTGAACGACAAAAGAAAGCCGAACAGGCTGCTGCAGCTGAACAGAAGAAGAAGGCCGAAGTAGAAGCTGCAGCAGAAGCTGAACGCCGGCGGAAGGAAGAAGAAGAAAAGAACACAGAGGAAAGAGAGGATGACATGCTGGACGATCTTGAGGTGACCCCTCTTGACATACCTCTGGGCCGTACAAAACTCTCTGATGTTGGATCGCCCCCGAGACAGGAAGAAGATGTGTTCGACCTGACCAGACTCACATTTGATCAGTTTTCGTTCAAAATCCGTCAAGAGAAGAGGAGGTCGTTGGCCCAAAGTCCCTCTGCCTCATCCGCAGTATCAACAGGCAAGGATATAGTTTTGGATACCAGGACTAATCCGGTAATGATAGCATCAGCGGGTACTGCTTTTGCCGCGGCTACGGAAGAGAATGTCACTCGAATGAGTAGAGAAATAGTATCTCTACAAAACAGACTGCACGCAGCTGAGCAACGTGAGAAGAGAGCAGAGCAAGAGAAAGCAGAACTGCAAGCAGAAGTCCAGCAACTTCGAAACCAGGCTCTACCAGTAAATGAAGTCTCGCTGGCCATCTTCAAGGAGTGTGAGGTGTTGGAAGTGACTATGAGGCAGGTATATGGTGAAATGTTCACCATCAAGCAAACAGTCGCCCCATTGGCAAGGGCACGAGCGGAAACCAGGCAAAGACATGAGCAGCTCAGAGAGGCTTCGCAAGCATTAGAAAGGATGATGGGTTGGACCATACAGTACCCTCAGGCACCTGAAAATTTTCCTAAGAGGGACTGGATTCACACGCAGGATGCAAAGGTTCAACTCCGCATGGCGATGCAATCTGGAGACAAATTTTCTAAAGACCTGGACAAAGTAATGTCCTCGTACAACCACCTGATTAGTGGTATCGACTCAATGCATACGTTGCATCACATTCCATCACTTGGAGTGTTAGAAGAAGAGAAAACCTAGGAACAAGTAGACCAGGACATCCAATCGTTTTTGCAACCCATCAAGCAAGCCGCAGCTGATCCAGAGCCCTCGGCATCTCAAGAGCATCTTAGTCAATTCATCGCCACTCCAGCGCGGATTTATACCAAGCTTGCATCGCTTTCAAATCAGATCGGACAGAAAAGGGATACCTTAGTACCAAACGCTTTGGAATGTGTGCATAGGTTGAAGGAAGAGGTGCCTCTGGTTTCCCCCATAGCGGCAGAATACCGGGCATGGCAGGATTTCCTCAAAGAGCAACAGGTCGACATCCCTGACATTAACATTTCGCGCCCCGGCAGCAGCAAGTCCTGAGCAGCAAGTAGAGCCAGGTCGCAAGTCGCACCAACAGGACAGGTCGCAGGTCGCATCTCCTACCTAGGTCGTAGGTCGCATCACCTACCCAGGTCGCAGAAGAAGGGGGTCGCAAGGTAACCCAACGGTCAAGAAGGCGAACAGTCAAGGAAACCCAACGGACAGTTTTGGCATTATAAATACTCCTACGGGAGCTTGTAAGAGGGCTTTTCTTTTTTGGAAACTCAGGAGCTACAGGCATTGTATTGAAAGATCTGACACTTGAGCATATGAATATAGAATCTTGGTAAAACACCCTATGGTTATGATGTGTTTTGCTGTGTAAACACTTTGCGTATTTCCTTGTACAGTTTCAGAACATCCTATGATTAATGAAGCTGCACTATTCATGTTATCGCTGTGCGTCATGGCTATCTATGTTGTATCAATGATGTTCATTTTGTCATCTGTTTTATTAATGAATGTTAATGAACTATTTTGTTAGCATTTCGTTTTATCTTTCAGGAAGTAAAGAGGTATCTTATCATAAAGAACTATTTCTTGTGTGATCAGACTACCTTACAAGCACTACCCCACAAAAGATGTGTTGCTAATGACATCTCTTGAGGTGTACGTGCTTCATCTGTAATCTTGCTACGCATAGTGTTTGATTCATGTTTAACACATCAATCCTGTATTCTGTATCATGTGAATAAGTGTTTGTCCGCAGGTTCAAACAGGTTCTTTTGAGGCTGAAGGGAAGTCATCTTAAGTGGTAGCCGGACCCACACCCCAGACAGGATCCCTACTTCAAACGGTTTAAAGTCTAATTGGGACTTTCTACCGGGGAGATCCCCTACTGTTGGCTGGACCAATTTTCCCGTCAACACAGGGGTACAATAATAACAATAAGGGGGTTACACTAACAACAATAAGGGACTATACTAGTAATATAGGGACCTAACAGGGTAGAATAAGTGGAGGGTTTACAGGGCCATTTTTGGAGCCAGTTTTTAGTGGAGGAAACATTATTTCTATTCGGAGGCTGGAAAGGGAGGTCCTTGGGAATTATTTCATAATTTGGCACTAGGAAAAGCTATTACCATCTCCTACAATGCATTGTACCTCATAGACTGTCTTATATTAGTGAGCATTTGCAGTGGAGGATTCAGTGCATCATTTGGAATGTTTGTTTCTCAGTGAAGGGATCAACCTTTGACTTGGTGAGTTGATTGGAGGAGTTCTACACATTTATACATCAATTTCAGCCACCTCCTTTTAGGTTTCTAGTTGCAGAGCTTATTCAACCCTAGGGCTGCATTTCAAAATTCTGATATTTTGTGTATTTCCAGAAACCCTTTCTGGGTTGTCTTGGAAATGTGTTTGGGAGCTTAGATCTCTACTCTCGGCACCTATATCTCACTTGGAGAATCAATTGGAGGGTTTATACACATTTATACATCATTTTTAGCCACATCCTTTCAAATGTCCAGTTGCAGAGCTTATTCAACCCTAGGGCTGCATTCCGACATTCTGATATTTTCTGTATTTCTGGAAACCCTTTTGTTGAGATTTTGTGCACTTGGGGTATCATCAATTGTGCTATAGCTCCTAAGTTTTGTGGAGGGACTAGAGTAGGCCTTATCTACAAGACCCACAAAAGGATTTGGGAAATTTCATTTGTTTTAGGAGATATTAAATTAATTACTTATTTTAATGTATTTTCTAAGTTAAAACTTAGGGAACTTAAATAATTAAAGCGAATTTAATTGAACATGTGATGAAATTATCTTAAGTCACACGAATAAATATTTCTTTTAATATTATCCGTTGATTCAATATCTGATCATGGCGATTGATTTGTCAACGAGAAAAGTATAAAGGAAAGGCTTGGGGCCATTTGTAAAGACACACAGAGGTAGAGTATTAAAGCTAAGTTGAGATTATAGGGCAGGTTTTCTAAGAATTCTCAGAAGTGTTTCAGCTATAGAGAGGGTAATTTAGACCAAGTGGATGATATGATCCTGGGGTATCGAATACACAAGAGGCAGAGATCAGCTCAAGGACAACACGGAGGAAGCAATTAGAAGTAGCAGAGAGGACAATGCAGTCTCTTCAAGGACAACATGATTTTCAGCAAGAAACCCGTAGGTTTTATGCAGAGACCCTTCAGGGGCAGCGTAGTAACTGCATCACCCAGTCTGGGGTAACAAAGTCCCTTCCGGAGCAACGTTGAGGGTTTGGAGGATTTCCAAGGCTGACGCACAGGCTTTCAGGGGCTTTAGAGGCTAACACAAAGCCTTTCAAAGGAAGCGTTGGGATTTCTAGGCCCTAATCTTGGCTAAGTTCTGTAAATCCCATTTGAGTGTTTGTATCAGTCATTATTTTGGCCCTAGATTAGCGAGTCAGATTTAGATCTAGTATAATCTCTGTCGGGTTTTCCAGATATGGAACCCATATTTATGTATTCAGAAATATTCTTAATAATAGAACCCTCCAGTAGCCAGAGATCGGTTTTCCCACATTGGGTTTTTATGGGGACTATTTTTACAGAAATAACTGTGTCACTCTGTCAATGTGTGCATGTGCTTATTCTAGATCTAAATTTATAGAGATATGTTATGTGTTTTGCTTCGATGTTAACTTGAATTTATTTAGTTAATAACTTATCTAAGTAGGAGGAGATTAACGAGATTAACAGTAATAATTTCTACATAAGTATTAATATTCAAAAATTTCTACACGGTATCAGAGCAATTGCAGATCTAGGAGAGACACCAACTGAAGAGACTGAAGGTTCTAGCTGCAGAAAGTAACTGGAAAAGCGACAGAAACGCTGATATGAAGGTACATCACATTTTTAAGGAGAAGATTCATGAAGAGGGAAGGGTGATGTTGTCTAGTGCGCTGTCCTAGCAATCCCACACAGTTACTGTGCAAAGGCAACTTAGAAAAAACGTTGGCTTGGTATGAAGCTAGCCAGTGTGATTCAGATCTGAAGCTGTCAGATCTAGAAAAGAATGCAGAAAAGTTGTAGAAATTCAAAAGAGCTAGTGGGGTTAAAATTTTGAAGTTTCCATATTTTTAGCCTTAGCAAAAGTGACAAATATTAGGAGGAGATCAACTTCTGAGAGAGTTTATTGCCAAAGGAAACTTGTAGTTTGATCATAGGATCAAATAAGAAGCTGAATCATAGTTGATTTGGCAGATTTACAAGGAGGTAAATCAGTTGTCATAGGGAGCAGAAGGCACCTGTTTCACCAAGGGCCTTAGATATATTTCTCTAGCAAAGATAAAAGGAAGTTCTGACACATTTTGAGCAGATGGCTCCTCATGGACTGCATGATCAGGATAGGTTGGATGGCCTGTCAAAATTTTCAGTTTGGAAGGTAAGGATCCTAATTGTACTTGAGGCATATAATCTAAGAGACCATGCAAAGAAAATTCTCACCACACCGACAAATATGGATATCCTTCAAAAGCATAAGAAAGCTACTGCACATGACAAGCGACTAATTATGGATGGTATCAAGGACCATATTGTACCACAAGTAGCTGAGAAGAAGATAACTAATGAGATGTGGAAGGCCTTGACTTCCCTGTATGAGGGAAATTATTTCCAAAGAAAATTGTTGTTGGAGACTCAGATGAGGTCCTTTATGATTACCAAGGGAGAAGACATGGATCACTTCCTCTTCATATTGCAGTCAATCAGAGATCAGCTAACTGTAACGGGTGCAATGGTGGATGATGTTGTAATAGTCAGGAATTCCCTCAATGTAGACACGGATGAGTGGGAAATATTTGTCCAAATTATCTTGGGCAGAGAAAACCTCCCAGATTTGGATAGCTTATGGTCAATTCTGCATCAACAGGAACTCCACACATTCACCAAGAGGTAGCACAACCCAGGATTGAGACACATGAAGAAGGAAGATTAGGAAGATGAAGCCTTGGCATCAAAGAAGCAGCCAAATAAGAATAAGGATCTTTCAAAGATAAAGTGCATCTAGTGTGGTGAAATGGGACATTTTTCCAGCGATTTTCTAGAGAAGAAAAGGGACAAGGAATCATCTTCTTCCAAAGTAGTTGTGGCATACGATGGACCAGGAGATGATGCAGCCATGAGTGCTCATGAACCACGGAGGTGGGGTGACATGGACATGTAGAGGAGCTACATGGAGGAGAGGCGGGATGCTTGAGTATCTCATATCTTGGATCACATGCGAGCTATGATAGCCTTAAAACAATAGTGGGACAAGTGGAGCAGTGGGTGCATAGATCACAGATGAAGTAGGCAGAGGCAGATCTAAAAAATGGAAGGAGTAGCGTAGAGCAAAGCAGCAGAAGCGTAGAAGAAGTAGCAGTGCAGAGGCTGATGTAACTTCATTAGCACAAAGCAGTGCTGCTTACATAATGCAGAAGGCTTCAAAGGGAAAACACAGTGAAGTAGCAGTGTGATAGATTTCAGCACAAGGGGCTAATGTGACTTCAGTAGTGTAGAGGGAGTCTGATTATGTAGAAAGAGTTGTATCTGTGCATAATTATTTATATTCCATCATAAATATGTATCCTATGGAGCTTCAGTGATGAGGATGCATCCCAACAAATTTTTTTTGTCAAATATTGGGTAGGAGATTCAATTTTTTCTCTCAACAACTAAAGTTGCAGTGTAGAAAATTAGCAGTGGTAGTGCTATGAGCAGCACAAATGCATCGTATTTAAAGGGAGTTGTAGTACAGAAGTTCCAGTGGCAGTGATAGATTCATGGGTAGCAGTACATAATGGCAGCAGCAGTGCAGAGTTGAGTGGCAGCAGGCCAAGCTTTAGCAACACAGAACCAGTGCCCAAAATCATGTAATGCATAAGTGTGATGTATTGCTAGAGCACACCCTTGATGCCAAGAGGGACTGCTGAGATGTTTTGTATTTGGGTTAGCATCATTTGTGCTCTAGCTCCCAAATTTTTTGGAGGGACTAGAGTAAACTTGATCTACAAGACCCATAAAAGGATTTGGAAAATTTCATCTGGTTTAGGAGATATTAAATTTATTATTTATTTTAATGTATTTGCTAAGTTAAAACTTAGGTAACATGAATAACTAAAGTGGATTTAATTGAACATGTGATGAAATTGTCTTAAGTCACACGGATCAAGCTTTCTTTTAATCTTAACCGTTGATTCAAGATATAATCATGGCCATTGATTTTCCAACGAGAAAAGTATAAAGGAAATGCTTGGGGTCATTTGTAAAGACACACAGAGGCAGAGCACTGAATCTAAGATGAGATTCTAGGGTAGACTTGCTAAGAATTCTCAGAAGTGATTTAGCTGCAAAGAGGGGAATTTAGACCAAGGGGATGATCTGATCCTGGGGTCTAGAATACACAAGAGGTAGATCAGCTCAAGGACAGTGTAGAGGAAGGCATCAATAGTAGTAGTAAGGACATCATAGTCTCTCCAAGGATAACGTGATTTTCAATAGGAAACCCTCGGGGGTTGCGCAGAGACCCTTCAGGGGGAGCGTAGTTACTCTGTTACCCAATCTGGGGAAACACAGTCTGTTGTAGAGAAACACTGAGGCAGACGTAGAGCCTTTTACGGGTAGCGTTGGGGTTTCTAAGCCCTAATCTTGGCTGAGTTCTATAAATCCCATTTGAGGGTGTGGATCAGTCATTATTTTGGCCCTAGATCAGCCAAAGAGTTGTAGATCTAGTATATTCTCTATCGGGTTTTCCATATCTAGAACCCAGATTTCTATATTCAGAAATATTCTTAATTATAGAACTCTCCAGCAGGTAGAGACTGATTTTCCCACATTGGGTTTTTCCGGGGACTATTTGTCCATAAATAATTGTGTCACCTTTTTCAAAGTGTGCATGTGCTTATTCCAGATCTGAATTGGTAGATATCTGTTATGTGTTTTGCTTCAATGTTAACTTGAATGTATTCAGTTAATAAATTATCTAAGTAGGAGGAGCTTAACGAGATCAATAGTAATAATTTATGCATAAGTGTTAAGATTCAGAAATTTCTACACCTTTCTTGGTTGTCTTGGAAAGGTGTTTGAGAGCCTTGATATCTATTTCTACCATCTCTTGGGGCAATATTAGTTGTTTTATATCATTGTATATTTCCAAATGTACTTATGTCCACTAGGATTTCATTGTATTGATCTTCTGGAATTTCTATAGCAGCAACTCTTCATGTATTTGCCTATCTAATTATTGGAGGCTTGTGTTATATTGCTTGAGTGACTTGATCCTCAAGATTTTGTGCTCATTATGGCTGATATGATTAATAACATGGCTCTACATTTGTCTCATTTACTAGTATATTGATATTCATTACTATTTTTCCATTTTTTTTGTTCTATATTGTTGCTTTTCCTATTTTGAAATATTACAGCTCCTCCCAAGTGCTCAAGTTAACCAAATGGCTCACCTCATAAGGAAACAAGAGATCTACTATAGAAACCACATACTATCCAATGTTCCCCCCGAAGCATGAGGCATAAGAAGTGTGGGGAATCTTATTCCGAATGGGCAAATATAGTCCATGTGCCATCCCTCTAATCATGCTAACAACAATGATAAGAACATCATCAACATATGGGATCAAAATCAGGGACACACTAGCTGCCATATGAAATATCAGGGATAATAGTCCCTCAAGTGAAACCAGTGCAGTATTAATCCTAACTGCCTCCAAATATGGTATGATGAGTGGTTTCCCAACCACTGTCTTGCTGCCACAATCCTCTCACATTTCTAGAGAAGGTGAATAATGTGTGGTACCAACTAAGCACACCCTGAGTAAGATGTCATCTCCCCAAAATAGCGTAGGAGTGGCCATCCTCATTACTACTTATGGCCCCAAATGGACCAAGAAGTATATAGGAAAGTGTTCCCCCTTTTGGAGCAACGAACTATACATGGATGGCAAGGAAATACAAATGCTC
Source organism: Pinus albicaulis (assembly GCA_034641835.2). NCBI lineage: Eukaryota > Viridiplantae > Streptophyta > Pinopsida > Pinales > Pinaceae > Pinus > Pinus albicaulis. Next base: position 692,248,674 of record CM076578.1, read on the forward strand.
AGTTAATGTATCATTATGCACAAAAACACAATCCTTACCATGTACCTTGAGCAATCTGGTGAAGTGGCTCATAGATGGGCCTCCCCTCATTCCCATTGGAAAAGGAAGTGGCTATGACAACTCTTCGAAGTATTTGTGTCTCTCCTGAATCTTCAAATAGCTCATGCATATCCTAATAAGCTGGTGAGTCTCCTCTTTGAAGCCTTCCCAAGTGAAACCCTCCATGATAGTTCGATATACCCTCATGAAATCAGTGTGGCCGGAGATAAAAACCTCATATGGTGCATGTAGTATCTTCTCCTACAGATTAGAGGCTCTAGTCAAGAAGATCCTACTTAGATAAGAGATGACTCCATCTCTCACTGTATTTCTCGCATCTGACAACCGACCTTCAAGTACTCTACATGTGAAGAGATCCTTGGAGTATTCCACCAACAACTGAGATCTCCAATAAGGATGTATACCCAATAATGACAGTGTTGTTGTTCTACAAGGTAAAGCACCTGTCATATTGTTGCCCTCTTCTTTGACATATCCCATGCCAAATTCATGTGATGCGATGCTGCTATCCTGCCTCTGTTTCCCCTCTTGTAGTTGTTCCTGCTCAAGTAAAGGTTGAAGTTTTTGGAGGTTAGCCTTCCATAGGAAGCTATCACCCATCCAAAACCTTATGAGTTTGGCCAATGTATCTATGAATTTCCACCATCATCTACCATTTTGGAATATTCCTCCCTATGAGGAAGTATCTTTTGGTTCTCCAAGGCCATGGAGTGGTCTCCTTGCACCATGATGGTGCCATCATCCATCTCTAAAACATCTTCTCTCAGTGCGATGTTTGGTGAGAGTTGGTAATACTGATATGGGGAGAATGTCTCCCTCCTCCTTGAGCCTACCCAAAACTCTCTGCATTGTGCCAAGTCCTCCCAAGGTCCTCACTCCTCCTGGATCTATGAGTGGTGCAACTTGTTGTGATACATCTCCCATCAACTCCTAGTCTGAGGGTCTCCCTGGTGGAATGCCTATAAATAGTAATGGGTTCATGGGCGAAGATCATATTCATAACTGAATGGATTGTTAGGTCCGTGTGTCCACTGCAAATATCCAACTTTTTTTTCTGTGTGGAAACTATTTGAGAGGGATAAGTGTGCATGCCCCTAATCACCTGATTCTTACCACTCTTTTTATCTATCCACTCCATCTGTAAAGCCTCCCAATATGTGGTGACCTTCCCCAAAGTAATCAACCACTGCACACCTAATATGTCATTATTGTTAGGGATATCAACCACAAAGAAGTGATCAGTCAAGGTGTATGTTCCCATGGTGACAAATAATGCTAGACATACTTCATGCACTACATGGTTCTAGCTCTTGGTACCAAAACTGAAAATCCCTCAAAGACATCAATAGTTATTTCCCTCCTCTACACCAACTGGGCATCAATAAATTTATGGGTAGCCCCACTTTCAACCAACACTGATACCCTCTGATCCTGAATGGTACCTTGAAATCTCAAAGTCAGATATTTGGGTACTCCTCGAAAATATGCAAGGGCACCTCCAACTGGAGAAAATTCTCCATTCCTACCTATTGGTGGTGGTGGATCTTCTCCTGATATGACAGCGCTATGACCTCCTTCTGGTTCCTCCTCATCACTATCATAGAATACCTCTATAAAGTGTGCCTTCCCTGTTGCACATCTATGTCTCGGTGCCCATGGTTCTTGGCATCTGAAGCAAAGCTTCCTTCTCCTCAAATCTCTTTGGACATCATTACTAAGAGGTCCTTTTTTTTGGATCTCCTTTGAAGGGGGAGCCTTCACATCTTTCCATTTTATGGAAAAGTGGGATTTTTCTGAAATGGTGCCTTTGACCTTGGCAAAGAATCTTGTAGATATCTATCCCTTTCAACAACATCTTGAAGGGTAGTTGGTTTGGTTGATTTAACCAACCCATGTAGAGGCTCTGCTATCCCATCACTAAATATATAGACCTTCCTAGCTGCAGATAAATTAGGAACTATAACAAAATGTTTTAAAAATTCAGAAATGTAAGTTTTTGGATTACCTAACTATTTGATATTAGCTAGCTCAATAAAAGGTTCCTTTGGGTCTCTTATATCAAACCTCTCTACCAACCTTGTGGTGAACTCTGAATATGCAGTCACAATTGCATGCCCCAATGTAGAAATACCATGAAACCACCAATCATGTGCCTCGCCCTAAAGGTGAAGTGCTAATATTTTAATGGCTTCCATATTTGGTACTTGGTTCAACTGGTATTATATGTATAGATTTTCTACCCAAGACTTGGCTGTGCATTTGGATGCCCCAACAAAAGTGGGCAAGAATAATCTACCCATAGTTCGGTGAAGATCATTGTTTTGTATGAATCCTCCACCTCTATTTTGATGTCAGGGTCTCCTATTGTCCTTGATCTGACAAAACTCTTAAAAGATCAAATGATCTTTGAATATCTAAGATTGAGACTCATACTCAAGAAAGTAATCTTCAAGAGTTTCTTGTTCTTGAAATCCTCCATTTCCCACTACTAAGAATGTAGGCATAGTGGAGCATTTGTAAACTTGTTGCTTCACTAGTTCATCATGTCAGTGATGTGAAATTTCGGAGCCTTCTCCAATTAGAAACCCTTTAGGGGATTCCTTGTGTCTATACATACTCATCTCCTTGATTTCTCGGGCAATATATTGCATGGTTTGAAGAAGAAGCTTGGGGAACTCCTTGTCATCCTCCATTATTGATATGGGAGTTTTTCCCTTGTCTTATCTATTATCTATATAGTCATATCTATGGTTTCTATTGAGATACATCATCTCTCCCTCTGTGAGAGGCTCTCCCTCTTCTTATGACATATTTTTTGAAATACACAGGCTGAGCCAAGATTATGCTTTGATACCACTATATTATTACAAAATTGGAAAAGCAGTAATATGGAACACAAAAATGGGAAATAGAAGTGAATACCAATACACCAATATATGAGAAAAATGTAGGGCCATATTATTAAATATATCAGCCATAATGAGCAAAAAATCTTGAGGATAAAGTCACTCAAGAAATATAACACAAACCTCTGATAATCGGATAGGAAAATACATGAAGAGTTTTTGCTATATAAAACGTCGGAAGATCAATACAACGCAGTCCCAGTGGACATAGTTGCAGCTAGAAACATACATTAATATAGAGAAACTGATAAATGTCTCAACAGATGCCGGAAATAAATATCTAGGCTCTCAAACACCTTTACAAGACAACCTAGAAAGGGTTTCCGGAAATACACAAAATACAAAAATGCTGGAATGCAACCCTAGAGTTGAATAAGCTCTACAAATGGACACCTAAAGAGGAGGTGGTTGAAATGATGTAGAATATCTATAACTCCTCCAATATATCTTTCAAGTGAAAAGTTGATCCCTTCACTGAAAATCTAACCCTCCAAATGAAGCATTGAAACCACCACTACAACAACTCAAAAGAATAATGTAGACTATAAGGGAAATTGCATTGTAGGAGGTGGTAATAGGTTGTCCTGGTGCCAAATGATGAAATTATGCTCCAGTACCTTCCTTTATGGTCCCCCAATGGAAAGGCTACCTCTCCATTGAAAAAAAAAACACAGAAAATGGCCTTATCAATCCTCCGCTGCCTCTGCCCTGCAACTCAACACAACCCTAGAAGGAACTGCATTGTAGATTGAAGGTTGAAGCTAGCCTGATGCCAAAATGTGGACATGCAACTCACAAACTTCTCTTGAGTGGGCACTCTAAGTCCCCTGAGGATTAGGGTGGGATTCCCACTCGAGAACACCCTTGTGCTATGTAGAAATTATAAAAGATGCATGCATATATCTAGATTCTCCTGATCTAAAAATATTTATCTTCTTGCAAAATAAACAATCCTTCCACTGTTAATCTTTTGAGGAAATTAAAATCAATTGCAAAAACATGAAGCAATCAGAATAATCGCACATAACACAATTTTTTAATGGGAAAGCTTGAAGCTAAAAGCCCCAACTATCATATATTATTTATCATGGAGATCATGTAACAATCTCATAAAAAGCTTAGTACATCAAGCTTTCAATACAATCAATCATCACACACTAATAAAAAGAAATCTGCAAATCCATGCACCGATTTCTTGCCACCTGCTAGCCTGCCTCCACTGCACAATCCCTGCTGAAGAATAGCTCAGAATGAATTCGAATTACCCTTGCCTTGACTGCGCAATCCTCATTTTAAACTCCAATGTTTCTGTGGTGCAATCAATGCATCACTATATTCAGAACAGATAATCCATCTTGCTCTTTCACCTATCTCTCCACTGGGTCTCCACTGGAACTGACATGCACTGTAGTTAACTACTGTATTGTTCAGTTGATTAATGAGTTATTTTTTGTGAATTAATTAACTAATTAATTCACTCCACTCTCACTAGTGTATCATTCAGTTAGACTAGATACAACTGAGTTTAACTCCATTAACTGAGTTAAATTGAATAACAACTCCATGAACTACTCTTCTAACTCTGTCATAACTTTGCCACTTCAGTTCTAACTGAGTCCTCCATGCATGAACCACCAGTAAACCCTAGGAATTGCATAATTCCTTCAGCCCACTAATTTTCCAAATCTGTACACTGAAATTAAGTGCTCGAAGATAATAAGTTGTTGTTTATTATCGGATTATTATTAAGAGCTAATAATAATCGACACTTCTATTTTATATCAAAAATATATAAATAGACTTCTCCCAATATTCTAAAATCAGAATTTGATCTATTTTTCCAACTTGACCAACCATCCACAAATAGCATCCCACAACTTTTGAAATATGATCACCATGTCTAAAAATAGACACAATCTAAAAATAGACTTGGGCCAAAAATAGCCTGCAGGCCCACTTAGTGAAGGCGAATCTTTTCACTAAGCTCATCATCTTGTTGAATCTCAACATGCTAAACAACACAACAAAATTTGCTAAACAGTTAAAATGTGCAAGAAGTCATAACATAACAAAAAAATAATAATAATAAACATGGCTTCTATGGTTGCCTTCCCCTTCCTTATATTCATTATGAGCCTTCTCACCTTGGGCCCCACTCATTGAAGCCACTACTGTCATGGAGACTTCCTCCAATTAACACTGCGCTATCTTTCGTTAACTATCTACTCCCTCCATACCAGCACTATTGATTTGGTCAAACTTGACCCCATCCACATGCTTCATCCTCTATTCACACATTAGGGTGGTTTATCCAGCTATTAAGATGCTCCTTATTCACATTAGGAGTAATTTTATTCCTACTAAGGATATTTATGGGTCTCCCTACCCTCTTATTCATCTATCTAAGTGGAAAAAAAAAAAAAATATTCCAACTAGCTGGAAGTTAATTTGGAATATTACAGAATGTTCCTTTTCCATAAATAATCTACCAGGCCTGGATAAAGGAATAAAGTTACTCCTAATGAATTTCTCCTTTATTCTACATGGGTTGTGGGGAGAACCACCTGTAGATATGAAAAATTAGCAGGCTAATGTTTAATCTATATATCTATATATATATATATATATATATATATAAGTAACAGAAATAAATGACTGAAATAGAAAGAGGCTGGTCATTTGCATTAAACAACTCTAATCTTGGATCCTTCTAAACTTCCTACAAAAATTGATAATGTTGTAGTGGTTCGTTATAAGCTTTAAGCCGATGGCCATTGACTACAAAATAATTTTGGTCATCATCGAAGGTCTTAACATGAATTGAACTATTATAAAAAACCTCAGCTATTTCATAAGGCCCTAACCATCTTGTAGAAAACATACATTTGAAGTGATTAAACCTACTGTCATATAACAAGGCCTGGTCACCTAGATGGAAGACTCTCTTCATGATGAACTTTTCGTGTCATCGAGCTCTTTGGTCCTACACAAATGAGGTTTTGTGATAGGAATATTTTCTCATTTCGTCCAACTCATTCAACTATATCAATTTCTACTCTTGAGCTTTATTTAGGTTCATTCCCAATCAAGTGGCAGTTATCAATTTTTTACTTGGAATTCAATGGGCAAGAGCACCTGCTTTCCATAGACTAGTTCATAAGGTGTGTTCCCTGTCACATTCCTCCAAGTAATCATGTAGGCCCAGAATGCCTCTAATAACTTATCCACCTAATCCATTTGGTGCAGTTGAACGGTCTTTGTGAGGATGGATTCTAGGACTTTGTTCGTGGACTCCACTTGCCCATTAGCTTGGGGGTGCTAAGGGGTATATTTACGGTGCTTAATCTGGAACTGCTCAGTGAGTGCCTTAACCAAATTTGATGTAAATTGGTGCCTTGATCAGTGACAATCTCGGGCAGCACACCAAATCTTGTGAAGATGTCCTCGAACAAAAACTCTACTACTTCGTTTTCCATGGTAGCATATAATGCCTTAGCCTCCACCCACTTGATAACATAGTCGGTACATACAAAGATATACTTTTTATTTTTCTACATCGGGGAGATGGGCCCTACAAAATCTAATGGCCACTTCTCAAAATATTCAATGGCTATTTGTGGTTGAAGTGGCATCTCGTCTAAGGAAATTGTTTTCCCCATCCGCTGGCAAGCGTCACAACTAGAAAAAAAAATCTTAGTGTCCTTAAACAGTGAAGGGGAATAATACCCAGTACGAAGAAGCTTGTATGCGGTTTGTTTATTGGCAAAGTGACCCCCATAAGGCTCATTGTGGCAAGCTCTCAAAACATCGTAGATCTCATCTTCCTATACACATCACCTCATGGTCAAATCTGACCCAGTGTAGAACAAATATCCCTCAATCCAGGAGTAGTTGGCACTCTGCTGAAAAATATTATGTTTTTCCCGGGAAGACATGCTCTATGGTAGTTTCCCTGACACCAAATAATTGGAAACATCAGCGAACCAAGGAGTGATGGCAGAAATGGTGAATAGTGCTTCATCTAGAAATTCATCACGCACTAGAGTTGATGTTCTTCCATGTCCAATATTCAAATGAGATAAGAAGTCAGCTGCCAAATTATCACTTCCAGGCCTATCAATTATGGTTATATTGAATTTTTGTAAGAGAAACAACCATCTAGTTATTCTACCATTAGTAATCAGTTTATTAGTTAAGAATCTAATAGCAGAATGATCAGTATGGACAAAAGTCTCATAACTAGTAATATAATGCCTAAACTTCCCTATAGCATGTACAACTGCTAAAAATTATTTTTCATGACAGTATAATTTAATTCGATGGGGGAAATATTTTTGCTAACAAAATAAATAGTGCAGGGGTAGCGATATTCCCTTTTTCCCAGGACTGCCCCTAGTGCAGTGTCTTAAGCATCTGTACAAGTGTGAAATGGTAAGGACTAGTTTTGTCCTTTCAATACCTGAGCAATGGACAACTTTTCCTTTAGTGCCTGAAAAATCTTTCTGACACTTGAAATTCCACACAAATTCAACATATTTAGTCAATAATTTAAATAATGGTGTTGCAATTCTAGTAAAGTACAACTCTCTGAAAACTAGTTGGGGCGTTACAAAGACCAAAGGGGAGGACTCTATATGCATAAGTACCCCACAAACACATGAAGGTAGTCTTTTCTTGGTCCTCTTCAGCTATCTGTATTTGATTATAACTGTTGTATCCATCTAGAAAAGAAAAATACTTCTTACCTGAAAGCGTGTCGAGTACTTGATCGATGAAGGGCAGTGGAAAGCAGTCACGCAATGTGGCCTTGTTTAGTTGTTTGTAGTCGACACGGATATGCCACTTGTCATTCTTTCTTGGCACCACCACCAAAGGTGACACCCACCTACTGTCTGAAATGAGGTAGATGAATTCTGCAGCCAAATTGTTTTGAAGCCCTTCTTTGATAATGTCTTTTAATGTTGGGTTCATTCTCCTTTGTGGTTGTCAGACAAGTCTCATTTCTTCATTGGTATAAATATGGTGGATGCAGGTGTCTAGATGGATGCCCCTCATGTCTAGGTAATCCCAAGAAAAATATCTAGATTTATCATGAATCATGCCCATCAACTACTAATTTTTTTTCTGTAATAAACTCTATACTGGTGTGCAAAGTCTTTTGTTCAGTGTTTTCAATAGGCTCTATGGTGATTTCATGGATTTCCTCTATTGCTAAAAAATAAGTGAACATGATTGGATGGCAAGCCTCCTAGAAATCATCACTAAAAATATGTTGGTAACTGTTAGACTCCTATACCAATAGGTGTCATTTTTCATGATTGACTTATTGAACTATGCAATATGTTCAAACCTTTTTCTTGTGCAAAGGTGTTCCATATTCTTAAAAAATCAAAAAATTTAAAAAATGTAAAGAGGGTATACCCTAAAAGAAAAATCAAAGGGTGAAAAGAATAAAATGGTCAAAAAAGTGAAAGAAATGAACCCCAAACAAAAATAGACCGGGAAAGTGTGCAAGTCTAAATGCCACTACTATTTCATTTTTTGTAATAAACAAAATTGTGTGCAGCTTGTCAAACTTTTGCCACAATTTATGAAGAGTCAAACTGTTCAAACTTGACTCGTTCATTTTTCAATTTCATGTTGTAGAATAGAGAATAAATATCTGACCAAACAGTTTAATCTTGGTAGATAAGTAGGTAGGTAGAGTTAATAAAAGGTGCTCAACAGTTTAATCTGAGCCCTTGGATGTAATAAGTGTAGAAATAGATAGATTTTCCATGTAAAAGAAAAATAAGATTGATAAGGGTTTTCCAGTCTAAGTGCACCCTAATAAAGAAGAGAAAATGGTAGAGTAAGTAAGTAGGGTAGGTAGATGTTGTAGCTGAATTACATGTGATGAATGATGGTTCTGAATGTGTTCAATTTTACGTTCATCACAAAGTGCAAAGGCAGATACTACATTGGAAAAAGTTCATAGCAAAGCAAAGTCAAGATTATTAACTTCCCCTTCATTTTTCCCTAAAGATTTCACTAATTTCCCCTAAGTGCTAAGGTATTTGAAGATTAAAGGGGCTCAAGGCATTTCCTTGAATTTTGGAGGGACCGGACCCTCGGCCTAATAATTGAAAAAACCTAAGTACTTGAAATCATCCATTATCACATTCATTCATCTTTCAAAAATCTTTTCCTAAAGTAAAATCCTATTTTACTTAGGAAAATCCTTCAATATTTCATGAAAAGCCCTCAAAATCACTTTTATTCTAAGTCTAAGTGATGAAAGTATAATAATGCCATTTACTTTTGAGTCTTCACTTTCTTGGTTATATTTAAGTATTTTGAGTTTACATTGTCCCTTTGTCATATTAACTCTAATTTATATATTAACTCCCTATGAAAATCACCTTTTCCTATTATATATAAATCCTTTTATAATAATATCCCCAAAACCCTTATATTATGACTGTTTAGCCAAAATCATTTAACTCCTATTTTATTCAAATAAAAAACCCACAATATACCCCCTTTTGGCTAAAAAATATCATTATAAATAAATCCCACCCCCTATGGTAATTGAATTAATTTAATTTAATTATCGCATAATAATAATATGCAAAAAACTTTGAACATATGGAATATGTGTTTAAAAAAAAAAAAATTGAAGTTTAATTCAAAATAAACTTCAAAACAAATCTATTCTCCGTGTATATTTTCTCCGCACCCGATCATTTTCCCACATTTTTAAACCAAGGGATTAATTAACCCTCCAGGTTAATTAATAACCTCCCCAGCCAATCAAATCACTCCCGAAATTATTAATTAACCGTTAACCGCGTCGGACCCGCACCATTAACTCCACGCCATCTCCCTATTCCATCAACCATCAGATCATCCGCTCCAAGATCGACGGCTCTCGTCAATTCCGCTAGCCATCCCCGGTCCGAGTATTAACGCGCGAAATCGCAGCGGTTTTCAAATAGTACCCTGGACATGCGTCGATTGTTTTATGGATTCGCTGCCTTCCCGTCCAAAACAGTCGTCCCTCAAAAGTGGTGCGGAATAAACCACTTACCACCTCCACTCCCTCTTGACTCATCCTTCGTACAGGATGACGTCATTTATTAAATTAATAAAAAATTCGCCCCCATTGACTTTGCCAATAAAACAAAACATTCGCGTCATTTTCATTATTTCGTATGTAGAAAACAAAATACGCCATCCACGCAGAAATTTCAAATTTCAAATTTGTGAAGTCCGCCAACCTTATCCTGTCGAAGAAGATTGCAGACAAGCCTCTCAGAAGATTATCCGCCTTAACCAACACCTATCCAAAACGCTGTTTTCTCCAAAAACAAGTATTTACCCTAAATTCGCACTAAACTCTATAAGAAACTCGGTTTTCCTCTTTCTTTCACTGAAACAAAGTTAAAAAATTGATTGCTAGTTCATTCCTTAATCCCGAAGAACTATAATTTATTTCCCAACCTGAAATTGTACCTATTTCTCCCATTGAAACCTGTAAATTTACTCAATTGCTCACCATAAGCCGAATTTCCATTTTTGAATACACAAGAACCAAAAATGGCAGTTCCTGTGGCTTTAAACATCGCCCCATTGAATGCCCCTCATAGAGACCTGGATTATTTATCATTAGTCGATAGGGATTTCCAAATCAAAGACCTGAGTTTTAGTGAAAGCCCACTTCGAATTTTTCGTCGCTGTAGAGACAATTATTTGAATGGCTTGCATACGATTGGGTTATGGGAATCTAATCTTCCCCGGTACCTTTTTCCCTCTGTTCATATTTTCCCTGAAATAATCCATTTTTGCCATGCCAATTATGATCCTAACCAGAGAGCAGTCTTATCCCCAAACCAAGACGTCCTTTTCCGAATTACAGCTCAGTCAATCAATGAGATGCTTCATTTTCAACCTGATCAAGCCCTCACTCCCCTGTCCATGGGAGACCTTCTTGAGAAATCTACAAAACTATCCCATGAATAACTAAGCCACATCTGTCAGACCTTTCTGTTGCCTGATCATCAGCCTAAAGGCCCTCCCCCTTATAGGTATGCTTTTTTCACTGAGGAGGGTGGACTTGTTTTGGATATGATATCTTTTATAATGGGCTTTAATACCAGTGAATTTTTTGACCATTTAGTTCTAGTATTATTGTCTATTTTTACCCCCTAGACAGCCTCCTGCTGTCAGGTATGAATTTTCATCTTACATAGCAAAAAAAATCCATGATCAATTCATGAGATTAGAAAATGAGAAAGTATTCAAATATTCCTCTGTCATCTATCACCTCATGCTATATTACCAGTCTGAAAATTTCCCTTTCTATACCAAAAAGCTTGATGCCCAGGGGAATCCTAGATCTGTTATCTTTTGGTCAGCCATCACCCATAGTTCTCAAGATTCTCCCTATTCCTATAAAGAGTTTATTGATCTGTTTGTACAACTAGCAACCACTTTGTTAACTGGAATTTATCCTCCCAAAGTCAGTAATGAAATCAAGAAAACTCTACAGCTCTCAAAACAATACAAGGTTGGTGATTGGTACTTGTACCAAAATCACACGGAAGTCGGGATATATGGATGTGAATTATGTCCATTTAAATTTCCAAAATATGTCCCCATGAGACTCTTTGCATTAGAATACTTCAGGCAAATGAACAACTCTGATATAATTCATTTTTGTAATGCAAAGAAGAAGGCTCAACTCCGGATCAAAAGTCAATTAGGTCCATTTATCTGTAACTCTAGGGATGGAGGGGAAGAAGTTGAAAAGATTTTAGAAGATCGTTTCAGATTACAGAAGAGTTTTTATTGAGCACATTATGACCCATTCAACTTCATTTATGATAAAAGAATGAAAAATAAATCAGCACCATACATCCATCACAGAATTCCAGAGATTGAAAAATATGCTAATACAAATGAATGGATTGAAGGCACATTGATAGAGCAAGATAGTGAGTAGGTCAATGTAGACAATGTTATGAAAGATCTTGAAAAGATGCTTGACCTGGATTCTTTTGCACAGGTACTAAGATCAGAAGTTGGCCCTTCCTCAACTTGGATTATTTAGCAGGAGCTACAAGAAAAAATTGCAGTATCATCTAAGGGAAAAGAGAAGGAGGTTGATATACAAGTTAAAGAAACATTCACTATGACAGAACAACCTCAAACTTCCAAGGGACAGGATCAAGTATAGCCTTCTCTTTTTCAAACCAATCCAATAGAAATGCCAATTTTGCAGACTCCATTTAATGAAGAAAAGGGAAAAAAAAAAGATGTTGAAGTTGCTACCCCTCTCACTGGATCTTCACAACAGCCTCAGGCCAAGAAACAGAAATTGAATACTCCTCCAAAAGTTGAATCATTTCAAGAAATTTCTGACATTCAAGGACAAGGACAATCAGGCAGTCAGCAAACGGATACAGTCAGTGGGGCATCCACTACCTCTCAAAGGGAAAAGCTACAGAAGCAACAGAGTATGGAAATATCTTCTTTCAAAACACCAGTCAAAGATACAGGAGATATAAAGAAGACATTTATCAATATTAAGGCCAGGAATGACCCACTGAAAATACAAGTATATAATCAATATCTGAAAATGGCTCCAAAGAATCAAGAAATATTGGTGTCAGCTTTTGACATCCAACAGGGAAAAATGTTAATGAGCCATTTCAAACCCAAGGTGCAACAACCCCAAACAGCTGCTGATTATATTAGGACAAAATTTGAAGTCCTGGCAAAGGATATCCATCCTTTAGATCAGATTGAGTTGCATAAGCAGACTGGGGAAATGATCTACTCTACTTTGACTGATAAGGAAATGGTAGCTCACAGGTTACAAGATTCTTTGGAGAACACTAGTACACAATTGTAGCTTGAAAATGCTTCTTCTCAAGCCAAAGATAACAGGATAAAAACATTGGAATAAATAATAATTGGTTTGGGACACAATCCAAAGGACGTCAAAGGCATAGAAGCATTAATAAAGAAAAAACATGATGACATTGCTTCTTTGAGACAGCAGTTGAAATTTCCAGCCTCCAGACATCCTCAAACTGAAGAAATAATAAAGAAAAATTCTGAAGAAGAGAGATGGAGTTGCTATTAAAAATGAATGAGCAATTGGTTGAAACAGAAAAAGAGCTGGAGCAAGCATTGAAAGACAAACAATCTGCTCTTCCAACATCTACGGTAGAGGAAATTACAGGTACGCAGCCAACAGGTCAGCCAGCAGAGTCATCACAGGTAGACACTTCAAATTTGAGTTCAGAACAATTAGTAAAACAAATGGATGAAGTTGAAAACACACGAGCAGAATTGGGAAATAGGCCTGAGGAAGCCAATCAGCTTATACAGTTTCTAAACACCCAAACCAGACAGCAGCTTGAAGAAGTGGGTATTCAGGATAGAACTGCAACAATCTTAGAAATAAAAATATTTTTTACTAAAATAACTCTTATGCAAAATTTGGAGCGAAGGTGCTTTGACATGCAGGCATAAATAATTGCTTTCAGAGAAAGGTTTAATGTCTTATTGAATAAAGGGTTGCCTAGCCCTATGATTTAAGAAGATAAAATAATGGACCTAGAAACTTATGTTATTAAATTGGACATACATGCTCATAATCTAGCCAATTCCTCAGCCAGTTCATCACAAGCAACATTACCTACAGGAAGGAATCTTCATGACAGATTAGAGAATTTGTTTTATCTGGAACATGAAGTAAGGCATTTGTTTCCTAACCAGCCTAATTTCTTCAGATATACCGAGGCTGATGAAACATTAAGGAAGCTTCAATGGACAAGAATAGCAGAAGATAAATGGTGGGAAGATATGTTGGAACTTTTGTAACATTTATCCTTATATGAAATTTTGCCTATTTACCACAGTATAAAGGATAAGCAAAGGTTAAAGAGTATCAGTTCAGTTGAAAGTGTATCAGTAAAAACAAAGAGAATCAGTGAAGCAAGTCAGTTAGAACAAAATTACTGAAGAGGACAACGAAGAGCTAAAATATAGGTCCAGCCTCCAGCACATTCTTGAAAAGAGGGAACAGCACAACATCGGTTTCTTTTTGTCTTATCTATGAGACCATCTGTCTCTATTTTTATTGTAACTTAGTGGTGATTCATCTTAGATTATATCTCGTTTTGTTAAGAGATATTTTGTATGATTTTTTGTATAAATAAATCCTCAATCGGATTATTGAGGGTGGATTCTACTACTTTGCTGTAACATTGACTTTCGGAATAAAGTGCTTTTTGGAGAAATTTCTTTGTCGCTTGCTAGATGATGAATTGAAGCTCAAGACTTTTTGCAGGATTCATGTGTCAGAATATAGTTCAATAAGTCATTTCTATCCCGTGTTTTAAGTTTTATATATGTTTACTATATCACCGTGTTTCATTTCTGAATAATTAACAAAAAGGATTAAATCAAAAATTGCTTAAGTGTACTCTGATTTCAATCGTTATTATTCTAAATTTTTTCTTCTAAACTGGTCATAAACAATGAATTCTTAATTTCTCTTGTTTCTCTGGTTTAAGCATTTGATTACTTAGTAAAGAATTATTAATTTCTCTTTATTGGTAATCACTCGCTTTCCCTCGTTTAAACATGTTGAAAGATTCTTAATTTCCTTTCATCCATTTAAAAATCCATTCCATTCACTTTAATATCTGAAATTGTTCTTTGTTTTGGCTATCTTGCCCCGCAAAGCCATCTTTTGTGTAAAAAATGAATCCAGTAAAGCCATATTTTCGACTCCATAGCCCAATGGCCTGAAAACTCAATCTTTCCCTCAGTTGGCGAATTCCACGATTCAAATTCAAACAAAACCCCTGGACTTATAACTAGCCTAATATTTTCTAAGAACAAAGTTAAATTTTAAAGAGAGAGCCCTCTCTGGATACAGATTGGCTAGATTCTGTATCTGAAGGTTGGTTTGTGGTTACCTCGGACAACTTTCCTTTTCTAACAACTTCAAGGAAAATATGAGTGATAACACCCATCATCCAACTTCACGGATAAGACCAAGCACATCATCACTGCTCTATCTTATTTGTTAGGGTATCATAATTATCAGTGGGTATATGAAGCCATAATTAGTTTTTTGTCTATATTTTCTGCAAATGCTAAGCCTATTGTTATGTTCAACTATGCTCAGTTCATTTTTGATGCAATTCATGATCAGTTCTTGAAATTCCAAACAGAAGGGGTATTCAAATACACCTCTGTTGGTGTAGTGTTTTCTTGTTTTCAATCCAGCAAGTTCAAATTTGACATGATAAAGCAAGATGAAGACTCTCAATCCAAATCTTTGATTTTTTGGACAACTTTATTGAAAAAGGAGCAGAAGGATTATTCCTATAAGAGCTTTGTAGACCTATTTTCTCATCCAACAATAAGGGCACTCAGCAACACCACAGAGCTCAGGATCAATGAGGAAATCAGGAAAGTGATGCAGTTGACAGAGCATATCAGAATAGCAAACTGGTATCTCTACCAAAACTACACAGAGATTAGATTTTATGGCAGTGAATTGGCCCCTTATAAACTTCTCAAATACCTCTCCATGAGGATCTTTGCTCTTGAATATATTAGACAAATTATAGATGCAGATGAGGTGCATTTTGTTTCAGCCAAGAAGAAGTCACAATTCATGATCAAGTCCCATATTGGTCCATTCGTCTTCAACAGCAGGGCAGCAAGGGAAGAGGCCGATAAAATGTTAAAAGAGATGAATTTCACACTTAGTTTCACTTGGTCCTATGATCCAGTGGGGATCATCTCCAAGAAGAGGGTGGAAACAATTCCACACCCTACATTCATACCCACATACTGGAGATAGAGAAGTACATAAACCAAGAAGAATGGGTGGCAGACACACTCTAGGAGGCTGAAGAGTAGGTCATCTCTACTTCAAGAATCCAAACACCAACTCCACAAGAGAGGAAAGTTGCAGGATCTCAAGATGACAAGGGGAAGAAGCCTGAAAAGGAAATAGGGAGAAAAAGGGCCAGGGAGGATCAAATAGATATGGACATTGATTCCTCCACTAAAGAATTCAAAATTAAATACAAGAAGAGGGCCAGAATCAACACGGGCCTTGACCAGGGCAGTGAGAAGAACCAACAAATTTTCATCACAATTGGGGACTCACCAATTTCATCTCCAGCAAGTGGCCAATCAATCTTCTCCACATCCTCTGCCATTGCATCGTTCCAACAACAGAATTTTCAGACTCCAACATCTACTCCCACTGCAGAAAAAAAGGAGGAATATATCTATGACACGTTCAGGAAGATCAAGAGAAGAAATGTGGTTCTGAAGACCAACACCTACAATTAGTTTTGGAAACAAACATACACCTCCCAGATTAGACTCCTATCAGCCTTTGACTCTGAGAAGGGAAGAATGAGGATGGTATTCTTGGAGGCACAAATTCAACAGCCAAAAGGTGCAGCAAACTACAAGAGGACCTCTTTTGAGTTTGATGCAAAGAACATCCACCCAATAGACCAGATGGAGATGCACAAGCAGACTAGGGAAATGATCTCCTCCACCCTAACTAGCACAGCCATGAGCCTCTAAAAACTACAGGTTACTTTTTCCAACACACAGTCACAGTTAAAGGTGGAAAAGAGCTCCACCATGGCCAAATATTCAAGGATAAAATCTCTGGAGGATTTAGTGATGCAGCTCGGTTACAATCCATCAAACATAGCAGTGGAAGAAACCCTTGTGAGGAAAAATAATGTAGACATAGCTGCTTTGAGGGGGCAGCTTAAGATTCTAGTGACAGAAGACCCTATGGCCAAGGAGATAGAAGCAAATGAAACATAAAAAGCATAAATGTTGCAATTGATTATTGAACAAATAGAGCACATCAAGAAAATGGAGAATGAGATGGATAAAATGATCAAAGAAAGGCAGAAAGAAATAAGGGATGTAGTGAAGGGAGCAGCAAAGGAAGAAACAAAGGCCATGATCCCCCTACAAGCAGTTCCTCTCACAATGATTCCAGCATCCACAACATCTACAAGTGCACCAGTGGAAAGCACTAAGAAGCTAGCCAAGGCAATGGAGAACATTTCTTTACAGTCAGTAGAGATTAAAAAGTTGCAGGATCAACTTAGTGACCTACAAGAGAAATTCAAAAGGAAAGACTCTACCCATGCCATAGATCTTAAAATTAGAAAAAATATAAATGAAAGTTTTCAGAAGTCCCTTCAAGAGTCCTCAATTGGAATCATGGTAGGTAGAGTGAAAAAAATTATGTGGTTGGATATAATTGAATCTGTAAATTATATATGGCCATAAAATCAGATAATTTTTTAACATAGATATCTAATTGATTTGGTGAAAGTTTCCATTGAGAAAACAAATGAGGAGTTTGGGGATAAGCCCCAAGATTCCAAAAACATCATCAGATTCCTGAATTCTAAAAGCAGTCATGAATTGGAGCAACTAGAAGTGGTTGACAAAATAGCCTATGTTCCTAAGGTTAACAAGGTGTTGAACAAAAAGAGTCTGGTCACACAGCTAGAAGAAACATGCCATCAGCTAGAGATTGGGGTGAGTACATTTTTCAACAGTATTGAACCACTGAACAAAAGAGGTTTGCCTTCCTTATTTTTCATCAATGATAAGTTGATGCCTAGAACTAATTATGTAAAAAGGCTCACAAATATCTCAAAGGACACATCCAAGCTCACAAATCTAAATAACATTTTGACTAGTAAAGCATTTTATGAAGTCATTAGCAATGATGTATTCATACAGCATGAGGTTAAACACATTTTTTAGCTAAGACCAACATTTGTGAAGTACACTAAGACTGATGAAGTCTATAGAAAGATGAATAGGACCAAGATTCCAACGCCAAAGAGTTGTGAAAATTTATGTAGAATCCAGGAAGGATGACAACTCAATTCAATGACAAAACAGACAGCTCAGCAAATTTTCAGTATCAGCACATCTAGTGTATCAGACCCGCTAGCACAGCAGAACGCCACAGCGCTAGATAACGGCTTCACAAGGATGCCAGACATCTATTAAGAGGGTCCTTACAATAGAAGGAAACTCCTATAGCAGCTTTAGACATCTGTTATAGAATAGTTGCAACGCATCCTTACGAGAGACACATAGACCCATTTTCAGTTACTCTTGTAGTAGTCAAACCGATTGCCCTTTTGATAACGGTAATCCAGTGCAAGTATTTTAAATATAAGTTTTCATTCTGTAACAAGGGTTGGACCCTGGTTTCGTAAGCACTTTCTCATTGCGAGCACTTGTAAATTTTAAGTTGGAGAATTAATAAAGAGATAAATCTGCAAGATTCATGTGTTGTGGTGTCCTAGTGATGTTTTCTTTGTTCATGTTTAATGTCTTTCTGCTATAATATTTTCATGCATGTCGTATATATTCTAATTGTAAACGGGAAGGTTAGAATAAGATTTATTGCTCGAAGTACCTTATTTTTTAGTGTCTTTACAATTTCTATGTTTTCTTCTAATGTGTGATTTAATAATTCTTAGTTGCTCTTAAGTCATTACTGATGTCAACTTTCTCCATTTCATAATTTCATTAATTTATAAACACCAGTACTCGTAGCTATAAGCTTGCCTTGCTTATTCTCTGGGATTTTATGCATATACCCAGCCTATTTCGACTCCAAAGCCTAGTGGAAAATGTTTAGAGAAGACCTCTTCTATCCAACCACGAACAATCAAACAACCCTCACAATCATTTAACTAGCCTAATATCAGAAAACTTAAACAAATCCAAATCGTATAGAGAGATCCCTCTCTGAGTCTAGGAGGGCTAGATCCTAGGCTTCCAATGGTTTTGATGTGGTTCTTTATAGTTTAGTCTTGCCAATCTTATAAATTATAGAGTGCTAACATATTGTAGACCATACTGGGGACAAATAGTTGAAAATTTAAATTTTCATTCGAATTCGGAAACCCCGACTAAAAATCATTATATGATATAGCTTTATTTTAAAGATTGGTTCCTTACAATCTTAAATAATCAGTTGGTCTATTTTTTTGGACTAAATTCTGGCTCCCAAAAGAATATCCACTAGATCCCACCGAGATCCAAATCCCCATCCTATTGTAGACAATCCTGAGAATATCTTGAGGAAGACTCCTAGAACAGACAGTCCAACCAGTGATAGGATTCTTTACAGGTATATCTCCTTGCCTGACAAATTGGTTACCCTAGAAGACGTTCAATTTGATTTACAGTTTGAAAAAGGTATCTTCATAAACAAATCTTAGAATTGGACTAACCTTACAGTTTTTGATCCCTCTATATTCCATACCCCTACCCATCCACCTTCACCCATCGTTCCCCTCCCTCCACCACCTCCACCTATCATGGCAGCCAGGTATGCCCCATTGGTGCTGCCAGTACCTTTACCTCCTATGCCCTAAGACTACCAGTCCAAGATTATGCAGTTTGATGGGACTAATCCTATGACTTCCCAAAAACACATAGATAAGATGAATGATTGTTTTTAGCTGTAAGAGATTGATGAGGACAGTGTCAAATTGAGAATGTTTGCCCAAATTTTAGGGGGTGAAGTCAGGAAATAGTTCGAAGATCTAACTGCTAATAGTATCCATGATGTCCCTGCTTTTCATAATATATTTATCAAAAGATGGGAGGTCAATAAAAACCCACTGTAGATCTTATCAGAGTATGAAACTATCAAAAGATCCCCCCCGAAGAGAGTGTGCAAGTCTATTATGCTATAATTAACAACCTATATAATGCACTCCCTACTAACATGAGACCACGTACCCCAAGGGATAGTTATGCTTAAATTCCCAAATGGATTTAACTCTGACATGGCCTATCGGCTTAGGGAAAGAGACTCATCAACCTTAGAGGAAATTCATAAAAATGTTGTGAGTGTATAAGCTAATCCATTTAGCTAAAAGGGCTAGGGTGAGGACCGAGAGGAGAGTCAACATAAGAGAGGGACCTGTAGCTTCTACCTCTGAAGCCAATATTGAAAATTTGGTAAGTACTATGGAAAGGATGATGGAGAGGATGAGTTTGAATCAAAGGGAAATACCCAGAGAAAATCAACCAGTGCCCCAAAATAGAAATCAAAACCTGAGACGAAACCCTCCACAAATTAGACAAAGAGAACAAAGAGGCCCTGATCAGCAGATTAGACCTCCCTTTCAAGAAAATTATGCCGATGATGATGAAGGAATAGTGGAGGAGGTTGAGGAAACTCATAAAAATTTGATGGGAGTTATTGAAGATGATCATGTATTTCTCACTAAAGAAGACCAAGACTTGTTTTCACTGGCCCAAGCTAACCTCGGACCCGAAGAATCTAATGACTACAAAGTGTGTTTTGAGAATGTCATTATGGAATTCCACATATAGTACAACTTAAGGATAAAAAATAATTTTGATAATTCAAATAAAGGGAATTCGGAAAACTCTACCAAGAAAGTATCTAAATCTGAAGTCAATAAAACAACTGAAAACACAAAGAAAATTCTAAATAAATGAGAAAAGAAAAACATAGAGAAAATTGTCAAGAAATCAATAGATGTTCCTACCAGAAATGCTCAGAAGGACATCCTGAGTACAAGCCAATAGACCAAAGTTACCCAAAGACTAGAGGATGAGAGGATTGATATGCCAACCCCACTGAGAAATCAAACTCCCTTCAGTATTGAGAGAAAACATGAAAAGGTAAATATTTCTATCCCTCTCATTGAATTTATCAAAAAAAATGCCTATAGATCTCAAGTCGCGAAAGTGTTAAATATAGGGGAGATTATAGACACTGTCAATTTAAGCGATGACTAGCCTCAACTCTTGTTTGGGCCAAAGGTCGATGGAAGGCCACAGGAAGAAGGGGTTCCCCCTTTTTATGTCAGTTTAAATATTCATGACAAAATACTATATAATGCCATGTTGGATTTGGGAGCCTCACACAACCTTATGCCCCAAGCTGTCATGGAGAAACTTGGCCTCGAAATCAGTAGACCCTACAAGGATTTATACTCTTTTGATTATAGAAAATTTAAGTGCCTAGGTATGATCAAGGACCTTTATGTCACTCTAGCTCAAATACCTACGAAGATTTTAGTGATGGATATTTTTGTGGCTGACATTCTCCCAAAATACAGAATACTTTTATCTCACTCATGGGGAGGGAAATTGCAAGGAACTCTGCAACTACACATGACTTATGCTACCATTCCGACGTTGGGTCAATCGAGAAAACTTTATAGGGAAATGCTAATGAAATACATGGTAAGTAGCCAAGTGAAGCCTCACAATTAACCTTTGTACTTTGTCCACACGGACCTTGATTATTTCATTTTGTACAATGATGGACTCTTTGATTCATAGGTTTCCCAAATAGAAAATGATCCCACAGAAAACACTGACAGTCAAACCCAAACAGAACAACCAAACCAGGCCCTTGGACCTCTTTGGAACATGAGTTTCGATGGCTCATGTAGTCAAGCGGGCGCGGGGGCAAGCATCTGGGTGTATAACACAGGGAAAAATAGTGCACATGATCATTCATACAAACTAAATTTCTAGTGCACAAGCAACATTGCGGAATATGAAGCCTTGCTTTTGGGATTAAAATTTTGAAAAAATTAGGAGCAAAAAGGATCTTTGTGCAAGGTGATTCTGAGCTAGTCATTAAACAAGTCAAAGGACTATATGCAGCCAAAAACCCTAGAATGAGAGCTTATAGGAAGGTTGTCCTGGATTTCTTGAGAGCCTTTGAGGAATATGATCTGGCAGTACTTCCCAGGAACCAGAATGTCCTAGCTAACAGCCTAGTTTTTTCAGCAAGTACCTACAATCTACCTCACCCTAACAAACAACATATTATTGAGGTCAAACACCGTCCTTCTATGCCAGATAACATGAGGTACTAGTAATTTTTTGGCAATGATAAATAGATTGAAATCTTCCTGCAATCTAAATATGAATTTGAAGACAGTAATGCAGATATGGATTGTGAGGAAGGCAGTCTTATTGATGAACAATGTACGGAGGAAGAACAAATTGTTGTTCTTGAAAATGTTGCTTTATATGTAAATACCAAGGTAAATATTCCAGCTAACAACACTGTACATAATATCAAAAAACAAAAAGACCTAGAAAAAGAGGAATTTGAAATACTCCAACTTAAATACAATAATCTGCCTAAAGGGTTGGTCCCTTTAGAAGAAGTATTTTAATTTAACGATGTGGCAAAAAAACCCAAAATAGAGCCAACTAAAACAGACATTGAGGAATGTAATATAGGCACATAACAGAACCCCAAAATCATCAAACTATCTAGATCTCTACCTACTATTACAAAGAAAAAATATATGGCCTTATTCAAATAATTCATTGATGTATTTTCATGGAACTATGAGGATTTGAAATCCTATGATATCAGCATCATTCAACATAAGATTCCAATTAAAGAAAATCAAAAACCATTCAGACAGAAATTGCGAAGAATAAATCCTGTTTTAATTCCTTTAGTTGAGAAAGAGATTAAAAATATGTATGAATCAAAAATCATAGTGCCACTCAGGTACTCCCAATGGGTTTCCAATATTGTTCCAAATAGAAAGAAAACAGGGGAAATTAGACTCTGCATTGACTTCATAAATCTTAATAAGGTATCTCTTAAGGATAATTACCCTTTACCTAAGATGGACCACATATTGGAAAGGGTCGTGGATTCTAGTAGGATATTTTTGTTAGATGGTTTCTCTTGTTACAATCAAGTGTTAGTACACCCTGATGACCAAGATAAGACATATTTTACGACTCCTTGGGGGACTTTCATGTACGTGAAAATTCCCTTTGGACTAATGAATGTTGGATCCACCTTTCACAAAGCCATGGACATTTCCTTTCCTGATGACATTGGCCATTTTATTGTTATTTATTTGGATGGTATCATTGTGTTTTCTAAAACTGATGAATAACATTTAGCACACTTGACAAGAGTTTTTGAAAAATGCAGAAAATTTGGACTCTCCCTGAATCCTAAGAAGACTTTGTTTGGATCAGAAGAAGTAAAACTGTTAGGCCATATTATCTCTAAGGATGGAATCAGAATTGACCCTAGCATAACTGAAGGAATACTAAAAATCAGTCATCCCAGAAATCTAAAGTAAGTCCAATATTTCATTGGTAAAATCAAATTCCTAAGGTGATTTATACCCAACTTAGAAGAAATTTTAAGGAACATCACTAATATGCTAAAGAAGGGATCGAAAATAAAATGGACCATAGAAGAAAAACAGTATTTTTATTTGGTCAAGCTAGCATTGACAAAAGCTCCAGTACTAATCAGCCTGGCTTTCACTAAAGATTTCATGATTTTTTCTTTTTGTAGGTTTTAACCCTATACAGAAATTATCTGCAAACGAATCTTAAAAACAGAAAATAAACAATAGCGAGATCATAAAACATAAAACAAATATACACAGATATTTTTCCCTGGATCCCAAATCGGGAGTACTATCTTGATTTTTCATTATATTCCTTTTAGTATTATAACACATATATATACATGTTGAAGCATACATAAACCCCAATCCATTAACCCTGGACTAGAACATAACCGTAGTTCCCTTGACCGGATCTACAAAATATCAGGGGCCAAAAACCATCATGCCCCAAAACCATGTGAAAACCCATGCACAAAACCATGGGCAGGTCCGCCCACTGAAAAGTAAGGTCCAAAAAAATTTTCCCAGGGTGCTGCCCCGGATCCCGAATAGGGGGGCTGCTACCCCCTTGTGACCCCCCTACTATGCCCGAGGGGGGTGTGAGGGGATCCCCCCCCCCCACGCGTGACTAGTCGTGAAAATAATATAACACATACCCAATATTCTCCCACTTGTTGTTTTCTTTCCGCAAGGGGCCACAAGAGAGCTGAGTTATTAGCCCAGCTTTGTAACACCCATTGTTTCTCTACACCAAGAGAACTTCTGAGTGCTCACAGACTTCGTCAATGCATCTGCAACATTCTTCAAAGTGCCCACCTTTACTAGCAACACCCTTTTAGCCTCAACCATATATCTCACAAAGTGATATTGAACATCAATGTGCTTTGTCTTTGAATGACAAGCAGGGTTCTTAGCCAAGAAAATTGCACTTTGGCTATCACAGTCTATCCTTATAGATTGTTGCACCAACCCCATACTTGAACACAATCTCTGCAACCAAACTACTTCTTTGTTTTCATGAGTGGCTGCCATGTATTTCGCCTCAATAGTTGAAAGACCCACTACAGACTATCTTTTACTCATCCAACTGACTGCACCTCCAAATAGGCTAAACACATACCCACTTGTAGATCTTCTTTGGTCCAAATCTCTAGCCTAGTCTGCATCAACAAAACCACGAATGTCCAACACTTTTTCCAATCCTGATCTTCCCTGGTAGCACAAGCCATAATCACTGTTGCCATGCAAATATCTGAAAATCCGCTTCACTACTGTCCAATGCTCCTTCCCTGGGTTTGACATAAACTTGTTCAAAACTTCCACTGCATGTGCAATGTCTGGTTGAGTACAGACCATTGCATACATCAAGCTACCCACTGCACTTGCATATGGAACACGGGACATATCCTCCTCTTCTTCTTGTGTCTTGGGACATTGTTTAGCAGACAGCTTTGTACCTACAGGAATCAGAACATTCACTGGTTTACTATCCTACATATTGAACCTCTACAATATAGTCTCGACATACTTCCTCTGGTTTAACCACAGGTTCCTGTTTGCCCGATCTCTCTTACTTTCCATGCCCAAAATATAGTTTGTAGCACTAAGATCGTTCATCTCGAATTTGGAGAACAGTTGGGTCTTCAAATCTTGGATAATTTCTTTGTCATTTCCAATCAACAACATATCATCCACATACAATACCAAATAAATAACACGGTCACCAATTAATTTAAATTAGACACAGTGATCCTCCTTGCCTCTGGTGAAGCCAAGTCCCTGTATATAGGTATCAAATTTTTGATACCACATCCTTGGTGACTGTTTTAACCCATACAGAGACTTCTTTAACCTACATACCAATTCTTTCTTCCCCTTCACCATAAAGCCTTCAGGTTGTTTCATGTAGATCTCCTCTTCCAGATCCCCATGAGGAAATTTTGTCTTCACATCCATATGTTCTACCTCAAAATCAAATGCAGCAACAACATATAAAATTAATCTACTAGAAGTAACTTTGGCAACAGGAGAAAAAATATCACCAAAATCAATTCCTGACACCTGGGAATAACCATTTTCTACGAACTGAGATTTTTATTTCAACACCTTGCCTTCTACAGTCATCTTCTTCTTAAAAACCCATTTTCTCCCGATGGGCTTCCTTCCAGCCGGCAACTCCACCAGATCCCATGCCTCATTTTTATGCAAGGATGCCATTTCATCAACCATGGCCTCCTTTCAAAGTTTTCCATCCTTTGAATCTACTACCTCCCTCATGTTTCTGGGATCATCATCAGTTATAGTTAAAGAAAAATTTGAACAGAAAGAAGATGGACTATACCTTTCTGGTTTTCTTCTTTCCCGAACTGATCTTCTCACAGCTGGAGTTTGTGGCTCTTCCTCTTCTGAGTCTTATTCTATTGTAGAGTCTGACTCATCCTCCTTTAGCTCAAACTCTATCTTCTCAGGTTCCTTTGATAGGACTTCATGTTTAACAACATCTTTCACCTCTCTAAACACCACATCTCGGTTGTACACAACCTTCCTTGTTTCTGAGTTCCAAAGCTTGTAACCCTTTAAACCATCCTTATACCCAATAAAGATTCACCTTTCATATTTATTATCTAAATTGGTCCTTTTCTCCTTTGGAACATGTACATATGCATCACATCCAAATACCCTCATATGTGAAAGAGAGGGTTTCTTACCAGTCCATACCTCATGTGGAGTCTTATCCTCCAATGCCGATGAAGGTGATCTATTAACCAAGTAACATGCAGTCTCCACTACCTTTGCCCAGAATTCTTGTCCTAACCCGGTACCACTGAGCATGCTTCTTTCCTTTTCCATCAATGCTATGTTCATTCTTTCTGCAACTCTGTTTTGTTGAGGTGTGTATGGAGTAGTCTTCTGTCATGCTATACCACACTTCTTACAGAACTCTTCAAATTCCTTCTTGCAGAACTCCCCACCATTATCTGTCCTCAGCACCTTTATCTTCTTTTCTATCTAGTTTTGCACTAGAGCCTTAAATTCTTTAAATCTATCAAAGACTTCAAATTTCTTCCTCAAGAAATATATCCAGTATTCCTTGAGAAGTCATCTATGAATGAAACATAGTACACAGACTTACCCAGTGATGGAATCGACACAAGTCCAAACACATCACTGCGCACAGTCTCTAATATCTTGTTCGCCCTCTTAGCACCAGAAGGAAAACTCACCTGATTATGCTTCCCATATACACAATGTTCACAGAAATCAAAATCCAGAGAGATATTAGACATAACTTTTACCATACCATTTCCATGCAGTATCTGAAGGCCCTTCTCTCCATTATGTCTAAGCCTTTGATGCCATAGCATGGTATTTTCTCCAGAGACTGCTAGGATTTCTGCTCCACTTTTGGGAACCAAAGAATTGTTACACCCATTAATAATAGTGTTGCCTTGAAGCTTGTATAGAGTTCCAATCCGAACTCCCCACATTAATACCAGTGCTCCCTGAACCATCTTACCGGTATCTTTCTCGAACATTGTTTTCACACCTGGATCATCCATCTTACTTACAAAAATCAGATTTCTTGCCAATGCAGGAATTTGCAGAACACCAAGAAATGTTCTAATCCTTCCACCTTGCAGCTTTAGCTTGAATTTTCCACGTCCGATGATTTTGGCCTTCCTATCATCACCTAAGAAGACATCACTGCCATCATATTTCTCATACTTGCAGAACCACTCCCTATGGGGAGTGAAGTGAAAGGATGCACCCGAGTCAATCAACTGTGACTCATGATCTACATGTGTATTTTAAGAAGAAGCCAAATACACATCCCCACCTTCATCCGAGGTGGTTTTTGCCTCTGCAGAAGGAGCATCATCAGATTCCTTTCCTTTCTCAAGAGCATCATCAGATTCTATCTTCCCGCCACTCACCATCTTCTTTCACCACAAGAATCGATCCCCTAGATCTCCCACTGAACAGGGTCTACCTCAGGCCCAAGAAAAAAACCCCTCAGCAGCAAAGGCATCCCCTTGAAGCCGAAATGCCTCTAATACCAAATGTAGGTTTTAAACCTGTATAGAAATTATCTGTAAACGAATATTAAAAACAGAAAATAAACAATAGCGATAGCATAAAGCATAAAACAGATATACACAGATATTTTCCCCTGGATCCCAAATCAGGATGACCAGCTTGATTTTTCATTATATTCCTTTTAGTGCTACAACACATATATATACATGCCAAAGCATACATAAACCCCAATCCATTAACTCTGGATTAGAACATAATCGTAGTTCCCTTGACCGAATCTACAAAATACTAGGGGTTGAAAACCATCATGCCCCAAAACCATGTGCAAACCCATGCACAAAACCTTGGGCGGGTCCGCCCACCGAAAAATAAGGTCCAAAATATTTTTCCCGGGGCACTGCCCCAAACCCCGAACAAGGGGGGTTGTCGTCCCCCCTGTAACCCCCCTGCTGTGCCCAGCACAATGTACAGGCAAGGCTTTCACCCCCCTTGTGACCCCCCCACACGTGACTAGTCGTGGAAATAATATAACACATACCCAACACGCCTCTGAACATACTATTGGTGTTGTTTTAGTACAGAAAAACAGTGAAGGACAGGAGCGACCCATAGCTTTATTTAGCAAGGCATTAAGAGATGCATCCCTGAAATATAATATCATGGAAAAATAGTCTTTTGCATTGTTTAAAGCATTTAAAGATTTTAGAGTCTACATTTTACATTCACATATCATTTCTTATGTTCCAAATGCAGTCGTCAAAGACATCTTAACACAAAACGGTCCTGAAGGGAAAAGAGGGAAATGGATTGTAGTGATCCTAGAATATGACTTTTATTCAAGCCTACCAAGTTGATCAAAGGCCAAGGAATA
Source organism: Pinus albicaulis (assembly GCA_034641835.2). Classification (NCBI taxonomy): domain Eukaryota; kingdom Viridiplantae; phylum Streptophyta; class Pinopsida; order Pinales; family Pinaceae; genus Pinus; species Pinus albicaulis. The sequence continues at coordinate 692,276,810 of CM076578.1, forward strand.
GCTGAATTGATGGTAGAATCTAACTTTCACGCACTATAAATCAACATGGTACACGCATTAGATGATCAAGAGGAGTTGGCAACTCCACCGATTGATGAAGCATTCCTGAATTCTCCATGGTATGCTGATATTTTGTATGCAATGTCAAATATTAATTCTCCTCCTAGTTTTTCTAAGACCAAGGCTAGGTTTTTAAAACTTAAAGCTGTTAAATTCTACATTTTGGACAATTATTTGTATTGGAAATATATTGGAGGTATTATGCTTAAATGTTTAATGAAGGATGATGCAGATAAAGTAATGCAGGAGTTCCATGGAGGTGATTGTGGTGGCCATCTCTATTGGAAAACCACTGCCAATAAGATCATGAGAACTAGTTTTTATTGGCCCACCCTTTTTCCTGATGTCCATAAGATGGTTACTGCTTGTCATAAGTGTCAAATTTTTGAAGGAAAGATAAAACTACTGCCCCTACCCCTGAAACCTATCTCTGTAGAAAGCCCTTTCCAACAATGGGGACTAGACTTCATTGGATAAATTCATCCCCCATCCTCTTCACAACATAAACGGATCCTTAGTGCTACATATTATTTTACCAAGTGGATAGAGGCCACCCCTTATAGGAATGCCATTGACTCTGTCATTATAAAGTTCCTAGAGACTAACATCCTTTCTAGGTTTGGTTTCCCTAGAAAACTCATTTCAGATAATGCTGCAGCCTTTAGATCCAAAAATATGGTCGACTTCTATCACAGGTATCAAATAACATCGGGGCATTCAACAACCTATTACCCTCAAGGTAATGGACTGGCTTAATCTTCAAATAAATTCCTGGTGAACATCATTAAAAAAATCCTAGAGGAGAATAATAAATCATGGAAAAATAATTTGATCAACGCTCTTTGGGCTGATAGGATCACCACAAAGAATGCAATTAGCATGTCTCCATACCAATTGGTTTATGGAATGGATGCAGTGTTTCCCTATTCCATGGGAGTTCCAATAATGAAGATAATCTAAGAGGTCCAAGCTAAACCAAATGACATCCAAAGGAGAATCAATGACACTATCCAGTTACAGCAATCCAGGGAAGAGGTCTACAACAGAACACAAGTGATGTAAGAGAATATCAAAAATATCTTTGATAAGAGAACCAAAGCCAATGATTTCAACCTCGGCGATAAATTTCTGAAATGGGATTCCAGAAGAGAGGATAAAGATAAGCATGGAAAGTTTGATAATATTTGGCAAAGGCCATACATCATACATGCTTTTAGGGGAAATAATACTTATTTTCTCAAATATTTGGATGGTACAGAAGTTTCTGGAGGTCCTATCAATGGGAGGATGCTAAAACATTATTTCTTATAAAAACTCAGGTCATATTTTCACCATTGTAAATATCACAGTCTTACAGTTTTCAATAGTTCATTGGACAAGTTTGAAGCCCGAAGTGAAGGCCCTAAGCCTATTTTGGTGAGCATATAAAAAACAGAAATGAAATCACTGAAAGAAGAAAGAAAATTAGTCGAAATATTGCAGAAGAAGGAGCATCCAAGGCTACTGGTCTCAAGTTATTGACACTTCTCTCCAAGAAGCACCATCCCTAGCTGGAGCCACTATTAGTACCCTATAAATTATAGGATCTAAAGGTGACTAGATACTTCATATTTCTTGCAAAGTTTTCATTATTGAAAGGCTTTTCAAAATTCAAGTAATTTCAAATAAAAAGGAAAAAATGGAAAATAAATAAAAGAGGGTATAAAATAAAGAAAAAGGAAAAGAGAAAAATAGAAAAAGAAGGAAAACCCCAAAAAGAAATAAACTGAAAGTGTTGCAAGTTCAAATGCCACTACTCATTAGACATGTTTGTCTGATCATACAGTTTAACCATGATCGAACAGTTTTCCATTTCTGTTGATAGGTTAGAGAATAAATATTTTCCAAACTGTTTAATCTTGGCTTATCAGTAGATAGGTAGAAAATGAGATTGGCTCAACAGTTTAAGTTGAGCCAATGGTTGAAATAAGGTTAGATGTTACATTATAAATTCAAAATAAAAACATGTAAGGGTATTCTAGTACAAATGCACCCTGAAAAAGAGGATAAAATGTTAGGTGAATAGCTTTGGGTGGGTAGACAAGTTGAAGAGGAAGAATGGAAAGCCAATGTCGAGGTTATTCCACCATGGTACAACATCCCAGCTTCATTTTTCTTTGTTGTGAGAAGAAAGCTTAGACAGAGATCACTGATTGCACAAAGTATGGGAAGGGGGAATTGTTTCTAAAGGTGGGATTCCTGTGTCATACGGGCATAATTTATGTTGAATGATACCCTAACTCCCCTCACTATCAATTCATTATATGCCTAAAACCCCAAACCCACATTTTTTGCGCTATCCTAACTCCCACCATGTCCCTGGAGGTCATTAACAGTGCATGGTCCCACTGTTCCATCACCTCATCACATTATGCGTTAAACACCCCTCACCTCACCCTCGATCTTCGCCCCTCACCTCACATCCGATGGCCCTCGTTCCATTTCGGCCCCCCCTCAGCCGCCGGAGGTTAAAAAAGGGAGGGGGGGTCTGAAATGGGTGGTATCCATAACCACCCAATCTGCTATGTGGCACGCCCGCACCATTTCGCACCCCCCCTTGCCATTACCACTAACCGCCTTCGACCCCTTCTGAAAAGTAGTTTCTGTTGTCCCCCAAACCGTTGTCACCCTGTGACCCTTACCAATATCATCATGCTACATCCTCCATCATGTTTCCTCCCCATCCTATCACTTCCTTTCCCTCTAATTACCCGTTGCGCCATGAATGTTCGGGTCGTTATCCAATGGACCAGCGCCAACTCAACGGTTAACCCCCAACTATAAGCTAAAGCCCATTTCCACCATTGCATCGTAGTTTGCATTGTTGACACTAGAAAATTGTTACAAGTTTGGTATTTTCATATAATTATAGAAGAGATCACGGACCAGCCATCGTTGTCAAAGGGTTAATTGTGCACCAAAAGAGAAGTTATCAGCGCTCTATAAGCCTGATTGTTTTTCCCATTACAACTGATTCAGCTATGATCTCTATCCCCTTTAGCCTTATCCCTTCCCAGTGCCAATTCATATTGTTTCCCCCTTCTCTTCTCCCTTCTCTTATATCTCATTCTCCATTGAAGGTGAAAAAGAAGACTCGGAAAGAAAATCATGCCCCAAAAGGCAGATCAGCAGCCTTTCAATACCATGGTCTACCCTCAGGTAGACTTAGACCATATTCCCCTGGCTGACAATGACTAAAATATCCACGAGATAGAGTCAGACCTCGACTTGTTCGATGTCTACTGCTAGCTTGAGGATAAGCTCCTTAACAAAGTAGGTGATATCATCCTATGGGAGACCACGCTTCCACATTACATCTTACCTAAAACCCATAGCTGCCCTAAGTTGATCATAAAATTTTAATATTACCATGAAATTAAACAAAGAGCCATAGTGAACTCTGGAGGATATATTTTATTTTACATAAATGCCCCCTCCATTCAAGAGATGTTGCAAGCCCCCATTTTTTAGAACACTGTCCCTTTTTAATATAAGGCCCTCATAGGATTATACCAAGGATTATATTTTGTCAGCAGGACCAAGAACTTAGAACTTTTCATGGCCACAAATGCACCAATGCCTACCACCAATCCCCCATACCCATCATCCACCTTCTCGAATAGGACCAAGAACATCATCATTGTTCTATCTTATTTTTTAGGGTATCATAATTATCACTGGGTAGATGAAGCCATAATTGGTTTCTTGTCTATCTTTTCTACAAATGCTAAGCCTACTTTTATGTTCAACTATGCTCAATTAATTGTTGATGCAATTCGTGATCAGTTCTTTAAATTCCAAACAGAAGGGGTATTCAAATACACCTCTGTGTTGGTGTACATGTTTTCCTGTTTTCAATCCAGCAAGTTCAAATTCGACATGATAAAGCAAGATGAAGACTCTCAATCCCAATATGTAAATTTCTAGAAAAATTTATTGAGAAAGGAGCAGAAGGACTGTTACTACAAGAGCTTTGTAGACCTATTTGTTCATCCAGCAATAATTTCACTTAGTAGCACCACAGAGCCTAGGATCAATGAGGAAATCAGGAAGGTGATGCAGTTGACAGAGCTGGTCAGAACAGTAGACTGGTATCTCTACCAAAACTACACAGATATTAGAGTTTATGGCAGTGAATCAGCCCCCTATAAACTGCCCAAATACCTCTCCATGATGATCTTTTCTCTTGAGTATATCAGACAAATGATAGAATCAGATGAGGTGTTTTTTTTTTTCGGCCAAGAAGAAGTCACAATTCAGGATCAAGTCCCAAATTGGTCCATTCATCTGCAATAGTAGGGCAGAAGTAGAAGAGGCAGATAAAATGTTAAAAGAGATGAATTTCACACATAGTTTCACTTGGTCCTATGATCCAATGGGGATCATCTCCAAGAAGAGGGTGGAAAACAATTCCACGCCCTACATTCATACCCACAGACTAGAGATAGAGAAGTAAATGAACTAAGAAGAATGGGTGGCAAACACACTCTAGGAGGCTGAAGAGCAGGTCATCTCTATTTCAGGAATCCAAACACCAACTCCACAAGAAAGGAAATTTGAAGGAGCTCAAGATGACAAGGGGAAGAAGCCTGAAAAGGAAATAGGGATCAAAAGGATCAGGGAGGATCAAACAGACATGAAAATTAATTCCTCCACTAAAGAATTCAAAATGACGGGAAGAGGGCCAGAATCAACATGGGCCTTGACCAGGGTAGTGAGAAGAACCAACAAACTGTCATCACAATTGGGGACTCACCAAGTTCATCTCCAGCAGGTGCCCAAATGATCTTCTCCGCATCCTCTGCCACTATGCCGTTCCAACAGCAGAATGTGCAAACTCCAACATCTACTCCCACTATAGAAAAAAATGAGGAAGATATCTATGAAACGTTCAGGGAGATCAAGAGAACGAATGAGGTTCTCAAGACCAACACCTACAATCAGTTTTGGAAACAAATAGGTAGTTCCCAGAGTAGACTCCTATCATCCTTTGACTCTGAGAAGGGAAGTATGAGGATGGAATTCTTGGAGGAAAAAATTCCTTAGCCCAACGGTGCAACAGACTACAAGAAGACCTCTTTTGAGTTTGATGCAAAGAAAATCCACCCAATAGACTAGATGGATATGCACAATCAGATTGGGGAAATGATCTCCTCCACCCAAAATAGCTCAGCCATGAGCCTCTCAAAACTACAGGTGACTTTTTCCAACACACGATCACAGTTAAAGGTGGAAAAGATTTTTGCCATGGCCAAATATTCAAGGATAAAATATCTGGAGGATTTAGTGATGTAGCTCAGGTACAATCCATCAAACATAGCAGTGGCAGAAACCCTTGTGAGGAAAAATAATGCAGACATAGCTGCTTTGAGGAGGCAACTTAAGATGCCAGTGACAGAAGACCCTATGGCCGTGGAGATAGAAGCAACTAAAACACAGTGTTAGCCCCCCTATGAAATTCTTGACAAGCAAGCTGGGGGGCTAGGTTGTTTTAGAGCCTTCAAGGAATGCCTCTCCTCCTGAAAAGCCATCCTCCTTGAAGTCTCTTTGTGTTTTGCCTTATATAAGTTCCCCTTGCTGGCTCCTTTTCCCAAGGCCTACATTTACCCCTTGTACCCCTGCAAAATGTCCCTTTTTCCCCCTTGTCCCCCTTCTGTCAAAGTCCCTCGTTCCCCTCTATTTTCCCCATTAGCCCTCTAAAACCCTTCAAAATCCCCTCTAAAATCCCTGCACACTGTGTTGTCCCCAAATCCCCCCTCCATCTCCTTACCGTTACCCCTTCTAGCCTTTAATTTCATTTAAAATGACTTTAAAACCCACTTTCCGACTATATGATAGGCCTAGCCCCTTCTCCGCTAGCCCCGTGCCCTTCTCTCCCCATGCAACCTGACGCTATGACCGAAACCCAGCATCGAAAGGCGCTTATCTCAAGCCCATATCGGGCGCACCCTTGACCGTAGATCTAGGCAAATTGGACGTTTGTCATATAACCCGCTGCCCTTTGTGTTTTCCCCATTCAAACCTTCGATGCTGCCATCGCCGTTCATTTGCATGTTGATCCGACGGTCCGCGTTCTATCCGCCCAGTGGACCCCGCCGCGCGCCATTCAAAACCGTTGGTTTATTCCGCACCGCCTTTGGGCCATGGACGGTTTTTCTCCATCGCCCAGCGATTCCACTCACCCTTCGACACATATCTCTTGTACGATCCCGAAACCGCCCATCCCCCGCACGTTGTCGTTCGGTCCAAACCTCGCAGCGAAATCCACGCAGGCCGTCCGAACTCGAGCGCCGCATCCAACAGTCGTTGGTCATCCAAGCTGTGCACCGCTTAACCCGGTCCATCGCATCCATCGTTGACCATTCCGTCGTCGCCCAGGCCTCCACGTCATCTGTCCACTTGGCTTCTCGTAAGCCATGTCACCCCACGTGCATTTCCCGTACCTTTCGACCGTTCCATTGCATATATTCATCGAAATTCATATTTTTTAAGGTTTTCATTCATATTTTTCTCCGCACTTCGCCAATTCTCCCACTGTATTTTTCACCATAATCTCGCATCATTCCACCATGTCACCAACCTGGCACACCCATTCTCGTCGTTTCGCTGCATCCGCCACCCATTCATGATTTCCTTAACTCGTTTGCGTATTTTGCAGGTTTACAGAGAGATGGGAAAGTCTGTCACGATTTTACAGTGTTTAAATACAGCGACAGGGAGTTTGTGCACCAGAGTTAATGAATAGCAGGTTTTATACATCAACAGGGTGGTTTTCTCCATCAAAATGCAGAATCCAACTCTAAAAATTTATCGGTGCCATTAAAACCTGAGCTAACCTGTCAGAAGCAAAGATGGAGCGGCAAGGTGTTCCAAGTACTACGCAAAGGAGATTAAGGCACATTAATGAAGATCTTAAGCCTGGAATCAGTGGTTTAGGAGGCAAAGCACTAGTTATAGGACCCTGACGACCGATCAGAAGGTCCTGAGCATGAGTAAAAGGTAACATCAGGGTTTATTCGTCAGCAGAATGTTTTTCTTCATCAAGTACAGGGTGCCCATACTTCTTTTATTACGCACCGTGTCCCTGAAGGAATTCCCACCCTAACAGCAGTTCGATACCATCAGGACATTTATGTAGCAGATTTCTCCGCAGTCCATTCGCTCTTTATTTATTCACTGCCAGTACAGCAGAACTCCACAGCCGAAATATGTCAAATTCATACCCAGAGAAGATCACTCCTGCATAAAGTGGTGACAGAGATTCAATACACAGCAGTCAAACATAATGGGCTTCGGCCCTGTATTCATTTCTGTGTTTAATATCACATTTAGTGTTCACCTACCTCCTCAGTCGTTCTTCTGTTCATCCTCTGCTATAAAGCACAAAAGGAAATTATTGTAAAGGTTTTTGATGAGATATCAGAGAAATGCAAGTATTTTCCTCTTGAGACAAGTTCTCTGTGTAATATAGTAAGATAGGCTGAGATTTGATGTATTCAGACTGAATGTTCAAGTTGTGGGCAATGATGTACCTGATTGGTGTTGTTTTTAATATGACAAGCACATTTCTTTGGATCCTGATCTAAAGCAGCTGGTGATGTTTTCCTTTCTCTATATTTGTGATTGACTCGCTTTCATTTCATTATGTTTCTCCAGGCTCGCATCAGAAGTTTGGCATAAGATTTACCCTTGATAGGTACCTTATGTTGCTGCTCTCCCAGCCTTTATGTTTTCTGCTTATATGTGTATCTGAATATTGATTTCAATTTATTTAACCAGTGTAGTGGATGTTATTGATGTATGAATTAATGAGATATATGTTTAGATGTTCTTGTTAGGATTTAGTTGGATGAATTGAGAACACTGGGAGTTCTAGAACCCTGTCTCTGCCTCACTAGGATCTTTCCATCTCATTAAGCCTTCCTGAGATCCCTTGTCTTGCCTCCGGTTTCGTCCAAGCAGGTCTGGAGTTAAATGACCTCTGACCTGATCTATAGATAGAATTGGTTGGTTCCCCTTCATCCACTTTCAGTCCTTAATGTTCCATTCCATCAACCATCTTTCAAGATCCAAATGCTCTAGATAATTAGCCCAACTGAAAGCTTGCACATTGAACACAAGTAAATCCTTTCTTGACTCCATTGCTCAATGGCCTTGATGTTCCCTGAGTTATCTATATTTTCCTAGTTTCCTCTTTTCTCATCCTTGTCTTATATTGGACCCTTCTTTCCTGATTCCCAACAACCAAACCTAAACAATCAAACAAACAAACCTCGTGCCTATAACTAGCCTAAAACCTTAACATTTGAGCTTCAAAGACATAAAACCTTTGACTATCATAGAGAGATCCCTCTCTGGACCTAGGAGGGCTAGATCCTAAGGTCTGAAAGTGGTTCTATGTTGTCTCATCTTTTGGTCTTGTCAACCTGGCCAAAACATGGGAACCCCAACATAATGGCGACTCCACTGGGGAAGAATTGAGTATATCACACTTTGAACATCTCTAAGCATTCAAACCCTCCATCTCTGGTTAGGTTGATAGTAAGTCACTCCTTTCTTGAATCGGCCTCCATTATTAGGAGTCTATTATACTCTTAGACAGAGCCTGGAAAGTGCCAGGTAGCCTCCGGATCCCACCTTCTTCGGAAGTGGCATATCTAGTAAATGCCCTCCCAGTCAATCTCTGGTTGGAGTTTGTTCTTTGAGGATATTCCTGAAAGGCGATAGTGCCTGAGCACTGTGGTGGACAGTGTAGCCCCTTAGATATACCTTGAAACCCTCCACCTGGCGACTCCATTTTTCCTAAACGAAAAAGACTCCACTGGTGATCAGTAGGCCTGCTGATTATCTTGGTTTCAAAATAGACTCCACTGGGAGACTAGCCCCTGAGGCAACAATCAACCACAGTAGAAGCAACAAATAGGGTTAATCTGCTTGGCTAGGAAACAACATTCTGGCTTTCAGAACCATTCACACCAGAGCTTATCCCAACCCTGATCCACCTGAAATAGTTGACAATCCGGAGAGTATCCTCAAGGGAGATCCTACACTTAAAATACCAACTATTTCTAGTCACATTCATAGAGCTAATTCTGTGCCAGAAGACTTAACAGCTCTATTACATCTTCTCCCTGACCTAGACCCTTCAAACGGTTTACCAAGAGCTAGGTCATTTAGTCATCTAGACCAGCCAAACCCTAAGCTTCACATCACACCATCTAGCAATGGTCAACACACTAGGGACAGAGGAACCCCTCCATCTACACCACCTGATATCCATTTCATTCGAAACTTGGGGCTCTCCCACCCTAGATCTGCCCAACAGACTTCTACTAGTCCTAATATCCCTGTTATCCATATACCAGCTGCTCAAGTTAACCCTTTACCTCAACATAATATCATCATGGCAGCTTGGTTTGCACCTCTGGTTTTACCTCAGCCCATGTTACCCTTACCCAATGATTATCAGTCAAAGATCCCACACTTTACTGCAAAAGAGTCCATAACAGCTCAGCAACATGTAGATAAGATGGAGGATACCTTTGATTACATGGAAATTGACGATGAATCAGTCAAAATGAGAATCTTTGCCCAAAGCCTAGGGGGTGATGTAAAGAAATGGTTTAAGGGCTTACCTCCTGGCAGTATCCAAGATCTCCCTGCATTATATCAGACCTTCATAAACAAATGGGAAACAAGGGCAAACCCTCGTCAACTCCTAGTTGAATACATGAGCCTTAACAGGAATGTAGGAGAGAGTGTCCATGATTACACAACAAGATTTAACCACATTTACAATGCTCTCCCTCCACATATGAAACCTCCACAAGGTATGGCCCTAGCAAAATACCCTAATTGGTTTGATGCTGACATGGCCTAGGAGCTTAGGTATAAATAATACACCACATTGGAAGACATTCAGAAAGGGGCTGTGAACGTAGAGGCCAATTTGATTGAGAAAAGAGCGAGACTGAGGTCTGAGAAGAGGGTAACCTATAGGGATGACAAAGTAGCCTCCACATCTGATCCAAACTATGACAGACTGTCTAAACATGTGGATAAGCTGCAACAAATGATGGAAAAGATGGTTTTCATAGTTAGCAATCAGAACAGAAACCGGAACCAAAATCAGAACCAAAACTTTAGAAGAAACAACAATGCTCCCAACAGACAGAGAGAGTCAGATCAACAAGTAGTTCCCCCATTCCAAGAAAAAATTTTAGATGAATATGAGGGAATCATAGAAGATTCTGAAGGGAATGCAATAAACATGTTCAAAATAGAAGACTCAGTCCTTAACTGTGATTCAGGAGAAGATCAACCCTCACCATCATACTGGGATGAGGAATGGTTAGAAACTGAAGATTACAGATTAGGATTTGAAAATGCCATGATGCAGGTCAGGGAACAATATGAACTTAGGAGAAAAAAGAACCAAGAAAATTCCAAAACAAATACTCCTGAGGTAACCATCAAGAAAATACCTAATAAAACTTCTAAAGCATCTGCTGCAAGTAACAAATCAGCAGCTGAAAGTTCTGGGAGAAACAAGGAAAAAGACAACCAAGACGTTGAAAAACAAAGCCAACCAGCTAGTAGCACTGACACTGCGGTTAGTGTTCCCGATAAAACTGTCACCGACCCTGTACATAGTGAGAAATCACAATCTGATACAGCCACTAAGGCAGTGGCAAATAAAATCGAGTTGAGCGTTACAAAGGTCTAGTACACTTTCAATCTGGAAAGTGAGATTGCAAAAATCAAAATCTCTGTACCATTATCTGAGCTGGCCACTCAAAATGTATATAAAGGCCAAATTTTGAAAGCATTAAATCTAGGGGAAAACAATGACACTGTGAATTTCAATGATGATCAACCTGCCTCTTGTTTGGTCCAAAGATTGAGGGAAAGTTTCAGGAAGGGGTGGTTCCACCTTTCTATGTCAGTCTCAAAATTCATGACAAGATCCTTCATAATGCCATGCATGACTCTGGAGCGTCACACAATCTAATGCCTAAGGTAGTGATGGAAAGGTTAGGCCTAGAAATCACCAGACCCTACAAAGACCTATATTCATTCGACTCTAGCAGAGTGAAATGCCTAGGACTAATCAAAGATTTATGTGTGAGTTTGACCCAGATCCCAGCTAAATGTATGGTCATGGATGTGGTGGTGGCAGATGTGCCACCCAAGTATGGTATGTTATTATCCAGGTCATGGGGAGCCAAGCTACAAGGAACAATGCAGATGGATGGCTCATATGCTACTATCCCTATCTTTGGCCAACTTAGAAGACTGTATAGAGAAGCTCAAATGAAATTCCTAGTCAGTAGCCCCGAGAAACCTGAAAATTCACCGTTGTACTCTGTGCACACAGACCTGGATTCTTTCATTCTTTATAACGACCAATCCTTGGAAGAGCCAGAGTCTGAATGCAGAAATACAAGAAAGAACGCAGATCCCATGGACTTTAGCATAATGGCTACCCTAGAAGAATACGATGAATAAAACCATGGGCAGGATAATGAAAACGAAACTTAGAATTTACCAGAAACACAATGCAGTCAGCCCATTAGTCATACCCCTCAGAACGATACACCACGTGAAGAACAAGACAGCCTACAACCTAGTACAGACCCCACAACGAAACATAATGGCAAACCCCTGTGGGAAATGAATTTCGATGGGTCATGTACTAGGCAAACTGCTGGAGCAGGGGTGTGGCTACGTAACACAGAAAATGACCATGCAGAGAGCCACGCTGTCAATTTTCACTTCAAATGCACAAATAACATTGCAGAGTATGAGGCTCTTATCCCAAGCTTAAGTCTGTTGAAAAAATTAGGGGCCCGTAGGATAACTGTGCATGGAGATTATGAGTTAGTGATCAAACAAGTGAATGGTGAGTACGCAGCAAAACACCCTTGATTAAGGGCATATAGGAACGATGCCATGGATATATTGAAAACTTTCATGGAATATTAATTATTGTTTGTTCCTAAGAGTCAAAATGTCATCGCAAATGGATTAGCTTGTCTAGATAGTTCATACCTTAAGGCTACAGCTGACCAACAAATCATCATTCAGACCAAATTCAGACCTGCAGTGCCAAACAACAAAAAATATTGGCAGGTCTTTGAAGGTGACAAACAGATTGAGGATTTCTTAACAGGCAAGAATGAGTTTGAATTTCTGGTTCAGATTCTAAATCTGAAGACATCTGCCTTAGTGAGGAATCCTCTGATGAAGTATCCCCGTCTTGTAGCATAGAAATAAATTATTTTTCTGAGGAAACTGGAAATTCAACAATAAAATGTGAAAACGCAAATAGTACAGAAATAGAGGTGTTGTAGGCCAAAGACAAGAACATACCCAAAGGCCTAGCACCCTTAGAGGACCTATTTGATTTTGACGATATAGCAAAAAATCCCACTATAGAACATGCAGACTCTGATGTTGAAGAATGCAATATAGGCACTGAAGACAAACCCAAAATGATCAAATATCTATACCTGCAAACATGAATAAGAAATACATTGACCTGTTTAAGGAATTCATAGATGTGTTTGCATGGAGCTATGGAGACTTAAAGGCCTATGACACCAACATCATACAACACAAGATACCCTTGAAGGAAAATCAGAAGCCTTTCAGACAGAAACTCTGTAGGATCAATCCAAAACAATTGCCCGCAGTTGAAAAAGAGATTAAAAAGATGTATGACGCAGGCATAATAGTTCCTGTGAGGTTTTCTGATTGGGTGTCAAATCTAGTGGTTGTGAGGAAGAAAACAGGGGAGATCAGACTGTGCATAGACTTTAGAAACCTCAACAGAGCCTCCCTGAAAGATAACTACCCCTTGCCTAGAATGGAACACATCTTACAGAGGGTAGTGGGCTCTAAGAGAATCTCCCTGCTTGATGTTTTTTCAGGATATAACCAAATATTGGTACTCCCAGAAGATCAACTCAAAACAACATTTACCACTCCGTGGGGCACCTTCATGTATGTGAAAATGCCCTTTGGATTAATGAATGCTGGCGCCACCTTCCAGAGAGCGATGGGTATAGCTTTCTCAGAGGAGATAGGGCACTTCATAGTTATCTATTTAGATGACTTGACTGTCTTTTCCAAAACTGAAGAAGAACACTTAAGACATCTGAGGAAATTTTTTGAAAAATGTACAAGGTATGGTCTGTCCTTAAACCCTAAGAAAACTGTCTTTGGGCTGCAAGAAGGCAAACTTCTAAGCCATATCATTTCTGAGAAAGGGATTAGGATAGACCCAAAGAGAGTTGAGGGAATACTCCAAATCACACACCCAAGGAACATCAAGGAGTTACAGTCCTTCATTGGGAAGATCAATTTCCTTAGGAGATTCATTCCCAACCTTGTTGAGCACCTTAGGACTATGACTAACAGGCTAAAGAAGGGTGTAGGAATTAAATGGACTGTAGGAGCCAAACAATATTTTGAATCTGTAAAACTTGCACTCACTTAGGCTCCTGTGCTGATTAGCCCTGATTTCTCGAAAGATTTTCTGATCTTTTCATTTGCCTCCCAGCATACCGTGGTTGCAGTCTTACTGCAGAAAAATTCAGAAGGTAATGAACAGCCTATAGCCTTCTTCAGCAAAGCGCTGAGAGATGCACCCTTAAAGTACAACATCATGGAAAAGCAGGCCTATTCCCTGATTAAGGACTTAAAAGACTTTAGGGTGTACATTCTGCATTCTCACACCATTGCTTATGTACCGAATATAGTGGTCAAAGATATATTGTCCCAAGACCCTGATGGGAAGAGGGGCAAATTGATTGCTACAATCTTAGAATACGACCTTGAAATAAAACCCACCAAGCTGATCAAAGGTCAAGGCCTGGCCCAATTAATGGCTGAATCAAACTTGCAGGCCCTTGATATTAACATGATAAATGCCTTAGATGAGCAGGAAGGATTGCCCCATCCGACTGTTGAGGAGCAGTTTCAAAACTCTCCTTGGTATACTGATATCCTTTACATTCTCACCAACCTCAATGCCCCTCCAGAACTGTCCAAAACCAAGGCCAGATTCATAAAACTCAAAGCTAGAAATTACTGCATTTTGAATGAGAATATATATACTGGAAAAATCCAAATGGCCTACTACTGAAATGCTTGTCTGAACCTAAAGCCAAAAAAATTAAACAGGAGTTTCATGATGAAGAATGTGGAGGTCACCTGAGTTGGAAAGCCACAGCAAATAAGATACTCAAGGCTGGTTATTATTGGCCTACACTGTTTAATGATGTCCATAAAATGATAACCGCTTGCCACAAATGTCAGATCTTTTAAGGTAAGAGAAAACTCCTCCCCCTTCCTCTACAACCCATCACAGTGGAAGGTCCCTTCATGCAATGGGGCCTAGACTTTATCGGAGAGATTCACCCCTCTTCTTCTGGGCAACACAAGTGGATCCTGACTGCCACAGATTACTTCACTAAATGGATAGAAGCTATACCCACTAGGAATGCCATTGATTCTGTCATCATTAGGTTCCTAGAGGACTTCATCCTATCTCGGTTTGGCTGTCCAAGGAAAATAATCACTGACAACGCTGCTACCTTCGAATCCAAGAAAATGGTTGAGTTCTGTCACAAGTACCATATCACGCTTGGTCATTCAACTGCCTATTACCCCCAGGGTAATGGATTGGCTGAATCATCTAACAAAAGCCTGGTCACAATCATTAAGAAGCTGCTGGAAGAGAACAAAAAGTCATGGCATAAAAATTTGATACATGCTTTGTGGGCTGACAGTCTCACCACAAAGAAATCTATTGGCATGTCACCATTCCAGCTGGTTTATGGAATTGAAGCAGTTTTTCCTACAAGATTTGGAGTTCCAGTGATCAAACTGGTCTAGGAGATCCAATCAGAGGAAGACAACATGATAAGGAGGATAAATGAAACAATCCATCTTCAGCAAACAAGGGATTAGGTTTACAACAGAGCAGTGAAAGTTCAGGACAACATAAAGAGGCAGTTTGAGAAAAGAGCCAAAGCTTCAAATTTCAAAGTTGGAGACAAAGTTCTGAGATGGGATTCAAGAAGAGAAGACAAAAGTAAACATGGAAAGTTTGATAGCTTGTGGCAGGTTCCATATATCATTCAGGCCACTGTGGGCCTAAATGCATTTTTTCTACAAGAACCTGATGGTACAGAGCTGTTTGGGGGTCCTGTCAATGGCAGGATGCTCAAACACTATTTTTTCTAATTTTCATTTCCAGTTCCATTTCCATTGTACATACCATTGCAGTTTTACTTTCAAGAAAATAGAGAAAATGTTTCCAAAAATAGAGAAGGTAGAGGTCCGAACATGCTCAAAACATGGACCTCCGAAAAGTGCAAAGATTGGCTCTAATATGATCAAAGCCTGAGCCAAAGAAAGAGAGACAGCTGGTCCTAACACGCTCAAATCTGGACCAGCAAAGGAAAAGGAAGAATCAGCTCTAACATGCCTAAAACCAGAGCTGAAAATGAAGAAGAAAAGGTGACTCTAATATGCTCAAAATCTGAGTCACAAACAAAGAAGGATATTTCAAACTGCAGATTTCATGCCTTCAAGTTTTGTTTTGCAGCTTTCTACAAATCTTCATTCCAGCAAGTCAGACAGTTTAATCCTGGCTTGGCTATTTTTCAATTTCCTGTCTTAGAATGTAGGAGAAGAAATCTGTTGGACAGTTTAATCCGAGCAGATGTTAGAATAGGTAGAGAAGCATATGAGGCCAACTGTTTAATCTGGTCTCATGGAGCAATAAGGGTAGACTTAGAATAGGTTTGTTTTCTGTTTCAAAAATAAATCATGTAAAGGGTCTGCTAGCTCAAATGCACCCTAAAGAAGAAAAATGCTAGGATTGTAGTCTGGGTAGGTAGATTGGTTGGGGAATATTTCTGCTGATTTGTGTCTCTAACATGTTGTGGCAGCTGGTCAAAGAAGGGGATGTGACAAGCAGCAGGCATCTGGCCTACTCCAAAGATTATTTCTGGTTTCTTGACTCCTTCAAGAAGAAGCCATCCCCATGTGGAGCCACTGTTAGCCCCCCTATGAAATTCTTGACAAGCAAGCTGGGGGGCTAGGTTGTTTTAGAGCCTTCAAGGAATGCCTCTCCTCCTGAAAAGCCATCCTCCTTGAAGTCTCTTTGTGATGTGCCTTATATAAGTTCCCCTTGCTGGTTCCTTTTCCCAAGGCCTACATTTACCCCTTGTACCCCTGCAAAATGTCCCTTTTTCCCCCTTGTCCCCCTTCTTTCAAATTCCCTCGTTCCCCTCTATTTTCCCCATTAGCCCTCTAAAACCCTTCAAAATCCCCTCTAAAATCCCTGCACCGTGTTGTCCCCAAATCCCCCCTCCATCTCCTTACCGTTACCCCTTCTAGCCTTTAATTTCATTTAAAATGACTTTAAAACCCACTTTCCGACTATATGATAGGCCTAGCCCCTTCTCCGCTAGCCCTGTTCCCTTCTCTCCCCATGCAACCCGACGCTATGACCGAAACCAGCATCGAAAGGAACTTATCTCAGGCCCCAGGCGCACCCTTGACCATAGATCTGGGCAAATCGGATGGTTGTCGTCTAACCCGCTGCCCTTTGTGTTTTCCCTGTTCAAACCTTCGATTTTGCCATCACCGTTCATTTGCATGTTGATCCGGCGGTCCGCATTCTATCCACCCATTGGACCCCGCCGCGCACCGTTCAAAACCACTAGTTTATTCCGCACTGCCTTTGGGCCATGGGCGGTTTTTCTCCATCGCCCAGCGATTCCACTCACCCTTTGACACCTGTCTCTTGTACGATCCCGAAACTTCCCATCCCCCGTGCGTTGTCGTTCGGTCCAAACCTCGCAGCGAAATCCACGCAGGCCGTCCGATCTCGAGCGCCGCATCCAACGGTCATCATTCATCCAAGCTGCGCACCGCTTAACCCGGTCCGTCGCATTTTCCGTAGACCATTTCGCCGTCGCCCAAGCCTCCACGTCAACCGTCCACTTGGCTTCTCGTACGCCATGTCACCCCACGTGCATTTCCTGTACCTTTCGACCGTTCCATTTCATATATTCATCCAAATTCATATTTTTTAAGGCTTTCGTTCATATTTTTCTCCGCACACCGCCAATTCTCCCACTGTATTTTTCACCATAATCTTGCATCATTCCACCATGTCGCCAACCTGGTGCACCCATTCTCGTCGTTCCGCTACATCCGCCACCCATTCATGATTTCCTTAACTCGTTTGCGTATTTTGCAGGTTTATAGAGAGATGGGAAAGTCTGTCATGATTTTACAGTGTTTAAATACAGCGACAGGGAGTTTGTGCACCAAAGTTAATGAATAGCAGGTTTTATACATCAGCAGGGTGGTTTTCTCCATCAAAGTGCAGAATCAAACTCTGAAAATTTCACGGCGCCATTAAAACCTGAGCTAACTTGTCAGAAGCAAAGATGGAGCGGAAAGGTGTTCCAAGTACTACGCAAAGGAGATTAAGGCACGTTAATGAAGATCTTAAGCCTGGAATCAGTGGTTTAGGAGGCAAAGCACCAGTTAGAGGACCCCGAGGACCGATCAGAAGGTCCTGAGCATGAGTAAAAGGTAACATCAGGGTTTATTCGTCAGCAGAATGTTTTTCTTTGTCAAGTACAGGGTGCCCATACTTCTTTTATTATGCACCGTGTCCCTTAAGGAATTCCCACCCTAACAGCAGTTTGAGACCATCAGGACATTTATGTAGTAGATTTCTCAGCATTCCATTCGCTCTTTTTTTATTCACCGCTAATACAGCAGAACGCCATAGCCGAAATATGTCAAAGTCATACCCAAAGAAGATCACTCCTGCATAAAGTGGTGACAGAGATTCAATACACAACAGTCAAACAGAATGGGCTTCAGCCCTGTATTCATTTCTGTGTTTAATATCACATTTAGTGTTCACCTACCTCCTCAGTCGATCTTTTGTTCATCCTCTGCTATAAAGCACAGAAGGAAATTATTGTAAAGGTTGTTGATGAGATATCAGAGAAATGCAAGTATTTTCCTCTTGAGACAAGTTCTCTGTGTAATATAGTAAGATAGGCTGAGATTTGATGTATTCAGACTGAATGTTCAAGCTGTGGGCAATGATGTACCTGATTGGTGTTGTTTTTAATATGACAAGCACATTTCTTTGGATCCTGATCTAAAGCAGCTGGTGATGTTTTCCTTTCTCTGTATTTGTGATTGACTCGCTTTCATTTCATTATGTTTCTTCAGGCTCGCATCAGAAGTTTGGCATAAGATTTACCCTTGATAGGTACCTTATGTTGCTGCTCTCCCAGCCTTTATGTTTTCTGCTTATATGTGTATCTGAATATTGATTTCAATTGATTTAACCAGTGTAGTGGATGTTATTGATGTATGAATTAATGAGATATATGTTTAGATGTTCTTGTTAGGATTTAGTTGGATGAATTGAGAACACTGGGAGTTCTAGAACCGTGTCTCTGCCTCACTAGGATCTTTCCATCTCATTAAGCCTTCCTGAGATCCCTTGTCTTGCCTCCGATTTTGTCTAAGCAGGTCTGGAGTTAAATGACCTCTGACCTGATCTATAGACAGAATTGGTTGGTTCCCCTTCATCCACTTTCAGTCCTTAATGTTCCATTCCATCAACCATCTTTCAAGATCCAAATGCTCTAGATAATTAGCCCAACTGAAAGCTTGCACATTGAACACAAGTAAATCCTTTCTTGACTCCATTACTCAATGGCCTTGATGTTCCCTGAGTTATCTATATTTGCCTAGTTTCCTCTTTGCTCATCCTTGTCTTATATTGGACCCTTCTTTCCTAATTCCCAACAACCAAACCTAAACAATCAAACAAACAAACCTCGTGCCTATAACTAGCCTAAAACCTTAACATTTGAGCTTCAAAGACACAAAACCTTTGACTATCATAGAGAGATCCCTCTCTGGACCTAGGAGGGCTAGATCCTAAGGTCTGAAAGTGGTTCTATGTTGTCTCATCTTTTGGTCTTGTCAACCTGGCCAAAACATGGGAACCCCAACACACAGAAAGCAGAAATGATGCAATTGATTGTTGAAAAAATAGAGCACATCAATAAAATGGAGAATGAGATGGATAAAATGATCACAAAAAGTCATAAATAAATAAGGGATGCAGTGAAGGGAGCAACAAAGGAATCAGCTAAGGCCATGATATCCCTACAAGAAGTTTCTCTCACAATGATTCCAGCATCCATAACATCTACAAGTGCAACAGGGGAAAGAACTGAGCAGCTATCCAAGGCGATGGAGAACATGTCCTTACAGTCAGTATAGATTAAAAAGATGCAGGATCAACTCAGTGACCTACAAGATAAATTCAAAAGGAAAGACTCTACCCATGCCACGGATATGTAGATTAGTAAAAATCTAAATGAAAGTTTGCAGAAGTTCCTTCAAAATTCCTCAATTAGCAACATGGTAGGTAGAGTGAAACAAATTATGGTTGGATATAATTGAATCTGTAAATGATATATGGCCATCAATTCAGATAATTTTTTAACAGAGGTATCTAATTGATTTGGTGAAAGTTTCCATTGAGAAAACAAATGAGGAGCTTGGGGATAAGCGCCAAACTACCAACAACATCACCAGATTCCTGAATTCTAAAAGTAGTCATGAATTGGAGCATCTAGAAGTAGCTGACAGTAAAACCTTTGTTCTTGAGTTTAAAAAGGTGTTAAACAAAAATATTTTGGTCACACAGCTAGAAGAAACATGCCATCAGCTGGAGATTGGGGTGAGTATATTTTTCAACAGGATTGAGCCACTAAAAAAAAGAGGTTTGGCTTCATTATTTTTCATCAATGATAATCTTATGCCTAGAACTGATTATGTAAAAAGGCTCACAAAGATCTCAAAGGACACATCCAAGCTCACAAATATGAAGAACGGTATGACTGGGAAAGAATTTTATGAAGTCATCAGCAACGATGTCTTCATTCAACATGAGGTTAAACACATTTTTCAACTAAGACCAATGTTCATGAAATAAACTGAGACTAATGAAGTCTACAAAAAGTTGAACAGGACCAAGATTCCAACGCCAGAGAGTTGGGAAAATTTATGCAGACTCTAGGAAGGATGACAACTCAATTCAATGACAAAACAAGTAGCTTAGCGAATTTTTCAGTATCAGCACATCTAGTGTATCAAACCCACCAGCACATTAGAATGCAACAGTGCTAGATAACAGCTTCACACGGACGCAAGACATCTGTTAAGAGGGTCGTTACAATAGAAGGATGCTCCTACATCAGCTTTAGACATTTGTTACAAAATAGTCACAATGGGTCCTTACGGGAGACGCATAGACCCATTTTCAGTTACTCTTGTAGTAGTCGAACTGATTTCCCTTTTGATAACGGCAATCCGGTGCAAGTAGTTTAAATATAAGTTTTCATTCTGTAACAAGGGTTGGACCCTGGTTTCATAAGCACTTTCTCATTGCGAGTACTTGTAACTTTTAAGCTGGAGCATCAATAAGGAGATTAGTCTGGAAAATTCATGTGTTGTGGCATCCTGGTGATGTTTTCTTTGTTCATGTTTAATGTATTTTTGTTGTAATATTTTCATGCATGCCATATAAATTCTAATTTTAAACAGGAAGGTTAGAATAATAGTTACTGTTCAGAGTACCTTATTTCTGTTTTTGTTTACAATTTCTATGTTTTCTTCTGATGTATGATTTAATAATTATTAGCTTCTCTTAACTCATTACTGATATCAACTTTCTCGATTTCATAATTTCATTCATTTATAAACACCAGTACTCACAGCTAGCTTGCCTTGCTTATGCTCTGGGTTAACACAATTTTCACAGCACTATTGGGAAAATAAGAAGTAATGGTTGAATGAAGCAAATAGATTCTGAAATCCTTTAAAGCTTGGACTAAGGAATAAGGTGTTTTCCAATAATTCCATATTTAAGCTCAGCGCCTCTCATGACTTTTCTGAAAAATGAAATAGGTTGGTCATCTCCATCTTCATTCTTTTGCAAAAGGGCAACAATTAAAGTGGCTTCATAGGCAAAGGAAAATATGCTAAAGGGCTCAGAATAGATAGGGATGACTAGAGCTTCAGAAATGGCCTTTTTAATCTGGTCAAAACCATATCTAGCTGGTACTGTCCATTTTACTTCATGGTTTTTCTTCTGCATATCAGTGATATCCTTAACTATTTCAGCATAGTTAGGAATGAATCTTCTTAGGAAGTTAATATTTAGAATAAAAGCTTGGATATCCTCCTTGTTCCTTGGCAATGAAAGTGTTTGAATAATTTTAAACTATTTTGGGATCAATTACCACTCCTTCCTTAGAAATGATGTGGCCGAGCAATTTCCCTTATTTGATGGCAAACAAAAACTTCTTGCGATTGAGTGATATCCAAAATTTTCTACACCTATCAAAAGCTTTCATCGAGTGTTTTAAATGTTTATGATCTGAGTTAGAAAACACAGTAATATCATCAAGATATATCACAACAAATTTTTTTGTCTTACCCACAAAAGCTAAATCCATAGCTCTTTGAAATTTTTCTCCAACATTTGTTAATTCAAAGGGCATCCTGGCATACATAAATGTACCCCATGGAGTGGTGAAGGCAACATTTTCTCTATCCTCTGGGCTCACCATTATCTGGTAGTATCTAGAGAAGCCATCTAGAATTGAAAGTCTATTTGCACCTGAAAATTTTTGAAGAAAATGATCCATTTTGGTTAATGGATAGTAATCCTTCAAGGATGACTTATTTAAGTTCCTGAAATACACACATAGTCTGATTACCCCATTTTTCTTTCTAATGGGAACTAAATTTGCTACCCAGTATGAATATCTTAATGGAACTATGATCTGAGCATCAAGTAACTTCTTAAGTTCTTTCTAAATGGCAGGGAGTAAGACTGGATTGATTCTCCTTAATATTTTCTTAAAAGGTTTTGCTTCAGGTTTTAAAGGAATTTTATGCTCAATGAGGGTTGTATCATAGCTATTTAATTCAGCATAAGACCAAGAAAAAACACCTTTGTAAGTTTTAAGAAGATCCAAATATTCAGGTTTTACTTGTTGAGGTAGAGATGCAGAGATTTTAATGTTATTAATTTCTTCAGGTGTTCCAATATTAGATTCTTCAATATCTTCCTTGGGTGAATTTGATAATGGATTCTTGGGAACATAATTTTGGTCAAATATTTTTTCGAGAGGGACTGGGCCTTTTGGAATAAATTTGTTAGACAACTAAATGATATTGTGGTCAACCATTTTTGAATTTAATTCAGAAGTTTGATTTTCCTTATGGATTTCATTAATATCTAATTGATCTTCTTCAATTTGAAAAACATAACCTGTAGAAAAGACTTCAACTGTTCATCATCCTCAAATATTTTCTTGTATTTAACATTGTCAGGATTAGAAGGCCTATATTTGACTTGAATTTGATATTTCAAGAGCATTTGATTTGGAATTTTGAATGAACTATCTGAAACATCTAGGGAGTCTGCATGAACATTCTCATTTCTTGGGATAGTTGTAATGTTTAATGCGTGAAATAGGTTTTCCATTGAATGCCAGACCTCATTTCTATAGGATCTAATTCTTGGATGATTTGTTTGAAAAATATTACTAACTTTTTTGACTATGAGTTTTGGGTCAATGAATACACTTAAATCCTCCACTTTAAGACTTCTAGCTAACTCTAATCCTAGAAGAAAGGCTTCATACTTTGCTACGTTATTGGTAACATTAAATTAAAGTTTACATGATTAAGTTATATTTTCTTTTTCTGGTGAAATAATAACAACACCATCTCCAACTCCTTATTTGGAACAAAATCCATCAAAATACAGTTTCCCAATATTAGACTTGACAGTTTTTGGTTTTTCTACAACATATTCAATTTTAAGTTGAGAATTCTGGAAATTATTTGAAGATAGTTGAAAACAACCAAAATCTTGGTCAACTGCATAAATAGGATGGTTTCTAGCTTGATCTTCTTTGCAAACAGTATTAATGAATATAACCTCCCTATATAACCTAAGGTGTTCACCCCCATATACAGGAATAGTGGAAAAATACATGTCCATTTGAAGGCTTCCTCCTAGCTTCGAACAACATGACCTTGAAAAAATCATTCCAAACTTAGGAGGGATATCATTAACCACAATGTCTCAAACCAAACTCTTCATAGGTATTTGGGCTAAAGTTACCACTACGTCTTTTATGAGTTCTAGACATGGTACCTTTTTGGAATCAAAGGCCCATATAGATTATGGTAAGATCGAGTAATTTCTAAATTAAGTTGATCCATAATAACCTTTGGCATAAGATTATGAGAGGCTCTAGAATCTAACATGCAGTTGTATAACAAGGAATCATGTACTTTCAAAGTAACATAGAAAGGTGGCATTTTTTCGTCAATCATGTCTGAGCTGGGACCAAATACTACTGAGATTTTTTCATCTTGGAGACTAATTATATCCCCTTCAACATCCACACTTGAATTTTGAATCCATTTTGTAACATGATTTTTATAGCCAGGGTTCTTTGAAAACTTTGATAATGGGATGGGAATATTAACTCTTCCTAATTCCCTTTCAACATTGAAAGTAGTTAAAACAGTTTTATCAATTGAAGTTGTATCAATTGGCTGATTTAATGGTTGAACTGTTGTTGTTTGGGTTTCAAAAGATTTTAATTGTGGTTCAATTATAACAGGATTTTTAGGAGGCCTTATAGGCCCTGATCTTGGTTTTAAATCATACCTTCTATTTGGTTCTGCAATTAAGAAATCAGAGGAAGGATTGATATTTAGATACTTGAGAATTTTATTGATCTTCTTGAGAAGATTGTTATTGAGGAATGGAGACAATGGAACTTTGAACAGATGAATTTTTAACATTATTGATGTCTTAAATGATCAAAAGGGTATTTTCATCAGGTTGTTGATCATCAATCAATAAAGGAGGTGGAATTTTCTGATCATTACTAGGCCTTTGAATAATTTGAAGCTGAGGGGATTTCTTAAATTGAGATTGAGTTTTTGGTCTAGCAACAGTTTTTTGAATTTTTCTTGGCTGAGTTTTAGTTTTTGAAATCATATTAGAAATGTTCCTAAGTAATGAAGTTATTTCATCAATATTTTTATCTTCATTTTTAGACTTGGAAGAAGAACCCTCTTTGTTAGCTTTCATTTTCCTCTGTGCCTTTTTAGCTTTAGCTTTAATTTTAGCTTAAGTTGATATATTAGCTTCAACTTCAATGGCATTGGTTTTCATGTCTTCTAAAGTATGAGATGTTATTTCTCTAAGCATGATTGCAAAGTCATCTTAAAAAGCTTTGGAAAACCTAACCTTTGTTGCTGCTACTGGTGGTTTCCAATCAGGAGGCATTTTATGATAGAGTTTATTAAACCTTTTAATGAATTCATCTACTGGTTCACCATAGTTTCTTTTGATTTCTTCAAATTCAGTTAGAAAATACACATGATCCTTTTTAACCCCTCATTGGTTTTTAAATATGGTGGTTAATTCATCCCAACTTCTAATAGAGTGTGACCTCAATTGCCTAAACCAAATCCTAACATTTCATTCTAAGGATTGAACAAAAAATATCATATATACATTCTCATATTTGATATTCATATTGTCTACAAATTCTAAGAAAGGTGTTAAATGATCTTCAGCAGATAAACAAGTTTCCTCATTAAACCTTGGAATTTGTTTCAAGTATCCATCTGGAAAAAAAATTAGCATATTGGGAAGTTGTAAAGCACCATATTTTTCTTGAAACATAGGCTGAAAACCAACTATACCTTGATATGATGATGAGGAGGAATCAATGGTGGATGTTGTAGAAGATGGTGAGGAAGAAGGTGAAGGATGAATGTGAAGATGTAGGGGTAAAAGTAGTTGGATGAAGAAATTAAGATGAAGATGTCCTTAAATAATTCAAAGGTGTTCGAATGATCAATGTATAAACCTTTGTTTCTCCTTATTTAGGTTCAAATACATGATTTGAATATAAGCAGAAAATATCTCTTGGTTGAGAAAAATTGGATGGAAAAGAATAAGAAGTTGGAGAAATGAAATCGGTACGTTTAAATTCAGGTAAATGCAAATTCAAATCCTGTTCTGATTTGGGAGATTCAGAAGGTACTTCAGGTATTTGATATGATTCTAATGAATGAACTAAAAGAGCTGACTGGAAATAAATTTCCTTATAGATAATTTCATGTACCCTAGGTGGTATATCTTCTAAATTTAAATGAATTAGTACATATCTAAAAGGATCAGGGACTGAAGTATCCTCTGGTTGAGGAGGTACAGAAGAAGAAGAAGGGGTTTGAAGTCTTCTTCTTAAAGAGGCTTGTCTTACCAGTCTCTTTGGATCTAACAAAGGTAAAATGATTTCTGAATCAGAGTGGGACCTGGTATGTCTTGAAGGAGCTATTTTTGGGTTTTGTGAAGTTTCCAGGTGAAATATTTTAACCTACTAGTTCATTATTCACCCTTCAAGGAATAGCTATATCATTGTCCCGGGGAAAATAAAATAATTTTCGTCTCCCCAGCAATGGTGACAATATCATGTTGTCCTCTGAGATAATTATAGGTTAATTAATTATGTCAGAGCATCTAAAATAATTTTTAGTTTTTAAAGGAGTTTTTGGATGACCAATGTTATGAAAAAATTACAAGCAAATGTTTTAAACTTTTGATAGTATTGATTATTAAGAAAGGGTTGTTCTTTTACTTCAAAATAGTTATTTGATTTTGTATATGTGTAAGGAAGAAAATGTAAGAAACTATGGTCCACTAAATATTCAAATTGAACCTTTAGTTTATCATAAGAAAGAAAGGCTGACAAACAATGTTTACAACTTAAAAATATATATCTAACCCTATGAAGATGACTGACAATTAATAGATGTAGAGGGAATTATACAGACAAATAATCTAATAAATCAATCTCTAAGATAGATTATAAATTCAGAGGATTTAAGATAGAATGATATTCAATTTTCTCTTACCTATTTATCTCCATAAAACTTAAACATATGCAGAAAAACAAAATGAAATGTAATTGGAAAAGCTCACAAGGAGACAAGTTGTTTGAAACAAATCCAGAATCCTTTCATCAATGATCAATGATATTAGCTCATACAATTTTGCTTCACAATTGCTCATCCAAGGGTGCAACCCTTGATAACTTCAATGGAGAGTTATTTATACAAAATTATGTCTTTTAGAAGCATCTAAACACATTACAAAGATAATATCAAAATATAGGAATACAAAAAATGTTTGGTCGAGATGTCACTGTCTTCAAGGAAGTGCTTGATGATGTGGCCCCAAAATGTGTTGTTGTGTTACCATCCGTTGGAGATGGAATTTACTCGATAGTTTCACATAAGTAATCCCATATTTCTTGACTTGGTATTTCAAGTTTAATCAATCTTTTGTAAACTTCATCCACTTCGGTATATCTTTCAAAAGTAGGCTTATTGATAAAAAGATGTTTAATTTCATGTTTTATTGTTAAATAAAAATCTAAAATCTCCAGCAAAGCCTTTCCTGTCAGATGAACTTTAATCCCTGCAAATTTGGCTTTATCAACTACAATTTTATAAATATTTTTTCAATACTCATCCAAAATTATTAACCTGTCATTTGGTGCTACTATTCCTAGAAATCTTCTTTGATTCACCAGATTGAACTTGATGTGAAACCTCTGGAGAGCAGTGTCCAAACTTTGGCACTTGGTTTCCAACTTAGTAAATTCTTTTTCTGCAGAACCTTTTTTATTTATAAAATATTTTTTTTATGTCTATAATATGAATGTTCTCCAATTCAGATCTGTTCTTTGAATTCAACTCTTTAATCATATCTGAAGCTTCAGCTAGTTTTTGTTTAAGTGTTGCCTTTTCCTGCTCAATGACTGTTTTTCATTTAGTGATTAATTCTCCCTGCTCAAATATAATTTTTATGGAGGGACATACCTCAGTCATAGCCTGACTTATTTCTGTCCAAATGTTCTCCTTGGCTTGGGCCAAGGTGTTTGCATCAATAATTCAATTTATAACTTCTGAACTTTCTGAATTAACCTGTGGATTTTATGCATTTCTTCCATGTAGAGAGTACCATTATTTATTTTTTGAGCTTCTAGATTCTTGAATTTCTCCTGAAGTTTTTCATTTTCTTACTTTTGAAGAGACAAATCCTACATAATTTTGTTTGTGTCACATGTTTCTAATGTAGAATCTACTATTGTTGATGAAGAACTTGGTGTTGTTCCTGCAACTAAATGGGTACAACTGAAATTGGAATCATAGCCATCTGAGTAGACTGTTCTTTATCTTTGAGTAGACCTTCAATCTTTTCTTCCATATTCTTAATTTAAATTTTCTGTTCAATGATAAGCTTGAGCATTTCCTCTCTGTTTTTCTCACTTTCCTTTATCTCCTTGGTTTGGGGATCCTCTATAGAAGGAAATTTGAGTTTTTTTCAAAGAGTTGCAATGTCTACACTCTTCTTCTTGAGGATTTCTTCTACAACTTTGGCATCCTTAGGATCATACCCAATATTAATCACTAAATATTCTAGTGATTTGATTTTATTATCTTTGGCTAAAGAGGAAATCTTATCAATCTTTAATTGTTACTAGACATTTGAAAGAGATGTTCTTGATTTTGATAATTCCATGGCATTGTTAGTCATTGTAGAGAAAAGCATTTATCATGACTGTCTATGCATATCCATTTGGTCAATAGGATGAATATGATTGGCATCAAAAGAAAATATGGTAATTTTGTAATCAAAAGGAGCTTTTGGAAAAGGGAATTGGGCCTATAAGAAAGCCATCTGCATCCTGCCCTTTTCATTATCGAATGTTGTGAAGTGGAGGTCTATTTTCAAAATTGAATGTATACATTTTCCTTTAGAGATTCATTCTTCTGCTTAATTTCTAAGAAATTGGAGAAAATATTAGGCTCACCCTATTCACATGATCCTGCTGACCGTATAGTATCCATGGGCTCCTGTGAAACTGAAGAGGAGGATAGAGTGTTAGGAACATTTTCCTCTGATGTTGTAGAAACTTGTGTATCACCCAAATCAATAATTTTTGGCGCTTTTTTACTTTGATCAGTTAATATGCTGAAATTCATATTCTACCTCTTCTGCTGGATGATAAACTCCTTTTCCATGCTTGTTGAAGATGATGGTTATTCTTTGGGCCTCTTCTTCTGCTTGTGTTGAGAGATGCGAGTTTGGAGAGTGGAGGTGGAAATAATGTTCTCCTCTACTTCCTGTAGTGTATTTTCTACCCATTGATCTTGGTTC
This sequence comes from Pinus albicaulis, assembly GCA_034641835.2. Classification (NCBI taxonomy): domain Eukaryota; kingdom Viridiplantae; phylum Streptophyta; class Pinopsida; order Pinales; family Pinaceae; genus Pinus; species Pinus albicaulis. The sequence goes on from CM076578.1 coordinate 692,305,311, forward strand.
ATACATTTTTCAATATCTTACCTAGGAGTGTGATTGTAAGGCGTTTTCTTTAGCTCCACCCTCGAGTTAGAGATGATAGTGAATGGATCATATGACCAAGTAAAACTTTTATGAAAATTCATCCTCTTGAGGATAGTATCTGCTTCAACTCCTAATGTCATGGTGTTGCATATGAAAGAGCCCAACTTAGTCTTGATTTTAAATTAAGATTTCCTTTTACCTGAAAGAAATATAATTCATCCATGTTGATATTTTTCCTAATATATTCCAGAGAGAAATTTCTCATTGGAACATATTTAGGAAGCTTGTAAGGCGCCAATTCACAGCCATATACCCTGATCTCTGTATAATTTTGGTAAAGATACCAATCACCTGTTTTCACTTGATCACTCATATGAAGAATCATTTTGATTTCTGAACCAATCCTTCGCTCATTTGGACTTCTTAGGAGCTGAGAAAATGGATGAATGAAAGAGTCAATAAAATATGCAAATAAAAAATTAGTTGAAATTGACCTAACCAATTGAGTCCAATGTATGACTGATTGGTTAACACCTTGATTATCTTGTTTGTGCAAAGTTGTTGGTAACAAATCTCCCTGCTAAAAAAGGAACATATAGACCAGTACATATGTGTACTTGAACATGCCTCGAGTAGTTAGATTCATCATTTCCTCACGCATATTATCAGCCAGGAATTAATTGTAATTATACATGAATGTTGGCTAACTTTCCTAGGAGAAAATTGAAAAGAAACCCAAAATAGGTTCATCTATTGTTCTATCATTTGGGTAGCCTAACAAGCAGAAAATTAAAGAAATAATATGCCTCGTTGCTTCAAGGAGCATAGTGGATGGAAAAGGAGGATTTATTTTTGGAATTTTAGCATCATCTGGAAGAAAAGTTTTGAAATTCTTATCTCTCTGGGGAAAGGTAAGCTTACGATATAATTCCATGAAGGAGGCTTGGGAAAAATGGCTAAGAGAATCATTCACGGGTATTAATAGTGTCTAGTTTATGGTATCAGGTGTAATGGAAATCAAAATGTCTCCATTTTGAGCTACTATGGTTTTCTTAAGAGGATCTTATCTAGTTTGACGCTAGGTAAATAAATCAGGAAACTCATGGGTTTGGGGAAAGGTAAAAATGGGCAACAATATCTCCCAGAGTTTGACTTCATCTTGCTTATCTAGATATTTTTTCCTTAACCAAAGATGTAATTCGTACAGTTCGAATTCATATTCTGTGTTTGTTATTTTGAAAAACTGGTCGGCTAACAGGATATGGTCAAGATCTAGAGTTGAGGAAACATTTGGATCTTCTTCTCTTACTATTTTCTAGCCCTTCCCTTTTGGTTCCATTTCCTTCAATAGAAGAAATGAGGCTTTTCTGATTTAATATTACCTGCAGAGAGAAGTCTTTGCAAATGTTTATAGGCCTGTGAATTATTTTTTCGATAAGGGTGATAGATAGCGGAGCCGAAAATGAACTATGTCTCTTTGAACCTATAATTTAATATAACAGCAAAGTTAATAAAAGAGTGGCGTGAGGAAGGTATATGTTTATTTATACATGCAGGGGTTACCGTTATGCTGGATGACTATTAGAGAACAAGCCGTAGAGGGTTTAATGAAGAGTGGATAATGGTAAGGGAGCGGATAACGGTTTGGTGGAATGTAACGGAAAGGTTACATGTGGCAGGAGGTAATTGGTATTCGGGAATTAACGTTGGCAAGAAGTGATATGAATGTTGGCAAATAAGTGGTTTTCGGAGGGGGTAGATGATGGTAAGTGGTATGGAGCAGGGGGAGGGGGGAGTGCGAAATTATAGGGAGGTGACACATTGCAAGGGGCCTGCCAAATATGAAACTGCTTCTAGGACACCCCCCCCCCCCCCCTTCCGTTAACGAGAAATGAAGAAACGGTGTGTGAAATGCCTTCCCCATCATTGATCTAGGCGGGGAAAATGTCAACCGTCAAAATCTGCTCCAGAGATAGTGCAAACGACAAAAGAGTTTTGTCGTGTTGTGACTTTAGGATAAATGGTAACATGTGATTTATTTACAAAAATAATTAATCACTTATGAAGTGATTAATCCATAACAAAACATAATTAATCCTAATCTATTTGTGGCGCATTCGGTCTAGCTACCAATCTATTTTTCCTAAGTCTATGTTCAACCAAGATTATACAATTTGGTGAACCTTATTTCCTAATCTAAATACATAAATTTAAAAAGTTTGATCATGCTTAAACACTATGATTCAAACCAAATTATTTTTGGGTTGTGGCATCCTAAGAAGTTGCACACAAAAATCTCTTTTTCTTTATTTGAAACTAAGCAATTTCATTTCTTTTATTGCTTCAGATATCTATGCCTATCATTTTCACATCTTTTTGCTTTCATTATTTTTCAGCATCTAATCCTAACATTTTTTTATATTGATTATTTTCTTTTCATATTGAGTCCTAACATTTTTTGGATTTTCATTTATTTAAAAACAAATCAATTTCATTTCTTTTATTGCTTCTATCTATGCCTAGCATTTTCAAATCTTTTTTCCTTCATTTTTTAAAACATCTAATCCTAACATTTTTTTATATTGATTATTTTCTTTTCATATTGAGTCCTAACATTTTTTGGATTTTCATTTATTTACATTCAGTCCATTTTTCTTCTAAAATTTATAACTTATCAAAACAAGAAATGTTGCAACAGAATCATCAATAAAAGTGATAAAATAAGTAGCTCCTCCCAGTGATTTTATTTTATTGGGCCACAAATATCAGAATGTATGAATTAAATATTTCTTTATCCCTCTTAGGGATATCTCTTATAAATCATACCATTTTTTATCTACCCATAATACAATGTTTGAAAAACTTATAGTATGTACCTTTTATATAAGGAAAAATATTTTTCTCAACAAGATTTTTCAAACCTCTTTCAGTCATGTCCCTAATTCTTTTGTGCCACAAATCTGTTGCAAACTCCTCCTTTGTAACAACAACAATGTTTGAAATTTTTATACCTCAATTTTAAGGTGTGGATAGTAGCTAATTTCTTCCCTATTGCACAACCAATGAGCCTTTTACAATTTTCTATCCTCCCTTTCCAAAACTATATGGTAGCCTTCACCATAGGACTTACTATATGAAACTAAATTCATTCCATGCTCTGGTATATGATTGACCTAGTTAGGAAATAAACTACAACCATCATGTGTCTTTATTAGAACATCTCGTATTTCTTCAATATTACGAAGAAGTTTATGTCCCAAGCGAACCTTACCCATATTACTATATTTTTATGAAATAAAAATTTTCTTCCTTTGTGTAGCATGTTAGGAGGCTCAAGGATCTAAAATCCAACCACTATCTTGATTGGATGTATAAAGGCATGCATCATCATAAGTAACAGTAACAAATACCTCACCTTTTATTTCCATGGTAGTACTTTCTTCATTATTGTTGTTATTGTTGCCTACTATTTTCTCATTTTTCTCCTTCTTTAAAATACATCAATCCCTTTTGATATGACCAAGTTTTCCACAATGATAATAAGTGATTCTTCCATGCCAATATTTTGACCCCCTTCTATATATTTTGACACGGCGAGATCGCATGACACTAGGTATAACTGAGATCGGTATCGGGGATGTGTTTACTAAGCTAGAGTGATGGGAGAGTGTATTTATCCAAGGGATCACATGATATGAGGTAGGGTGTTGCAACGGCTTGAGAGGTTGGCCCAAGGAGCCAAGGGGTCGCAACCCCTCATCTACTTGCATGAAAAGAGACATATATATAGTCAGACTTCTTTTGGAGTAGAGGAAGCAATTCAGAGGGAAGGGATGAGACAAAAAATAGGGTAAGGGGATCCACAAGAGAGTTGAGGACACATGTTTAAGTCCTCCCTACAGGCATACATATAGACAAAGTTATAGGGAGGTTGAAATGTGAACCATTGGAAAACTCGACGAGAATTTAAGGTAGAAATAACGTTGCAAGTTTGAACTCAGCCAAGTGGTGTTGGTTTTCAACCCGATGGGTAGAGAAGAAGGTAGGTTCAGTTTACTCGAGTGACCAGACTGACCCGAGAGTGACTTAAGGCCAACCAAAGGTTTTGTAAGTTTGGTTTATCTTGTATTTGTGGAGGGGACACATAGGAGAGCATGTGAGCCCCCTCCAATTTGATGTAACAATTATATTTTGGGTATTGGGGTTGTAATATATGATTTGGAGGTTATAGCCCTACTTTATACTCTTTCATATGGTTACATTATGATGTGTATAAGTAATTTTTTATTAATGAATTACACATATATAATTGAAGAAAAGAGCAATTACACTTGTGACTAGTTACTTGTTTATTCTACACACATTGTCAACTAATCACATAGAAAAAAGTATAATTGTATATGTATTTTAGGTATAGTACTCACAAGTTGCTCATGCCATTATTGAGGATCCACACTAGTGCCACATGCTCAGAGCTCATGACGTGCCTTAACTCGTTTGAATGATCTAGTGGCATAATATATGGTATCAAATCATATTATAGTACAACATGCCAGTGATTTTCTATCCAAGAGGTATGTCAACTATTAGTGCTAGTTTTCCTATGAAATTGTTGCCTTGGGGAGACTAGATGGTCATTTGTACAAATTGAGCAATGTGGACTTGGAGATCAATGGGAATATAGTATAAGCACTTGTAGACATGGGTGTTTCACACAACCTCATGAGGTAGAGCTAGCATGATAGATTGGGATGCATGTTATGACAATAAATGAAGTAGTAAAGGCAATGAACTCCAAGGGTAGAGCAGTGAAGGGACTAGCTACATATGTACTAGTTTGGATTGAGATTTGGAGTAAATATCTTGACTAAATAGTGATCTCAATGGATTATTTCAACATGATATTTGGAGATGACTTTCTCATAGGAAAAAAATTTGTGATGGTACCATGGTTTGATGAAAATTTTATCATTTGATATATGAAAGTTTCACCTTTCAACACTTACTCTAGAAGGACAAGTGTGAAGATGCAGTTGGTTTCTATAATGAGTATGAAGAGGGCATCGTGGGGACCAAATGTTGAGATGTATGCAGCAATCATCAGGGAGATTAGAGATGAAAGAGTGGGCATCCCTATTCCACCAAACATTTCTAATGTACTAGAGGTGTATGTAGACCATATTCTCAATGAGGTTATGAAAGTACTTCCACCTAACTAAACAACGGACCACCCTGTTGAGCTTGAGGTCAATAGGAAAAAAACCATTGGCCTAAGCCCCTTATATATTGTAAGGATAATATTTGAAGGATTTGAAGTGTTAACAACATGATTTAGTTGAGGAAGGTCTTATCCATTCTTCGCGGTCTCCATATTGTGCCCATATAATTTTTAAGAAGAATAAGGATATCGAAGAGCTGAGGATGTGTTTAGACTACAAGGATTTGAACAAGTAGATGATCAAGAATAGATATTTACTTCCACTTGATGAATATTTCTTCCACAAGTTAGCTAAGTAGAAGGTATTTTTGATACTTTAATTGAGACAGGGTTACTATCATCTCTAGATTGTAAACAGATGTGAGGAAAAGACAACCATGGTGACAAGGTATGCAAGTTTTGAATTCCTAGTGATTCCTTTTGGATTGTGTAATTCCTCAACTACATTTTTCACCTTGATGAATGATGTTCTTCATCCATTTTTTGATTCATTTGAGGTGGTGTAGATTGATGACATCATGGTATACAATGATGGTTAATAGAGAAAAAAAAAAGAATCTATAATTGGTTTTTAATGCATTGATGTAGAAAAAATTGTAATTGAAGAAATATAAGTGTATGTTTGATCAAATAAAGATACCATTTCTAGACCATTAATTTGGACATGGATGTATTCGCATGGACCCCAAGAAGCTAAAAGCTATTGAGGATTGGTAGGTGTTATCACTACACCAAATTCCCAAGGCTGAAGAGGAAATCCCAACAGAGGTAACCACATACCAAAATCTTAACTTGGTAGCTAGCCCTACCAAGTCAGAGTGGTCTCTCTCCAAAAGGTCACAGCCAGGAAGGTTGGAGGAATTAGGATTTTTAGGCTAGATATTGAGTGTAGGGTTTTTTTTTTTATTTGATTTGGTTGGGTTATCACTAGATGAAGAAATTAGGTCAAGGGAGCTAGGTCAAGGCAAACAAGATAGGTTTGCAGGGATTAATGGGGCAAGGTAGGCATAAATCTTATCACTTAAAGATGATTGAGATGAGATGAATTTAGGACTAATGAGAATCTAGGAATAGCATGGGAGATGTAATCTTCCTAAACAGAGGAAAATGGACAAATTATGATCAATTCCCCAAAACAGAGCATGAGCAAGCATGTGTTCTGCCTATCAAAATTGAAAGAGATCATATGAAAGAGATGAAGTGAACATGAATGCAATACATTCTAACATATAAAACTGAAGAAAAAACAATGATAAACATCATACCATAAGTATCCCAAAAAATAACTGCAACTCTTCTTTATTAACTGGCCAAACTTAGTACAATAGTTCCTTGATCAACAAGCTAACATCCAAACTGATTCCAACCCATGCTAAGAGTGAAGAAAGGGACTAAATATACATCAAAACATCATTCTCTCATCCTCAAGGGTATAATCCATGAGGTGAGGAATAGATCCACAAAATACTGAATTGAAAGCTGGAGTGTACGATGGTCCAAGTGACTCACTCCTCATTACATTCAACTAATTCATTATGACTCAATGATGACTTTTACCCAATGAATCTACCCCTAGGTAACTTATCCTTTACATAATTACATTTACCATGATGAATTACATACGTAGAAACATTATTTCTTGAAGAAAAGTCAAAATTTCAGAGAAACTTGGAAAAATCAGCAAATTGGTCATTTGCGCCCTCCACTGTGCATTTGCACCCTAGCAGTGTCATTTGCGCCCTCCAAGTTCAGGGCCACTTTTGGCTGACCTACAGGTGTCCAAATCAGGCCCACGATGGCTTGTTGGAAAGCCATGCCTGTCATCTTTCTAAATATGCCTCCATTTCTGAAAATTAAGGTCCTTTTCTCCCTCGAAATGTCATTCTCCCAAGGCTATTATTTGTGCAGCGCCTAGGTCAAAACAGGGGTAGAAAGGTGATTTTTTGGTGGTTTTTTGAGATTTTCACCTATCAAAACTGAAAACCAAGGCTGGAAACATGGTTTTATCATATGCATCGATCATTAGAAATCCAATGGTACCTTTATTTCCCTCAAAAAGTGGCCCAAAAATTTGTGTAGCGCCTAGGGTGATACACAAATGATCAAATTTCTGATAAATGCCTGTTCAAAAAAACTTAGAAAATCGCTTATTTTGTAGGAAAATTTTAGAGACCTTCTCGATGTCCAAATTGGGCCCAGGATAGCTTTTTGGAAATATTATCAAGTCTAGTTTCTATATCTGCCTTCATTTTCCAAAATTAAGGGTCATTTTTCCCCTCAAAACCTCATTTTCCAAAGACTGCTAGTTGCGCCCTCTCTTAAGCATTTGTGCCCTCACAAAAGGATTTGTGCAATGCCTTTTCTCAAAGCACTTTTGGAGGCCTTACTGAACTCCAAATTGGGTCCAAGATAGCTCGTTGGAAAGCTTATCTAGTCTAATTTCCAAATATGCCTTTATTTTCAAAATGGATTTGATTTGACCTATCAAAAATTGATTCTCTCAAGGTCACTATAGAAGTGAAAAAAACCTCTTGTAGCACCTATATTTTTTACATTTCTCCCAAACCATGATACATGTGTAAAAAATGAATGATTTTTTATTTTTTGACCTATGATGGAAAAAAACTCTTCAATTTTATCAAATTCATCTCCGTTTGGTCATAAACATACTTTGAAGCAAAACTAGCCCTATGAGTGGCAAATGATTTGTCCCTTGGAATGACTTCTTGAAAAATGGTGGGGACATGATGTTTATGAGATGAAATGACTTCATAATTGCTGATATAATCTCCCTTATGCCTCCTCTACTCAAATTTCTCTGATTCCATAGCAAACCCTAGCTCGGTAGGAGAGGAAATTAGGGTTTGGTGTAGGCAAAATAGGGGATTTTTTACTACCTTGTAGAGGGAGGGGAAGGAAGTGGTTAGGGTTTGTATAAAATCTTGGGGAAATTTTGGGGGATAGGGATAGATGTTATAGAGTAGGGGAAAGTTTAATTTCAAGGATTGAGTGAGGGGAAGGTGTCCAAAAGGGAAAAGCACAGGCCTAGTCTAAAAAAGTGTCAAATTATAGCAATAGGCTAGGGCTTGTGGAAAAATGATGATTTTGATGCATAGGAGTAATGGGAAGTGTTTAGGAAGGTATATTAAGGATAGGGGAAGGTGTAAGAACATCAGGATACAATTCTTATTGATTATTTAACCATGGAAGTCATGAAACCAAGAAAAATGTCCTCAAAACCCTAGGAGAGGGAAATGAGCTTTCCAAGCACAACTGAGACAAAAATATGATAAAAACAAAGCCACTTACTTGGTAATGATAGTTTGGAACCTGAAATTTTTTAATACCTTTGACTATTACTACTCCTTCAAAAATGAATTCGATGGTGAAATGACCATTTTTCATGATATTGACCCTATGCCTTAATGATGGCACAACATGGAAGAATGAGCTGAATGATGACCATGCCAATGACTATGAGACTCTTACAACAATGAATTACTAGACCATTATGATGTCCATTGACCATGGAGGTGAAAGGAGTAGTAATGATCTCAATACCCTAGTCATGGTGGAAGAAGAAAACACCTAACAATCTAAACCAGTGAACAAATTTTTATTTTGAGACTCGATGAAATACTAAAAATTTGAAAAAGACTTAGACAAATTTATAAAGAGGATACATATTTGATCACTGGTAACAATTGCCTTATTGGGGATGGAAGCTCCTTATAGGTGTCAATAACACCGTAGACCAAGTTCCTAACCATGTGGGCCAATAAGGTCAAAAATTAAAACTGAAAAACATGACTAAATGATGACACCTCAAATGATGCAAACTGACTTTGAAACTGACTGGAAAAAAAAAAAAAAAACTTGCTAAACTTATTGATGGCAGCATGTCACGGAGACTTGAGGGCTTCAAATCCTGATGACAACCATCTTCCTACTGAAGACATATGTACAATCATGTGAAGTGATACTTCCAGTGTAACCAATCTAGCAGATGGCTACTTACTGAAATTTTGCTCTCATTTTCCTCGAGCATGGAGAAAAAAAAACTAGGCCACTCCAAGTGTCTACTGAACATGTGCTTTTGGTCCATGAAAACAAGAAAATACATCTTCCCTGCTAACTGTAGCAAATCAGTAAAAGGATCTTCAAAATTATGAAATGTTACCTTATCTTGAGATTTAGAAAAAACACAAGCACATTCTTCATTTTGATCTGAAAGAACACTTGGTTGTTGATCCATAAGATAGCATAGGGAAGTATGAATTTCTACTATCTGAGTGTTGGCTGCAAATTCTTGAAGCATGAGCAACTCTAATTCTGTCTTTGGCATATTTTCTCTCTTGGGCTCATACTCCTCAAATTCATATTCTAAATCATCTTTGAACAGAAAACATTCTTCAAGATTGTTAAACATGACAGCCATATCTTCTTCATGAAAGTAAACAATATCTGTTAGCTGGTCTCTTTGCATAAAATCATCATCAGAAATTGGTTTACTCACAAAAATTTCCTGTATGGCTTCATCAATCTCATGACTATCATCGTTCAGACCCAGAATTTCATTTTCAATAATGGAAGATGCTTCACTCATACATTATTGATGTGTGAACACTTTAAGAGCTACAAATATACATTTTCTTGGGCTGTAACATGTTTTTTCAGGAGCTGATCTATTTCATCTTCAGACAAAGTTGAAAACTATGTCTTAAATAAATTTACATTGATTTGGTGATTTTCATTTTCAAGATCGGGAATTGGCACTTCTCTTTCTTGGTCCCAGTATGTCTCATCTAAGGAGGGAGTTATTGATTCTTTTTGGTGATGAAAAGGGTTCTCATGCAAAGTCTCAAGGATCTCTTCATCCAAGGAGGAAATTGATGATTCTTGTTGGGAGGAAAAATCGTGAAGGGATTTTGTGATCTCATCATCTAGACACTCTTCATTCCCATACAAATTTTCAAGAAACTCAATGAAATTATCATATATATCACAAAAACTATCAATCATCGACAAGGAAGAATTAGAGCTTTGATAATGTTGAAAGAAAACTGAATGAAAGTCCTTTAGAGAATAAAAACTAGCAAATGGTAGACTCTCATACCATGATCTCAAGTTTTCCTCCAAGTTAGCCATAAAAATATTCATTAGAAAATATTCAGGAAACTCAATCTTTAGTCTATGAATATGCAAATTAAATTTGACCAAATGAAAACTAGCATCTTCACCATATTGACCCTTAAACTTTGACAATCCCGATTGCCAATCTATACGAGGAATATGGTTTGGAAAACCAGGAATATGAGCTCGATTCATAGGAGCATACCTTGAGCAATAAAATCCATTTTGACAATAGTTAGTTCACCAAGAATATCTTCAAAGTATAGGTTCTTGAAATGTGGAGTCGTCATGAAAATTTTGAACCTTTGAATTCTTCGACACTGGAGTAGTCAGGTGAATGGTTCAGCCTTCATTTGCATCTAACCGTTGTCCACCATCAGAAATCAGATCTAAAATTTGTTGTTATTTCCTAGGGAGGATATTTTCCTTTCATCCCTGGCAACGATGCCAGAATGTTATCACTCTGACAGATTCCCAAGGCTGAAGAGGGAATTCCAATAGAGGTAACCACAAACCAAACTTTTAACTTGGTAGCTAGCCCTACCAATTTTGAGAGAGATCTCTCCAGAAGGTCACAGCTAGGAGGGCTGGAGGAATTAGGGTTTTTAGGCTAGATATTGAGTGTAGGGGTTGTTTGGATTTTATTTGGTTGGGTTATCACAGGATGAAGAAATTATGTCAAGGGAGCTAGGTGAGGGAAAATGAGCTAGGTTTGCAGGGATTAATGGGGCAAGGTAGGCATAAGGCTTATCACTTAAAGATGATTGCGATGAGATGGATTTAGGACTAATGAGAAGCTAGGAAGAGCATGGGAGATGTATTCTTCCTAAACAGAGGAAAATGGACAAACTATGATGAATTCCCCAAAACAGAGCATGAGCAAGCATGTGTTCTGCCTATCAAACTTGAAAGAGATCATACGAAAGAGATGAAGTGAGCATGAATACAATACATTCTAACATATGAAACTGAAGAAAAAACAATGATAAACATCATACCACAAGTATCCCAAAAAATAGCTGCAACTCTTCTTTATTAACTGGCCAAACTGAGTACAATAGTTCCTTGATCAACAAGCTAACATCCAAACTTATTCCAACCCATGCTAAGAGTGAATAAAGGGACTAAATAGACATAAAAACATCATTCAATAATCCTCAGGGGTCAAATCCATGAGGTGAGGAATAGATCCACAAAATATTGAATTAAAATCTAAAGTGTAGGGTGGTCCAAGTGACTCACTCCTCATTACATTCAACTAATTCATTATGACTCAATGATGAATTTTACCCAGTGAATCTACCCCTAGGTAACTTATCCTTGACATAATTACATTTACCATGATGAATTACATAAGTAGAAACATGATTTCTTGAAGCAAAGTAAAAAATTCAGAGAAACTTGGAAAAAATCAGAAAATTGGTCATTTGTGCCCTCCACTGTGCATTTGCGTCCTAGTAGTGTCATTTGCACCCTCCATGTTCAGGGCCACTTTTGGCTGACCTACAGGTGTCCAAATCAGGCACAGGGTGACTTGTTGGAAATCCATGTCTTTCCTCTTTCTGAATATGCCTCAAGTTCTAAAAATGAAGGTCATTTTCCCCCTCAAAAATTCATTATCCCAAGACTGGTATTTGTGTAGCGCCTAGGTTAAAGCAGGGGCAGAAAGGTGATTTTTTGGTTGTTTTTTGTGCTTTTCACCTATCAAAACTACAAACCAAGGCTGGAAACATGGTTTTCTGAATGAATTGGTTATTAGGAATCCAATGGTACCCTTATTTCCTTCAAAACGTGCCCCAAACATTTGCGTAGTGCCTAGGGCACTGCACAAATGACCAAATTTCTGCTAAATACTTGTTCAAAAAAACTCAGAAAATCATTGATTTTGTAGGAAACATTTGGAGGCCTTCCCGGTGTCCAAATCGGGCCTAGGATAGCTCGTTGGAAATATTATCAAGTCTAGTTTCCATATATTTCTTAATTTTCCAAAATGAACGTCATTTTCCCCCTCAAAACTTCATTTTCCCAAGACATCTATTTGCACCCTCTCTTAAGCATTTGCGCCCTCACAGATAGATTTGCTTAATGCATTTTTGTAGACCAATTTTAGAGATCTTCCCTAACTCCAAATTGGGCCCAGGATAGCTAGTTGGAAATATTATTCTGTATACTTTCCAAATATGCCTTTATTTTTCAGAATGGACTTGATTATGACTTGTCAAAAATTGATTCTCCCAAGGTCACTCCAGAAGTGCAGAAAACCTCTTATAGCACCTATATTTTTGACATTTCTCCCATTCCATGATATATGTGTAAAAATTGAAGGAGGTTTTTATTTTTTGACATATTATGGACAAAATCTCTTCACTTTTATCAAATTCATCTTTGTTTGGTTAGAAACATAATTTGAAGCAAAACTAGCCCTATGAGTGGCAAATGATTTGTCCCTTGGAATGACTTCTTGCAAAATGGTGGGGATATGATGTTTATGAGCTGAAATGACTTCATAATTGCTGATATAATCTCCCTTATTCCTCCTCTTCTCATATGTCTCTAATTCCATAGCAAACCCTAGCTCAGTGGGAGAGGCAATTAGGGTTTGGTGTAGGCAAAACATGGGATTGAGGACTACCTTGTAGAGGGAGGGGAATGAAGGGGTTAGGGGATGGATAAATTCTTGGGGAAATTTTAGGGGATAGGGATAGATGTTAGAGAGTAGGGGAAAGTTGAATTTCAAGGATTTAGTGAGGGGAAGGGGTCCAAAAGGGAAAAACATAGGCCTAGTCTAGAAAAGTGTCAAATCGTAGCAATAGGCTAGGGCTTGTGGAAAAATGATGATTTTGAGGGATATGAGTAATGGGAAGTGTTTATGAAGGTATATTAAGGATAGGGGACGGTGTAAGAGCATCAAGATACAAGTCTTGTTGATGGTTTAACCATGGAAGTCATAAAACCAAGAAAAATATCCTCAAAACCCTAGGAGAGGGAAATGAGCTTTCCAAGCACAACTGAGAGACAAATATGGTAAACACAAAGCCACTTACTTGGAAATGATAGTTTTTAACCTGAAATTTTTGAAGGCCTTTGACTATTACTACTCCTTCAAAAGATGAATTTGATGGTGAAATGACCAATTTTTGACCCTATAACCTAATGATGGCACAACATGGAAGAACGAGTTGAATGATGACCATCATGACTATGGGACTCTTTCAAAAATGAATGACATGACAATGATGATGTCCATTAACCATGGAGGTGAAAGGAGTAATAATTATCTCAATACCCTAGTCATGGTCGAAGAAGAAAACACCTAAAAATCTAAACCAGTGAAATTGTTTTATTTTGAGACTCGATGAAATACAAAAAATTTGAAAAAGACTGAGACAAATTTAGAAAGATGATACCTATTTGATCACTGGTGATAGGAAAAATTTACTGGCACTAACAGGAGGATCCCATGAATGCCCTTTATGTGAGATTCTTCTCAACGATGGCTAAATACCAGAGGAATTTTGTAGAGAGCTACTTTAATATTGTTGCACCACCAACAGACATGTTAAAGAAGGAATTACCAGGGAAGTGACAAAGAAGAGTGCACAATAATTTAATAGTCCAAGCGCAAGATGTTGACAACTCCTTTGTTGAAGATTCTATATTTCGAGCAACTATTTGAGGTAAATATAGATCCTTCATATTTTTCCATTGGAGATGTCTTGATGTAGGATGGACACCCTATAGCTTATAAGAGTGGTAAACTACAATATAGGGGGATGGATGTATCTCGTGCATGAAAAGGAGATGATCATTGACATCCATTTTCTTCAGGTGTGGAGTAATTATTTAATTGGGAGCCAATTTGTGGTCAATAAAAACAACATTGTGATGAGTTACTTTGCATCTCATTCTAGATTTCTAGCAAAGTATACACATTGGTAATATTTTCTAGAAAAAAAAAAAATCATGACCATTGAGTATAGGATGAGGTAACTCAATTATGTGGTAAATTACTTAAGTACAAAGGAATAGTTGGTTATGGTTTAGGAGGAGAACCTACCTATATTGGGATAATTTCATATTCAAGTAACTAAGGATTTGCAAAGAAGGATTTGTGTAGGAATGGACATTGGAGATAGAAACTACAACAAAAAGCAATAATACATAGGTGAAGGAAGGAAAGATGAGGAAATTTTCCATTCCTAATGGAATCATGTTTTTTGGTTGCCACATTTATGTTCCTAGGTCAAATGAACTCCAAAAGGAGCTCTTGAAGGAATTTCATGACTTATATTGGGATGGTCACCTAAGAAAAGATGGAAAATTGGCATTACTAGAGAGAAGATACTTGTGGGATTGTATGTGGTGTGATGTGAAGAACTATGCTTAGACTTGCATCATTCATTGACAAGACAAAATAGTGACCAAATTACATGGAGTAATATTATAGCCTTTACCAATTTCAAATATACCATGGGTGAGTGTCTCGGAGAATTTCGTATCATAGATATTGATGCTACAGTGGTACAACAAAGTGATGTTTGTTGTTGATTATTTTTCTAGGTATGTTGTATCCATTTCAAAGAAGATACCATAAAGAGAAAAATTGGTTCTAGAAAATTTATTTTTACATGTATTAAAGTATTGGGGTCTACCTTTGAGCATTGTGTTGGATAGAGATACAATATTGAAAAGGAATTTTTGGAATTCATTGTTCAAGCTTTCTAAGATAGATTTTTTCGATTCTAGTTTTCATCTGCAGATAGATGGACATATGGAGCACATCAACTCATTATTGGAGGATTATTTGAGCCACCTCCTTCGGAAACCAGTGGAGCAAGTTTCACAAATTTTATACTGCATATACAAGCATAAAAACATAATATATGATGTGAATCTATTCACATTACTATTATCTTAACCTGCTCTTCAATTTGAAACAACTTGTTCATTACTCTAGAATCATAACATCCCTTCGTATTCATGTTTTGGTCATGAATACAAAACATTCTCATAACCCTTTAAAATTTCTCATAAGCCCCTAGAACATCAAAGTACAAAAACTATAGTGTCGAAGCATCACGAATATATCTTCATGGCCCTTCATACCCCTTAGAAAGATCACAATTTTTTTTTGTTGATTTCCCCTTTCTCCAAAATGAAATTTGGAGCTTAAAATAACACAAAAAACATTATACAAATTAATGGTTTGAAAAAATACTACTTTCAAGGCATGCTGGACAAAATATATCTTTGAGGCTCGATAAAATGTCTCTTACTAGTTTGACAAATTGGCTTGTTTTGGTGCACTAATTTCTACAACAACAAAAAATTGCTAGGTTGAATTAGGGTTTGAACTGATGACCTCCCATGCACAAACCAAATGAAAAAAAACTCTAACACACGAAGTTCCTCATTTACATCAGTATAGAGGTTACAATATAAACCATACGACGAACCCTTGTCACGTGTACACCAAATGACGAAACCCTATTTACATATCATCCATATGCAAAAACCACTGAAACCCTATCATGTATCAACCATACGACATAACCACTGGAACCTTATCACATATAAAACATACGACAGAACCAACAAAAAGCTATCACATATCAACCATATGACAGAACTACCAAAACCATTTCATATATCAACCATATGATGGAACCTTTGAAACCCTATCGCATGTAAAACATATGATGGAACCAATAAAAGCATGTCTTATCTCAACCATACGACAAAATCACTGAAACTCTATCATGTATAGACCATATGATGGAACCAACAAAACCCTATCCCATGTAAAAGTTACAATGGAACCAACAAAAAATTTTAACATATCAACCATATGATGAAACCATAGAAAACCCATCACATATCTACCATACGAAAAAACCCTCTTGGGCTAAAAATAAATACCACATCTAGTGTACCACAAAAATAGTATGTCTCTAACTATAGAGCCAACATTCTACATGTATTTTGAAATAAAATGTGAGATTTTCTTTCATTCCATGGAGGGATCATATATATGTGTGATTACTCCAATGGTTAGGCCTTGGGGTCGACCATAAAACTTTTAAATGTAACCATGACTTAATTTCCATGCTATGACCACAGTTCACTTGGGGCTCACTCCTTATGCTATATGGCATGATATTTGGAGGTCGTTGTCTTACTATGTGGTGATGTTAGTGTTAGGGTCCTATAATAATATGGTTCTTAAAATTTTGAATTGACTTTGATAAGTCTTGTAAATATGTACATACCTTTCTTTCTGCAAGTTGTTTTCCCATATTTTGAAAAAATGAAAATAATTAAAAATCAAAAGGAGGGTAAAAAGTCCTAAAAGAAATATCAAAGGAATTAGAAAAATATATACCCCAAAAGAAAAAGGAAAAAAGACCTAAAACTGAGCAAGATCAAATGCCACTACTTTTACTTTTACTGCAAAGAATAATGATTATGTGCATAGTGTCAATAAATTCCATAATCCATGATCAGTTAAACAGTTTAATCCTAACTTTTCATGTTTTAGATAGTGAATAAAGATTTGTCAAACAGTTTAAACTTGGAAAATTAGTAGATATGTAGAGAATAATGAGGAGCTCAACAGTTTAATATGAGCCTTCGGATGAAATAAGGTAGATCTAGACAGTTTTATACTTTGAAAGAAAATGTTTTAAGGTTGCAAGTCTAAATGCACCAGCAAAATGAAGAAAAAAAGTTAGAAATAGAAGTTGGGTAGGTAGAAAGCAGTGGAGAAATCATGTAAATAATACATCATCGGGAAAAATCACTAATTTCCTCTCCCCTATGAGTATTCAGTATTCTAAGCTATCAGTCAAATAGGCTCAGAGCATTTCTCTGAATTTTTTTGGGACTGGACCCAAGGCTCGATGACTGGTTAGTTAAAAATATTGAGTTCTTACCTTAAACCCTCATTCATCGACATTTACCCTTCATTCATACATTAAAACCTCTTTTTCCTAAGTAAAGACACATTCCTACTTAGTAAGATTGTAACTCCTAAATTTTTAACTTCATTCCTTCATAAGCATTCATAAAAACCCACAAAATCACATTTATCCTAAGTATTAGTGAAAGAAATATAAAAATAAGAAATGATTGATTTTATACTATACTTAGAGATAATATGCATTTTGTTTTATTACACTACCCTTTCATATTAACCTTTAACATACTTCTATTAAATCCCTAAGAAATACCCTCCCTTATTTATTAATTTCATTATATCTAAATACCCCAATAAACCCACTATTATAAACTTCTAACCAAAGTCTATTATCCCATGTGTGTAAATAAAAAACCCAAATTATAAAGCCCTTTGGTCTAAAAAATTATCATTATTCTATGTATCCCACCCCTATAGTTTTTAAACTATCCAAACGGTTGAAAACTATATAAATACATATATTGCGCCCACACAATAACATTTGAAACATTTCATAAAGGTTTTAAACACGAATGTTAAACCCCGCTTATATCATGATTAAAACATTGTTAAAATGTTTTAAATCTATCCCCGCCGCTATATAAACTATGGTTTAAAACATGTTTTGAAATATTTGTTTCATAAAATTAAACCATTGCCACCCATACAAAAGCCCAGTCCCACCTTTCCACTTCAATTCAACTCTCAACACGATCGCAACTATTCTCTTTAAACTTCTTGATCCAATGGTCGACGTCTAATACCACATTGAAAAGGTGCAAGACCGCCTAACAGCCAAAGCCACGCGAAATGGGTGGTTTCCCATCGACCCCTCCCCAACACGTGGCCTCTCCTAATTGGATCGTGTGGGTTTTGTTTAAAACCGCTTACCACTGAAAACCTACGCGATAACCATCGATTTTCAAAGCCTTTGCAATTAAAAAACTGCCTCGCACCGAACAAGACCTGCATTCAATGCAAATTGACATATTTTGATAAAACCTTTGGCTAATGTGTTAATTCATTTATCTTTCGCTTTAACCAATGTTTTGTTTCCCCCAACTGTTTAAATCTTCTAAAACCCCTAGTTTCCACTTTAAACGCCCAAAACCTCTGAAATATCCCAAAAAACACCCGTGAAGATAGTTGAGGAGCTACACCTACTCCAGATAAGCCATTGAAGTTATCAAATCAACCAGAAACTGAAGATACCCTTTTAAAGCCGATACCTGCATTTAAACAAGTATTCTTCTGAGTTTTAAACCTGCAACTAAATTGCAAAAACATTTTTAAATAAAAAGAATCATTTCAAAGTCAAGAAATTAAGTAATTAAATTGCCCAAAAGTCCCAAAAACAGGCCAAACTCTGGCAAAAATTTTCCAGAAACCCTAGTTGTCTGCTGTGCAGTACTTTCAAAGAAATTTATCAATTTTTCACAGTTTAATATCAATTTCAAGTTCTAAAAGACCATAAATCCTCTACAGGTGCCCTAAACTTCTGTAACCCTTTTTGACATATTTTTATCCCATTTTTTAGTCAAAAAACTCAGAAAACCCCTGTTTTCTATTTTAGACTAGTTTTTAGCCTCAAACCTTCTTTTGAGAAACCTAATTGGGCATAAAATCCAAAAAGAGACTCTATTTTGCTAAATTTTTCAAATTAAACCTCTGCTATAGTAAAATTGCCTCTGCAAACAGTTTGAACTTGCAGAAGTCAATAAAGATGCCTAAAAAATAGAGTGTAAGCAAGACTGAAGGTTCTAAAACTCCTAAACCTACTCCTGCCATGACTCCAAATACTTCAATTGTAGTCAATCCATTACAACCCCCAGTAGTTGATATTGAACACATTCCCCTTGTTGATATTGACTACAAAATAGCTGATCCCATAGTTGAATTCAATATTTTAGATATCCATAACTGGTGTTTTGAAAAACCGTTAGATGATAATGAAGAAGTTCATATTTGGGAATCCAATCTGCCCAAATATGTATTCCCCCTAACTCACCCTTGTCAAGAAATTATCAGATTATGCCACCAGTACTATATTCCTGAACAAAGAGGTATTGTGAATGCAAATAAAGAGGTCCTATTTACCATCACTGCAGATTCAATAAACCAAATGTTGAAAATTCAACCAGACCCCCAAGCAGTCCCTTTGTCTATTGAAGCCCTCACTAAACTATACATTGGCCTAGATTTCCCTAAAAGGTTTATGATTTTTCAGACTTTCAGGCCTCTGCATGTTGAAATTCCCAAATTAAATCCTCCATATTCAACTTCCAAATTCCCTGAAGGTTCAAGGCATGTAATCTCCATGATTTCCTTCATACTTGGGTATTCTACTGATGAGCACACTGATGAGTCTATCCTGGGATTTTTGTCCACCTTTTCTCTAGGTCAACCACCTTCAGTTATTTTTTATTATGCTAGTTTCGTTGCTGATAGTATTCACTATCAATTGACTAATTTACAGCTAGTTTGAGTATTCAGATATACCTCCTATCTTTTCCACGTGTTTCTTTTCTTCCAATTAGATAGCTTTCCAATTTCACTTCAAAAGATGGATATAGAAGGAAAACCTCTAACAGTTATCTTTTGGACATCCATACTTAGAAAAGAAGGCATAGATTTCAGTTATTCATAGTTTGCATAGTTTTTTTTACATCCATTGACCACCATGTTGACTAAAATAGAGCATCCTAGAATAGGTGAAGAAATGAAGAAAATATTGTAGTTATCAGAACAAAGAAAAGGTTTTGATTGGTATTTATATGAGAAATTCACTGAAATTAGAATTTTTGGGTCTAACTTGTTGCCTTACAAGTTACCCAGGCATCCATCAATGAGGATCTTTGCCTTGGAGTACATTAGGAAGATCCTAAATTCAGATCCAATTAATTTTATGGCAGCCAAAAATAAAACCCAATTCAAACTCAAAAATCAAATTGGGCCTTTCATATGTAATCGCAGAGATGCAGAAAAGGAAGAAGCAAGTCGACTACTAGAATATAAATTAGAAGAAAATTTCCCATGGAATTATGATCCACAAGGGATCTTAAGTAAACTAAGGGTAAAATGTAAATTGACACCCTTTATCCATGAATCAAAGCCAGAAATAGAGAAGTTTGCTAATCAAATTGAGTAGGTCGAAAACACTTTAACAGAGGCAGTTAACCAAAGGAATACTAATCACACCTTGGAAATTTCCAAACAGTTAGAGACATCCACTGAGAGAATCAGAGAAGAGGGATATTATACTGCAGAGACTACAACAGAAACAAATTTTAAGATCATTTACAACAAGAGGCCAAAACTGGATACAACAACTAGAGGTAAAGTAACAATATATGTTGAAGAAATAGAGCCCTTGAATACCAACACTGATTTTCCAGAGACCAATGTAGCAATTGTAGTTATCAGTGAGCCAAATCAGAATGAAGAACAACTGAATAATGAAGATGCACAGTTAATGGAAAGGCAGCAAAGTATGGAGGCTTCTTCCTCACATTCAGCTGAGGAAAAGGATTTAGATATTAAGGAAAAATACAAGCAAATCAAATTGAAGAATGAGGAAATCAAAACTGAAATATATTCTCATTTTTTGAAGTAAAAGCCAGGTAATCAAAAAATATTCCTATCAGCATTTGATTATTCAACTAAAAAATTGATTATGTCAGTATTATAGCCCACAGTATCAGTGCCAAAGACAGTTGCTGACTATAAGAAAGTTGATATGGAAGTAGCTACAGATAAAATCCATGAATTAGATTAAAATGAGTTTCATAGGCAAACCTCAGAGATGTTGTATTCCATGGTCACAACAAAAACTATGAGTGCTCATAAGCTTCAAAATACCATCTCTAATATGCAAGATCAAATGAAGATGGATAAAGCTTCATTATATGCAAAGGATCTAAGGATAATGGCCTTAGAAGAATTAGTATTACAGGTAAGATATGATCCTACAAACATCAAAGTAGCAGAAGCATTGGTTAAAAAGAAAAATGAGGACATAGCTGCCTTGAGGAAACAGCTCAAGCTTCCTCAAAGTGAGCATCCTCAGATAAAGGAAGTTTTACATGATCAAAAGGAAAAAGATGAAATGATGAGTTTAATACTTCAACTGATAGCTCAAATTAAGGAAATAGAAGTACAAATGGACCAACTTGTCCAAGAAAAGGAGACAGTTAAAGAACCATTGATTCCCACAGTCATCTCAGTCATCACTGCAGCAGTTCCTTCAACTTTAGGAGAAAATTTGGCACCCAAAGAGCCACTGTCCACTGCAGTTCCAGTGACTTCTTCAACAACTTCAGCTACTAAATCCTCCACAACAACATTGCAACCTACAGATGAAAGCATTCAACTGGTAAAAGTAATGGAAGAGATGTCCTTGAAAACAAATGAAATTAATAGATTGATAAAGATAATTGAAAATCTTGAGAAGAAAAACAAATCAACTCAAATAGATGCTAAAATACATGAACAAAATGCCCACAGATTGAGTGAAGAGGTAAAGAAGCTACAAAAAGAATTAAATCTCAAAGATCGGATATCTTACATAAAAAATTACCAATGGAATAATGTAATTGAAGCCATTCATGATGTATGACCTTCAATTCAGGTAATTTTTGAGTAGAGAGAGTTATTATTGGTAGCCCAAGCAGTGATCCAAAAGACACAAGAAAATTTGGCTAATAAACCAGAACAGGCTGTAAGATTAATAAATTTCCTCAACAACAAGAATAGATAGGAACTGGAAGAATTAAAAATCAATGACAGGACAACAACTATCCTATAAATTAGGAAATTTACCACCAAAATAAATTTGATGAGGCAGCTTGAAGAGAAATGTGAAGGTACAAATACTGCTATAACCAAATTCATGGTTAAGTTCACCAATTTAACACAAAAGGGACTTCCTGATATCATGGTTTTTAATGATAATTTAATGCCTCAAAATGATTATGACAAGAATATAAGAGAATATGCCAAGGAGTAGGTGAACAAGCCAACAGGTCAAGGCATTCCCACAGGAAAAGTACTGCTAAATTTTTTTGAAGATTTGTTTTATTTGCAGTATGAGATCAAGCACTTATTTGTCATCAAGCCCACATTTGCTAGGCACACTAAAAATGATGAGAATTTTAGGAAACTCAAAATATTCAAATTCCTAAAAATGAGGATTGGCAAGCATTAACTGATTTACTATGAAGAATGAAAGGCAGATAAATAAACAAGGAAAAATATGTTTGTTGATTTCACTGTCAAAACAGATTTTACAGCAGTAAAGAAGTTTTACTGAAGGTTAAAGAGTATCCGAAATGAAAGAGTATAATTGAGAAAGAGTATCAGTGAAGGTTTCTTAGATTCTAAAGAATATCTAAAAATCCAGCAAAAAGGACACATAAGCAGTCAGTTGCTTCTTATCACAAAACAGTTTCTATTTCTTTCGAATAAAATAGGACAGTTTGCTAATTTGTTAGGTAGCAGTCACTATTATTGTTGTACGATATTTTATTTTCGTAAGTTAATTCCTAGAAGTCATCTAGGATATTTTTTCAAACATTATGTATAAATACTTCACTCAATTGAAGTATTTTTGTGTGGAATAAAATTGCTGGAGATTCTATAGATATTTTGTTGACTTGAAGGCTTTGGATTTTGATTTTGAGTAGCAGATTGAATCAACTATTTGACATCATACTTCAGGATCCTTGTGATAAGTTATCTGGAGTGAAGTACTCTCTAAAACTTTTCATTGTTATCTTCTTTTGTTACATGCATACATTTGTGTTTTAATTCTAAATATGATTGTATAACTAGGAGTATTACTACAAGATATGTTAATAGCACCCTGTTTTTAACTAGTTGTCATTTCTTTGTTTTATTCCAATTTCTGGTGTAGGGAATTCTTAATTGCTCCCTCTCCCGTTTTACATCTATCTTCTACTTCCCTTTTCCAGATTTAAGGATTCTTAAGTGCCATTTATCCCGATCATACCATCTCAAAAACCAATTTTCCAAGATCTCCAAGGGTTATCTATCGTGCCCTGCAGACATTTGACCTTTTAGGCTTTGATCCCAGTTCTGTTATCTTGACTTAGACTCCATGGCCCAATGGAAAAGTAGATTTCCCTCTATCTACCCTCCAAGTGAAATTTTCCCACCAAATCCAACAATACCAAACCAAATCTGCACTTTCATAGCTAGCCTAATATTCACAAATTAAAACAAAGTTAAACTTTAAAGAGAGAGCCCTCTGTGAACCCTAGGAAGGCTAGATCCTAGAGTTTGAAGTAGGTTTGTGGTTACCTCCTAAGTATTCTTTGACTAAAAACCAAAATCCCACAACTTAAGAATTTACTGGAGTGATAACATTACTGGCGACCATGCTAGGGAAATAACCAGTCCTGAGTCATAAAATTAGTCTTAAAGGAATCATTTAAATCATCCTTTTACTTTAAGATTGTTTTATAGGTTGTGGGTATTGAAAAATTGTAATTATGGCTTCTAGGAAAGTCTATTATACCAGGTCTAACCCGGATCCTAAGCCTGCTGTTATATTGGATGACCCAGACCGAATTGGTAAAAAGAAAAAACAAACAGAAAACTTAAAGGCTGAAATCTCATTAATAAGAGTCAATTCATTACCAAGAGAATTAGTAAGTTTGCAAGATATTGATTTTGATCTGAAATTTGAGCATTCCTTATTTAAAAGTAAATCTGAAAGTGATTTAAACACTATTGTTTTAGACCCTGTTTTTATTTCATTTTTTAATGCAAAACAAAAATTTATTGTAGTAAGTTTTAAATCTAAGAAAATTGAATATCAGACCAAAGTTGAAGAAATTAATGTTACTATTCTAAAAGATATTGATGAAGCTATTGAATTAGCTTATTTATTGACTTATGAAAACAGACCTCCAGTTTCTCAATTACACACCACAATAATTCCAGCTAGAGATTCATCTCTTTACGTTGTTACATCATTCATAAATTCTACTACCAGCTCATCTACAAATCCATTTATCCCAAAGTTACCTCTACAACCTAGAGTGTTATTTCCACCAATCGATTCATACACTATATCCATTAGTTCACCTTTTGATTTCTTAAATACATCATCCTCATTTTCCAGCACTTCAAATACAATCTTTAGTTCATCTACTATCATTTCCAGCACAGCTCCAAGTAGTTCTACTTTACCTCCTAGCCAAGCTAAGCTTCAAGCTATGGCTGCTAGATATGCTCCCCTTGTCCTACCACAGCAGCTTCATGGCATGCCACAAGACTATCAAAATAAAATACCACTATTTGATGGCACTACTCAATATACTGCTCAACAACACATTGCTAATATGACAAACTTCTTTGAAATTTATGAAATTGGTGATTCAGATGTTCAAATGAGACTGTTTACACAAACTTTAACAGGAGCAGTTAAGAAGTGGTTTAAGGATTTAGCTGTTGGTAGTGTAACTGATTTAGGTGTCTTTTTTACTTTTTTTTTAAATAAATGGGAAAATAAAAAGAACCCCCTCCAATTTTTGTCTGAATTTGAGTCTTTAAAAAGAGCTCCAAATGAGTCAATCC
This sequence comes from Pinus albicaulis, assembly GCA_034641835.2. Lineage (NCBI taxonomy): Eukaryota > Viridiplantae > Streptophyta > Pinopsida > Pinales > Pinaceae > Pinus > Pinus albicaulis. The sequence continues at coordinate 692,330,237 of CM076578.1, forward strand.
AAGATTACTGCACCAGATATAACAATGTCTATAATTCTATCCCTACAAACCTGAAACCTACTCCTTATTTAGTTCTGCTCAAATTCCCTGATGGATTTGATACAAATATGGCTTACCAACTAAGAGAAATAGATGAAGATACCTTAGAAAAAATTCAAACTGATGCAGTTAGTGTAGAAGTGAACATTTTAGCTAGAAAAGCTAGACTTAGAAATGAAATAAGAGTGACCATTAAAGAATAAAATGCCAATTCAGACACAAAAATGGATGTTATAGCTAAAACCTTAGAAATAGTGATTGATAGACTAGCTAATATAGAGAGAAGACCTCAGTGGGATAACCAACAACAGATCAGAAATCTCAATTTTAGAAAAAACATAAATTCTGGAAAAGCAAAAGAAACATCCCCAGACCAAACAATTAGGCCACCATTCCAAGAGAACTATGCTGAAATTTCTCAGAATAATAATGATGATGATGAGGATACAATTAATCTAATGGGAATTGATGACAATAATACTATTTTCCTTACTCAGGAAGATCGAGAATTATTTGAACTTCAACAGCTCAAATTAGATTCTAGTGAATCCTTTGATTATAAACAAAGTTGTGACTATGAAATAAATGAAATACACAGTCAATATAACCTTAGAAACAAGAAAAAAAATGAGTCTTCTACTAAGAAAGCTTCTCAAAATCAGAATCAGAAAATAGTAGAAGCCCCTAAAACAGAAGTTCTGCAAATTATCCCAAGGGAAAATAAATAAAACTCAAATTCTTCCCAAAATATTTCTAGTCCTAAGAAAGCATCAGGCCCTGAAATTGTTGATATTATTGATGAAAGTTCTCAAGCTGCAAAAGATTCAAAAAAATATATTGCTGCTAAAGCTTCTAATTATGTAAAAACAATAAAATTAGATCCCAAAAAACCTTTTGCTGATCCTAAAACAGTAGATCCAAAAACTATTACTTCAAAAACATCTACTGATAATTCTAAGAAAGAAAATCTACTGCTTCACAAACAATCCCTAAAAAGAAATTTAGAAGTATTAAAACACAAGAAACAAAAACAGAGAATCCTAAAACAATTGAAAATGAAAAAACAACTGTAGAAAAACAAGACAAACAAACACAAACTACAGTTACCAAAGAAGAATTGATTCAAATTAGTAAAACTCAACCTACATTCAACATACAATTAGAAATTGAAAAACTTAAAATACCAATTCCTTTGACTGAATTGGTAAAAAATGACTTGTATAAATCAACCATAACTGAAACATTAAATATGAATGATGGAGAAGACTCCATAAATCTAAATGATGATCAACCAGAGTTGATTTTTGGCCCAGATGTAAATGGAAAACATGCAGATGCTGAAATTCCTCCATTTTATATCATTCTTACCATTCACGATCAAATTTTACATAACACAATGCTAGATTCAGAAGCTTCCCATAATCTAATGCCCAAAGCCATCATGGAAACTCTGAATCTAGAAATTACAAGGCCATACAAAGATTTGTTTTCTTTTGATTCAAGTAAAGTTAAATGCCTAGGTTTAATCAAGGATTTGTGTGTAACATTAGTTCAATACCCTGGTAAGAATATATTAATGGACATTGTAGTAGTTGATATCCCACCAAAATATGGTATGCTACTTTCTCGCTCATGGGGAGAAAAGTTGCAAGGATCTCTACAATTGGACATGTCTTATGCTACTATATCAGTGTTTTGCCAGCCCAAAAAGTTATATAGGGAAATATTAATGAAGTACATGGTCAGTAGTGCTAGAAGATTTATAAACTACCTAATTTACTCTACACCTACTGACCTTGATTCTTTTATCCTATGTAACTCTGAAACAAACGAAATCCAAACTGAACTAGTAGATAAAAAGAGAGCACCAAACAATGATAATATTTTTCATGAATCTCAATGGCATTTAGACTTTAATGGTTCAGTGAATAATTTAGGAGTAGGAGCATGAGTCTGGATAAAAAATATGGAGACCAATGATTCTGAAGGTCATGCTTTCAGGTTAAATTTCAAATGTACAAATAATATGGTCGAGTATGAAGCCCTCATCCTAGGACTCCAAATCATCAGGAGGAAAAATAATTTTAATCATGGGAGATTCAGATTTGATCATAAAACAAGTAAATGGAGTTTATTTTGTTTACAATCCTAGACTAAGCAGATATAGATACATTGTCATAGATTTAACTGCTGATTAATTGGAATGTAAGTTTGTTGTTATACCTAGAAAATAAAACATACAAGCTCATTGTCTTGCAACTTTTGCTAGTACATGCAATTTACCATTCCAACCTAATCATAGATATACTGTTGAAGTCAAACATAGGCTAATAATTCCAGATAATCTTAAGTATTGGCAATTTTTTCTCAAGATGAACAGATTTACAAGTCTATGAACAATGAAGGAGAATTTCAAAATTGTATTATAGATACAGATTGTACAATAAATCATTATTTGGATTGTGAAATAGATTTAAATGACTTAGATGTAGATAGAATAAAGTTTTATAAACCTACTAGATTTAGTCAAGCTGACATAGATAGCTTAGAGAAAGTAGAAATTGAATAAATTATTGAAGATGAATCAGATATATTGAATCTTAAGGATAATTTTTTACCTAAAGGTTTAACCCCCTTAGAACACCTTTTTGACTCCAATGATGTAGCTAGAAAACCAAAAATGGAGCCAGTAAGATCTGATATAGAAGAATGTAACATTGGTACAGAGTTAAAACCAAAAATAATCAAACTATCCAAAATTTTACCTTAACAAGAGAAGGATAAGTATATTGAGCTTTTAAAGGAATATCAAGAAGTGTTTGCTTGGAGTTATGAAGATTTAAAATCTTATGATACAAACATAATCCAACATAAAATTCCAATAAAAGAAGATAAAAAACCATTCAAACAAAAGCTGAGAAGAATTAACCTTATCCTATTACCTTTGATTGAAAAAGAAGTTAAAAGAATGTATGATGCCAAGATCATTGCACCAATCAGATATTCTGATTGGGTTTCAAACCTAGTTCTTACAAGAAAGAAAACAGGAGAAATTAGATTATGTGTTGACTTTAGAAATCTTAACAAAGTATCCTTAAAGGATAATTACCCTTTACCTAAAATGGAACACATATTACAAAGGGTAGTGGGTTCTTCAAGGATTTCACTGTTAGATGGTTTTTCAGGATACAACCAGATCCTAGTCCAAGAAAAAGACCAAGCTAAAACAACATTTACTACTCCGTGGGGCACTTTTATGTATGTAAAAATGCCTTTTGGTCTAATGAATGCAGGAGCAACCTTTCAAAGGGCTATGGACATAGCCTTTGCAAAGGAAATACATGAGTTCTTAGTAATTTACTTAGATGACATTACTTTGTTTTCCAAAACAGATAATGAACACTTGGATCATTTGAGACAATTTTTTATTAAATGTAGGAAATATGGCATCTCTTTAAATCCTAAGAAAAGTCTATTTGGATTAGAAGAAGGTAAGTTAATTGGACATATAATCTCAAAATAAGGAATTAGAATATATCCTGCTAGGATAGAAGTAATTCTGAACATCAACCCACCAAGAAACATCAAAGAATTACAAGCCTTTCTAGGTAAGATAATTTTTTTAAGAAGATTCATATCTAATTTAGTTGAGATAATTAGAGAATTGAATAACATGCTCAAAAAAGATTCAGTTCTTAGATGGACTGTTGAAGTTAAACAATCATTTGACTCTATCAAACAAGCCTTAACCAAAACTCCAGTCCTAATAAGTCTTGATTTTAAGAAATATTTCATTATTTTTTCATTTTCTTCAGAACACACCATTGCTGCAGTTTTATTGCAGAAAAATGACCAAGGATTTAAACAACCCATATCTTTTTTTAGTAAGGCCCTTATAGATTCCCCTTTGAAGTACAACATTATGTAAAAATAAGCCCTAGACTTGGTTAAGGCCATTAAAGACTCCAGAGTTTATATTCTCTACTCACACATTATTGCCTATGTCCCAAATTGTGTAGTTAAAGACATTCTTACTCAGGATGGTCCTGATGGAAGAAGAGGTAAGTGGATTGCCACTATCTTGGAATATGACATAGAGATAAAACCCACCAAGCTCATTAAAGGCCAAGGATTAGCCAGACTTATGGCTGAATCCAATTGTAATGCCCTAGATATAAATTTTATTTCTCAAGTAGATGATCAGGAAGAGATGGCGACTCCACCGATCAGTGAAGCCTTTTCAGACTCACCTTGGTATACAGATATTATATTTTTACTGCAAAACTTACAAGCTCCTCCTAGATTTTCAAGAACCAAAGCTATATTTTTAAAACTTAAAACAGTAAGATTTTGTATTTTAGATAATGTACTTTTTTGGAGAGATCATAGTGTGATTTTACTAAATTGTTTACAAAAGGAAGAAGCTCACAAAATACTTGAAGAATTTCATGCAGGTGACTGTGGAGGACATTTATACTGGAAAACTACTGCTGACAATATCCTGAGAGCTGGTTTTTTACTGGCCTACCTTGTTTTCTGATGTCAAAAAATATTTTACTTTATGTCATAAGTGCCAAATTTTTTAGGGTAAGAAGAAATTATTACCACTCCCTTTAAAGCCTATTTCAACTGAAATGCCATTTCAACAATGGGGTTTAGACTTCATTGGTGAAATTCACCCTCCCTCTTCAGGCCAACATAAGTGGATTTTGGCAGCCACTGATTATTTTACCAAGTGGATTAAAGCCATACCCTCCATATAGTCCACAAATACTGTCATTATTTCCTTCCTAGAAAACAACATTCTTTCAAGGTTTGGATGCCCTCAAAAGATAATTACTGACAATGCAGCAGCATTCAAATCCAAGAAAATGATTGAATTTTGCCACAAATATCATATTACCCTAGGCCACTCTACTGCATATTACCCCCAAGGTAATGGCCTAGTTGAATCCTCAAACAAAAGCCTGGTAAATATTATCAAAAAATTACTTGAAGACAACAAAAAGACTTGGAATAAGAAGTTAGTCAATGCCTTATGGGTAAATAGACTTACTACTACTAAAAAATCCATTAGTACTTCACCTTACCAACTAGTTTATGGAATTTATGTTGTTTTTCCTTCCTCCCTAGGTGTACCAGTGATGAAAATTATCCAATAATTACAGGTTGAAACAAATGACATCCAAAGAAGGATAAATCAAACTATTCACTTGCAACAAATAAGAGAAGAATTTTATATCAAATCTCAAGTCATTCGAGATAAAATCAAGAAAATCTATGATAAAAAGACTAAAGAGGATGATTTTTACATAGGAGATAAAGTTTTAAAATAGGATTCTAGAAGAGAAGACAAAGGAAAACATGGAAAGTTTGATTTTCTATGGAAAGGACCTAATGTAATTTATGGGTATAGAGTAATAATGCTTTCTTTCTGAAAGAATTGGATGGAACATATCTGCAAGAAGGACTAGTTAATGGCAGAATGTTGAAGCACTACTACTCCCTTGAGTTAACAAATAGTCAGTTTTTATTCACTTTGATCATTGTACATATACATTGCAGTTTAGATTGGATTGGATGTTTCCTTAGCAAAATTTGAAGCCCAAAGAGAAGGCCCTAAGCTTTGAAAGGTGAATATCATAAATATGAATAAGTTGCAGATATCAAAATACATTTACAGGATCATCACAGTCAAATTCAAAGGCTACTAGTCTCACAGTTCTTCATATTTCACCAGGAAATGTCATCTCCATGTGGAGCCACTGTTAGGGTCCTATAATAATAGGGTTCATAAAATTTTGAATTGACTTAGATAAGTCTTGTAAATATGTACATACCTTGCTTTCTACAAGTTGTTTTCCCATATTTTGCAAAAATGAAAAATAATAAAAAATCAAAAAGAGGGTAAAAAGTCCTAAAAGAAAGATCAAAGGACTTAGAAAAATATATACCCCAAAAGAAAAAGGAAAAAAGACCTGAAACTGAGAAAGATCAAATTCCACTACTTTTACTTTTACTGCAAAGAATAATGATTATGTGCAGAGTGTCAATAAATGCCACAATCCCTGATCAGTTAAACAGTTTAATCTTAACTTTTCATGCTTTCAATTTCATGTTTTAGATAGTGAATAAAGATTTGTCAAACAGTTTAAACTTGGCAAATCAGTAGATAGGTAGAGAATAATGAGGAGCTCAACAATTTAATCTGAGCCCTCGGATGAAATAAGGTAGATCTAGATAGTTTTATGCTTTGAAAGAAAATGTTTTAAGGTTGCAAGTCTAAATGCACCAGCAAAATGAAGAAAAAATGTTAGAAACAGAAGTTGGGTAGGTGGAAAGCAGTGGAGCAATCATGTAAATAATACATCATCAGGAAAAACCACTAATTTCCCCTCCCCTATGAGTATTCAGTACTCTAAGCTATTAGTCAAATAGGCTCAAATCATTTATCTGACTTTTGTTGGGACCGAACCCAAGGCTCGGTGACTGGTTAGTTAAAAATATTGAGTTCTTACCTTAAACCCTCATTCATCGACATTATCCTTCATTCATACATTAAAACCCCTTTTTCCTAAGTAAAGACACATTCCTACTTTGTAATATTGTAACCCCTAAATGTTTAATTTCATTCCTTCATAAGCATTCATAAAAACCCACAAAATCACATTTATCCTAAGTATTAGTGAAAGAAATATAAAAATTAGCAATGCTTGATTTTATACTATACTAAGAGATAATATGCATTTTTTTTTATTACACTACCCTTTCATATTAACCTTTAACATACTTCTATTAAATCCCAAAGAAATACCCTCCCTTATTTATTAATTTCATTATATCTAAATACACCAAAAAACCCACTATTATAAAATTTTGACCAAAGTCTATTATCCCATGTGCGTAAATAAAAAAACCCAAGTTATAAAGCCCTTTGGTCTAAAATATTATCATTATTCTATGTATCCTACCCCTATAGTTTTTAAACTATTCAAACAGTTGAAAACTATATAAATACGTATATTGCGCCCGCACAATAAAATTTGAAACATTTCATAAAGGTTTTAAATACGAATGTTAAACCCCGCTTATATCATGATTAAAACATTGTTAAAAATTTTTAAACCTATCCCCATCGCTATATAAATTATGGTTTAAAACGTGTTTTGAAACATTTATTTCATAAAATTAAACCATTTCCGCCCATACAAAAGCCCGGTCCCACCTTTCCACTTCAATGCAACTCTTGACACGATCACGACCGTTCGCTTACACTTCTTGATCCAACGGTCGACGTCTAATATCGCATTGAAAAGGTGAAAGACTGCTCGACAGCCAAAGCCACGCGAAATGGTTGGTTTCCCATCGATCCCTCCCCTCCACGTGGCCTCTCCTAATTGGATCGCATGGGTTTTGTTTAAAACCGCTTACCACTGAAAACCTATGCGATAGCTGCTGGTTTTCAAAGCCTTTGCAATTCGAAAACTGCCTCCCGCTGGACAAGACCTGCATTCAATGCAAATCGACATATTTTGATAAAACCTTTAGCTAATGTGTTAATTCATTTATCTTTCGCTTTAACCATTGTTTTGTTTACCCGATTGTATAAACCTACTAAAGCCCCTGGTTGCCCTTTTAAATGCCCAAAACCTCTGAAATCTCCCAGAACACACCTGTGAAAATAGCTGAGGAGCTACACCTGCTCTAGATAAGCCGCTGAATTTATCAAATCAACTAGAAAACTGAAGAAACCCTTTTCAAGCCAATACCTGCATTTAAACAAGTATTCTTTTGAGTTTTAAACCTACAACTAAATTGAAAAAACCTTTTTAAAGAAAAAGAATCATTTCAAATTCAAGAAATTAAGTAATTAAATTGCCCAAAAGTCCCAGAAACAGGCCAAACTCTGGCAAAAAATTTTCCAGAAACCCTAATTGTCTGCTACGCAGTATTTTCAAAGAAATTTATCAATTTTTCACAATTTAATGATCAACTTCAAGTTCTGAAAGACCAGAAATACTTTGCAGGTGCCCTAATCTTCTGTAACCATTTTTGAAAGGGTTTTAGCCCATTTTTAGTTCAAAAAACTCAGAAAACCCCTGTTTTTTGTTTTAGTCCAGTTTTTAGCCTCAGAACTTCTTTTGAGAAGCCTAATTGGGCATAAAATCCAAAAAGAGACTCTATTTTGCTAAATTTGCCAAATTAAACCTATGTTATAGTAAAATTACCTCTGCAAATAGTTTAAACTTGCAGAAGCCAATCAAGATGCCTAAAAACCAGAGTGTAAGCAAGCCTGAAGGTTCTAAAACTCCTAAACCTACTCCTGCCATGACTCCAAATATTGCAATTGTAGTCAATCCATTACAACCCCCAGTTTTTGATATTGAACGCATTCCCCTTGCTGATAGTGACTACAAAATAACCGATCCCATAGTTTAATTCGATCTGTTAGATATCCATAACTGGTGTTTTGAAAAATATTTAGATGATCATGAAGAAGTTCATATTTTGGAATCCAATCCGCCCAAATATGTAGCCCCCCTAACTCACCCTTGTCAAGAAATTAACAGATTATGCCACCAGTACTATATTCCTGTACAAAGAGTTATTGTGAATGCAAATAAAGAGGTCCTATTTACCATCACTGCAGAGTCAATAAAGCAAATGTTGCAGCTTCAACCAGACCCCCAAGCAGTCCCTTTGTCTATTGAAGCCCTCACTAAACTATACATTGGCCTAGATTTCCCTAAAAATTTTATGATTTTTCAGACTTTCATGCCACTGTATGTTGAAATTCCCAAATTAAATCCTCCATATTCAACTACCAAATTCCCTGAAGTTTCAAGGCATGTAATCTCCATGCTTTCCTTCATACTTGGGTATTTCACTAATGAGCACACTGATGAGTCTATCCTGGGATTTTTTTCCACCTTTTCTCCAGTTCAACCACATTCAATTATTTTTTACTATGTTGGTTTCGTTGCTGATAGTATTCACTATCAATTGACTAATTTACAGCTGGAAGGAGTATTCGGATATACCTCCTATATTTTCCACGTGTTTCTTTTCTTCCAATCAGAGAGCTTTCCAATTTCATTTCAAAAGTTGGATATAGAAGGAAAACCTCTATCAGTTATCTTTTGGACATCCATACTAAAAAAAGAAGGCATAGATTTCAGTTATTCAGAGTTTGCAGAGTTGTTTTTACATTCATTTACCACCATGTTGACTAAAACAGAGCAGCCTAGAATAGGTGAATAAATAAGAAAATATTGCAGTTATCAGAACAAAGCAAAGTTGGTGATTGGTATTTATATGAGAAATTCATTGAAATCAGAGTTTTTGGGTCTAACTTGTTTCCTTACAAGTTACCCAAACATCCATCAATGAGGATCTTTGCCTTGGAATACATTAGGAAAATCCTAAATTCAAATTCAATTAATTTCATGGCAGCCAAAAAGAAAACCCAATTCAAACTCAAAAATCAAATTGGGCCTTTCATATGTAATCACAGAGATGCAGAAAAGGAAGCAGAAAGTCAACTACTGGAATATAAATTAGAAGAAAGTTTCCCATGGAATTATGATCCACAAGGGATCTTAAGTAGACTAAGGGTAAAATGTAAATTGATACCCTTTATCCATGAATCAATGCCAGAAATAGAGAAGTTTGTTAATCAAATTGAGTGGGTTGAAAACACTTTAACAGAAGCAGTTAACCAAAGGAATACTAGTCACACTTTGGAAATTTCCAAACATCCAGAGACACCCACTAAGAGAATCAGAGAAGAGGGAGCTTATACTACAGAGACTACAACAGAAACAAAGTTTAAGATCATTTACAACAAGAGGCCAAAACTGGATACAGCAGCTAAAGGTAAAGTAACAATAGATGTTGAAGAAACAGAGCCCTTGAATACCAACAATTATTTTCCAGAGACAAATGTAGCAACTGTGGTTATCAGTGAGAAAAATCAGAATGAAGAACAACTGAATAATGAAGATGCACAGTTAATGGAAAGGTAGCAAAGTATGGAGGCTTCTTCCTCACATTCAGCTGAGGAAAATGAGTTAGATATTAAGGAAAAATACAAGAAAATCAAATTGAAGAATGAGGAAATCAAAACTGAAATCTATTCTCATTTTTTGAAGCAAAAGCTAGGTAATCAAGATAGATTCCTATCAGCATTTGATTATTCAACTAAAAAATTGATTATGTCAGTATTACATCCCATAGTATTAGTGTCAAAGATAGTTGCTGACTATAAGAAAGTTGATATGGAAGTAGCTACAGACAAAATCCATGAATTAGATCAAATTGAGTTTCATAGGAAAACCTTAGAGATGTTGTATTCCACAGTCACAACAAAAACTATGAGTGCTCATAAGCTTCAAAATACCATCTCTAATATGCAAGGTCAAATGAAGATGGATAAACCTTCATTATATGCAAAGGATCTAAGGATAAAGGCCTTAGAAGAGTTAGTATTACAGGTAGGATATGATCCTACAAACATCAAAGTAGTAGAAGCATTGGTTAAAAATAAAAATGAGGATATAGTTGCCTTCAGGAAATAGCTCAAGCTTCCTCAAAGTGAGCATCCTCAGAAAAAGGAAGTTTTACATGATCAAAAGGAAAAAGATGAAATGATGAGTTTAATACTTCAACTGATAGCTCAAATTAAGGAAATGGAAGTACAAATGGACCAACTTGTCCAAGGAAAGGAGACAGTTAAAGAACCAATGATTCCCATAGTCATCCCAGTCATCACTACAGAAGTGCCTTCAACTTTAGGAGAAAATTTGGCACCCAAAGATCCACTGGCCACTACAGTGCCAGTGACTTCTTCAATAACTTCAGCAACTGAATCCTCCACAACAACATTGCAACCTATATATGAAAGCAGTCAACTGGTAAAAGAAATGGAAGAGATGTCCTTGAAAAAAAATGAAATTAACAGATTGACAAAGATAATTGAAAATATTGAGAATACAAACAAATAAACTCAGATAGATGTTAAAATACATGAACAAAATGCCCACAGATTGAGTGAAGAGGTAAAGAAGCTACAAAAATAATTAACTCTCAAAGATCAGATATCTTACATAAAAAATTACCTATGGACTATGTAATTGAAGCCATCCATGATGTATGGCCTTCAATTCAGGTAATGTTTTAGCAGAGAGAGTTATTATTGGCAGCCCAAGCAGTGATCCAAAAGACATAAGAAGATTTGGCTAATAAACCAGAATAGGTTGTAAGATTAATAAATTTCCTCAACATCAAGAATAGACATGAACTGGAAGAATTAAAAATCAATGATAGGACAGAAACTATCCTAGAAATTAGGAAAGTTACCACGAAAATAAATTTGATGAGGCAGCTTGAAGAGAAATGTGAAGGTATGAATACTACTATAACCAGATTCATGGTTAAGTTCACCAATTTAAGACAAAAGGGACTTCCTGATATCATGGTTATTAATGATAAGTTAATCCCTCAAAATGATTATGACAAGAAGATAAGAGAATATGCCAAGGAGAAGGTGAACAAGCCAACAAGTCAATGCATTCCCATAGGAAAAGTATTGCTAAAAGTTTTGAAGATTTGTTTTATTTGCAGTATGAGATCAAGCACTTATTTGTCATCAAGCCCACATTTTCCAGGTAAACTGAAGCTGATGAGAATTTTAGGAAACTCAAAAATATTCAAATTCCTAAAAATGAGGATTGGAAAGAATTGACTGATTTACTATGAAGAATGAAAGGCAGATAAATGAACAAGAAAAAATCTATTTGTTGATTTCACTGTCAAAGCATATTTTACAGCAGTAAAGCAATTTTACTAAAGGTTAAAGAGTATCCAAAATGAAAGAGTATAAGTGAGAAAGCGTATCAGTGAAGGCAGCGTAGATTCTAAAGAATATCTAAAGAGCCAGCAAAGAGGACATATAAGCAGCTAGTTTCTTCTTATCACAAAACAGTTTCTATTTCTTTTGAATAAAATAGGACAGCTCGTTGATTTGTTAGGCAGCTGTCACTATTATTGTTGTAAGATATTTTATTTTCCTAAGTTAATTCCTAGAATTCATATAGGATATTTTGTTAAACATTATGTATAAATACTTCACTCATTTGAAGTATTTTTGTGTGGAATAAAATTGCTGGAAATTACTATAGATATTTTATTGACTTGAAGGTTTTGGATTTCGATTTTGAGTAGCAGACTGGATCAATATTTGGCATCATACTTCAGGATCCCTGTGATAAGCAATCTGGAGTGAAGTACTCTCTAAAACTTGTCATTGTTATCTTCTTTTTTTGCATACATATGTGTTTTAATTCTAAATCTGAATGTATAAGTAGGATTATTACTACAGGGCATGTTAACAGCACCCTGTTTTTAACTAGTTGTCATTTCTTTGTTTTCTTCTTATTTATGTTTTAGGGTATTCTTAACTGCTCCCTCTCCCATTTTACCTCTATCTTCTACTTCCCTTTTCCAAATTTAAGGATTCTTAAGTGCCCTTTATCCCAATCATACCATCTCAAAAACCAATTTTCCAAGATCTCCAAGGGTTATCTATCTTGCCCTGTAGACATTTGACCTTTTAGGCTTTGATCCCAGTTCTGTTATCTTGAATTAGACTCCATAGCCCAATGGACAAGTATATTTCCCTCTATCTACTCTCCAAGTGAAATTTTCCCACCAAATCCAACAAAACCAAACCAAATCTGCACTTTCATAGCTAGCCTAATATTCACAAATTAAAACAAAGTTAAACTTTAAAGAGAGAGCTCTCTCTAAATCCTAGGAAGGATAGATCCTAGAGTTTGAAGTAGGTTTGTGGTTACCTCTAGTATTCTTTGAGTAAAAACCAAAATCCCACAACTTAAGAATTTACTGGAGTGATAAAAATTAGCATGTCATCATCATACCACATTGAACCTAGTGAGTGGTTCCATGTGTCACATAAAAACTAACCAATTGGTCAACAAAGATTCCATTTTTACCTCCTATGATGCCTTCATCTGTATTGCCATGTCACCCCATTAACATGTCATTATATTATTGGCCCATTATAGTATTAAAACATCATCTTCTTTGATCCATTTAAAGCTTCCACATGTCACTGTAAACCATTTGAGAAATCTTGATATGCCACCTCAATGTCCACATCAAAGTGTCATGTCACACACACATGCATTAGTGTTGGCATTATGATTGCATGAGTTGTCCTTTATGGCAACCCACTTGTAAAAAACCAAATACATTGGTTCCGGTTAAGTTCATATGTGGCACAGTGATGGAACAAAATGTCAAAATGATGGGACAGAAGTTGTACAGATCAAAATCAAAAGATGGATAAAGCACATATTTAAGGAACTATATGCAAGCTAGTTAATGAAAAGTCATGTATACACGCGGGTAAGGAGAAAAGTTGTGTATGTGCTTGCGCTCTAAGTTTATGATACCATGGGTCCTTACCATGGTAAAATCCCATAGTATTGAGTGCAATAACGATTATTTGATTCCATCCAAAAATACCATCATTACTTGTATGGGTTTGTCTCATGGTATTGGCTAAGGCTTACACTATATAAGTAGGTGAAGATCATAGTGATGAGTGTGCATAAGTATGTGAATTGAATGAATGCTTCAATATGAAGTATATCTAGATGGAATGGGCTATAATCAATAGATATATATGATATTATGATGCACTCATGAATACAATAATGGATCAAGCTCTCTAGACCTGAAATGACTAAGTATTTGCATGATTTTTTTATGAGTTGTTTAGATCTGTGGTTTGGCGCATGATTGCTGAAGTGAAGGGTATGATCTATGTAAGTTTGTAGGTTTGCAGTGTTGTGCAGTCCTGAAATGTTTGCAGATCTATACGCGGGTTAGTCACGTTAAAGGTGTGTATACACGTGGGTTCGACTCTACAAAGGTGTGTATGAAAGCTAGGGTTTTTTTGAAGAATGTTGAATGAAATGTCTGATTGGTTTTTTTATTTTTGTTTTCTGTCAATGACGTCTTCATATAGATCTGGGTTTCTTGAATACTGATTATGTTGCTAGTTGATTGTATAAATATCAGTGATTGGTTGATTGAGAATGATGGATGCTACTAACTGTATAAGGGCACTGTAAATTTGATAAAGTATGCCTGAATATCTATGATTTGTTCTGAGTCAGGTCATAATTATAATCTCAATATATAAAGATCTATACGCAGGTTTTTCCACAAGAAAGCACACATACACGTAGGTTGCAGTAAGTAAAGTAGCATTTACAATTGTTTTATGAATAATCAGGGTTGTCGCTTGAATCTATGTGTTGTTGCAAAATTCTAGGTTGTTTTTGTGGTTTGGGTGCAGTGATATCACTGTTCTATTCGAATTTGGTTAATGGTTGTTTTTGTTGATTTACAATTTGTGTTGTGTTGAAGTTGTTGGATCCAGTGTGAAAATTTATGAAACGTGGTCTGCAGTGGTTCTGATGGTGGTTAGAGCCTTTGGTGTGGAAGTTGAATCTTTCTGCCAATAGAATTTGGTGATCAGTTCAGGGGGTTGTAGCTCCCTTCCATTAGTGGCTAGAAAACAAGATCTGGGGGTTGAAGCTTCCTTCCAGTATAATTTGGAGAATGAGAGAAGGTTGTAATCTTCTACAGGTGGGTGCCTGTGTGCTGGTATGAGTTTGCACCAGTATAAGAATGTAAGCAGTTTTCTATATAATAAATATTGAAGACAGAGATGACAACATCGGTGGTTTTCTCCCAGCTTGGGTTTCCACCTTAAATACTGGGGTTCATGTGTGTTTTTTTTCCAAAGAAAAAATTGAACCATATATTACATGTATAGAAATTTACATAGTATATGCATATAGAATTCAAAGAACTGCATATTTCCTTTTTTGTACTAAAGGGGAAAATGGAGTTGCAACTGATGAGGAGATATATGCATCAATCCTCCCAGCCCTGTCAAAATCATAAAATATGACGTCTCCTTTCAGCCCCCGGGATTCCCTTATGTTAGGGAAAAGTGCGCCCGAAACAGTGATGAAAACAGACTATGTCTATAAGTTCCCATCAAAAAATAAAAAACTGGGTGGTAAACACTGATCCGGTTTCACAATATTTTAGTCATATGTGTCTAAAAAAAGATTAAAAACTTGTCTCTCGGATCTCCTCATAGAGGAAAATAATCTGAAACAGAGACATGAAAGTATTGAATATGTTCATAGCTAAAGTAAAAATATACAAAAAGTCTAAAGTTCACCAGTTTTAGAAGTTCAATCTGATCTGAGATAACTGAAGGAAAAAATAAAAAGGTGCAGCTGGAAACTATCAAGTGAAGGGAGGTTGTTCGATCGATCAGACAAAGTCCTCCAACAACCTCAACAGCTACCCAGTGCCCCAAATCCTAATGAATGCCCTCCTTAGATAGGAGGTCTGCTTCACAGTTATGTTCCCTGTAAATATGACAAGCAGTAATCTGGTTAAGAAAAGATTTTATATGTATCACCGCATCTAGTAAAGGAGACAAAATGTAATTTAGACATCTTTGTGAACCATTAAATCACTTTGTGATGTTCATAGAGTCCCAAAATATTTATACATCTCTCATCTCAAGAGACGAAATCCAGCTTAGCAGTAAGTGAAGAGATTTTATTTTTTCGAAGTTATTTGTCCCCTGACCAAGGCCGATTGACGCTTTGAGGATTTTCCTAGATGGTTCATGAATGGAAAGACCAGCTCCACATCTATTTTGTGGCTCGCAAGCCCCATCGAAATATTCCCATGGAATATCACCCCTAATGTTCTCCAGTTGGATGACTCTGGCTTGTTGGGTTTGCATCAGAAGTGGAATATATTCATAGATGGATACTCCTTCTGCTACTAAAAGGTTAATTGGAAATGGATTATCTTGGAAGATGACATTGTTTCTTGCTATCCAAGTTCCCCAAGAAACTAGCAGTGGGATGTTCTGAACCCTGTCATTTGGAGCAGCCTGCCACCATCTCTGCCAAGCCTCCCGCACATCACTGCCCTCCATTTTTTGTGTAAATTTAAGAAGCCTAGGAGTTTCAGCCCAGAGCCTAATATTGAAGGGTCATATGAGGAAGAGGTGGTGAACTGACTCAAGGCTCGCCTTGCACAGAGAGCACCAACCATGGCCAATCTTTCCCCTACGTTGGAGAAATTCCCAGGAAGGAAATTTATTTTGAAGAATGCACTAGAAGAACAATTTGGTTTTTTCCGGTCCCTTTAACTCCCACAAAGGTTTAAACCACCACTCCGACATCCCCCAGCCTTTCTGAGCCATTATCCATTTATAACCAAATTTTGGGGAATATAGGCCCGATGGAGCATGAACCCATCTGAGCTCATCCGACCTCTCCTGAATTCTGATGTTTGAGTTTTGAAGGTCATTGATGAAACCCTGCCACTCCTCGAGCCACCTTTCTTCAAGTTGGAGAGCTTCCCCTGTCATCCATGCTTGCCTCCACAAAGTTGTCTGACCTTGCAGGGCTATATGGCTCAGAGTTTTGAAGCCCCTTTGTTCCAGTTGTTTTATAATATCTCTGGAAAGGGCGAACCTCCCAGAGAAACCCACCCATGGGTCATGGCTCAGTCTTACCTGTGATCCATCCCCAACATGCTAGGCTAGACCCTATTCATTTATCTTGATCAAACCAACTTAAGCTTTCCATACAATTGATGCATTTTTTAAATTATTATTTGGTATGCACAACCATTCTTGTATTGGCATGGGGTCAATGTATTTCCTTTTTATGACAGTCATCTAGAGGTTTTCTAAGCTGATGAGTCGCCATCCTAATTTTACAGCCAGAGAGGTCGTGAAGGAGGGAAGCTCCTTGATTCCCCAACCTCCCCAAGCTTTTGGACGCACTATTTTCTCCCACGCCACCCATGGCATCAGATGTTCCGCCTTTGAACCTGCCCATAAGAACCTGCTACAAATTTTATTTATTGAGGAGAGAATACTCTTAGGTACCCAAGAGAGGGCAACCCAATAAACTGGAATGGCCATGACTACAGATTTAATCAGAACTAGTCTCCCTGCTCCAGAAATCCATTTGAAGCTCCAATGTTTCATCCTTGCCTCAATCTTTGCAATTAGACAGTGCCAATCATGGATGTGATAAGAGTTTGACTTTAGATGAAACCCAAAGTATTTGAATGAGTCCTCCAGATTATTTACTTCAAACTGTAACACTTTCGATAATCTACCCACTTCTGCTCTGGAAAGGCATGCCGTTGTAACCGTGGATTTCTGTCTATTTATACTTAAACTTGTAGCCTTTAGGAAAAGGTCCATCACCTCCTTTAATCGATGACAGTATTCCAAAATACAATTTCTAAATAGTAGGATATCATTTACAAAGAGTAAATGAGTAACCAAAAGGTTGAGAGCCACCTCAATGCCTTTTAATTCCCCCTTTATTTTTGCTTCATGTATCATTAGACTGAGTCCTTCTACAACCAAAATAAATAGAAGGGGAGAGAGAGGGCATCCCTACCGGAGGCCTCTTTATATGTTGAAAAATTTGGAAGCTGCCACATTGATCAAAATAGCAATACTGGTAGAAGATATGCACCCCATCACCCAATTGATAAAATCATTTCTGAAGCCAAGATGGGTCAGGAGGAGCTGGATATACATCCAACTGATTCTTTCATATGCCTTGGAAAGGTCTGTTTTGACGATTGCTCCTTTTTTTTTTATTCTCTTCAAACTATGGAGAGTTTCTTGGGCCACCCCCATAGCCTCATGGATTTGTCTTCCATCCAAAGAGTCAAATTGTTCCAGAGAAATGCTTCGAGAGAGAAAGGGCTTGAGACGAGTAGCTATCACTTTTGCAATGATTTTATAGATTCATGAACAAAGTGAGATTGGCCTAAAATCATCAAAGGACTCCGGGTGCTCCTTTTTGGGAATGAGTGCTAGGAAAGTGGAGTTGAAAGGTTGATATATGGAACCAAATATTCTCGACTCTTCCACCACCTCAAACAGGTCATCACCCAAGAATTCAAAAAAGTGTTGGAAGAATTCCACCATCCAACCATCCGGCCCTGGACTCTTGTCTTTCTACATTGACTTAAGAATATCTTTCACTTTCTCCTTTGTGACAGGCTCCATAATGTTGTCATTTCCTTCGTCATCAATATAACTAGGAAAGAACTGAGCTACCCTGATAACTTCAACAATGTATGCCTCTGCTGGGGCTCTGAATAGAGATTTGAAATGTTTCATTCCAAGGGAGGAAATTTCCTCAAAAGATCGTGTCGATACTCCTTCCTCCGTCTACATTCCCCAGATTGTATTAATATTTTTCCTTCCTTTGGCGTATTTCTGGAAAAAAATTGTATTCTCATCTCCAACTGACAGCCAAATATCCCTTCTTTTGAGGCGCCAACTTTCCTCTCTTTCCAACAATATTTTCTTCCTCGATGCTTCAAGTCTCCTTAATATGTCCCTTGATTCAGTGGAGACACATCTGGCCCCCTTCGGGATTTCTAGAAAATCTATTTCTTCATTTATATTCCATAGGTCTTCCTCTTCCTTTAGCTTTTTTGCCTTTTCCCATTCTAGAGTGGATTTTTTCATTTCCTTTATAATCTCCATAAAATGCATGCTCATATTGCTAGGTTCCGGCTGCATGTCTTTCCTCCAAGTGGAATGGAACATGGAGGTGAAGGAATCATCTTTGAGCCATGAAGAGTTAAACTTGAAAGGGGCCCATGGTTTCTTATGGAGGCCTTTGATCTCAAGATGAATGGGTAGGTGGTCAGATGATCCTCCTTCCCCAACCCAATGCCGAAAAACAAAGGATCTAGGCACCAAATATTCGTTAAGAAGAAAACATTCCAACTTCTTTGCCACCCTATCCTCACCCATTATTTTGTTCCTCCAAGTGGTTCTAAGCTTGATCAGGTTTGCATCCACCAGATGTGAGGAGGTCAACTTATTGATAAAGAAATCCGTAATAGGATCAGAACGAGCTGAGGGGCCCTAAGATTCAGAAATCCCCAGGGAGAAATTAAGGTCTCCACCCAAAATGAGATTTGAGTTATTCATGCATGATTTGGAAAAAGGTTGCTCCAATACTGAATTCTATCCGAGAAGCGGCCATATACATTTAACAGAAGGATATGGTGACAGAGCTCATTTGAGTAGACTTCCATAGCTAGGGTATTCTCAAACCCCCATGTAGAAATTTCCTTCAGCCTCCTAGATTTTATACCCAAAGACAAGCCCCCAGATATTTCATGGGCGTCCAAAGCTTGGAAACCCCATCCTGGGAACATCCTTGTCATAGTGCCTATCACTTCATCCCCCAGCCCCAAGGTTTCTTGAATCATAAGAACATCAAGATCGTAGGACTTCATCAGCTCCCTCAGAGCTAGTTTTTTGGATTGACTAGCTAACCCCCTACAATTGAAGGAGAGAATGATCATCGATAACCAAGGGTAGGGGTCTGCACTGCTCTAAGCACCCCTGAAAGGGAACACTGCTTCCCATCTGCAATATCAATTTTAGCCTTGACTTGTGCCTTAGAAAGGTTTTATTTCCTAACCCTC
Source organism: Pinus albicaulis (assembly GCA_034641835.2). Lineage (NCBI taxonomy): Eukaryota > Viridiplantae > Streptophyta > Pinopsida > Pinales > Pinaceae > Pinus > Pinus albicaulis. The sequence continues at coordinate 692,349,890 of CM076578.1, forward strand.
ACCTTTCTAGGACCAACCGAAATAGGGTTAGACTCCAATCCATCGATGGCCTCCCCTTTCCAAGATTTCTTCATCAGGGATCTTAATTTATAGGGAGGCTTTTCAGGGATATCAGGTGGAGGAGGGGGCGAACCTATATCAACCTTAGGGATGGGATCCAAAGGGGGGGCAGGATTGAAGTAATGATATAATCAAGAGACTCTATGACATCATGCATTTGCAAATATTCTAAAGGAGGAGGCCTGGAAGGACCAGGATTTATATAAGAAAAATCAGAATTACATAAAGAGGTGAAAAGGGAAGGAGAGGAGACCAGAGTCATACCCTCCTAAGAAGTTGTTGTGGTTCTAGCTTCAGGAATAGGATCAGATGCTTGAGGTTGTTCCATCTCTTGGTTCATAAATAAAGGGTTGGATTGTTCTGCCAGAGGTACTAAAGGAACGGTGCCAACCGTATTGGCGCCAGGACCTTCAACCCCTTCTATCATCTCCCCTTCTGATGCCCTGATCTCTTCTACACCCAAGGATCTCAGGGGCCTTTGGTTTAATCTTTTTTTCTTCCTTATTCTTCAGGGCCCCAGCGGGCATGCCTTTTCCATATGACCATACTTATGACAGTGATGACATCAGAATGGCATATGTTCATACTCCAGGGTTTTTGTGTATTTGAAATCCTTGTACTTAAGCCACATTTCCTCTGCTAATCCTTCTTTAGGGTTTAGGTTGACCAAAATTATGGCCACACTCAGATCCTTGGTCTGTTGGAATGACAGATCTTCTTCAAGGAATTGACCCAGAGTGTTCCCAATTGAACAGAAAGCTGAGTCCATCCAGAAGGGTATTGTAAGTCCTGGGAGCTTTACCCAGACCGGAGAATATTCAATTTTTTCCCTTTGGGTGTTAAAGAGTAGCGTCCATTTTCTGAACAAGACAAGCCTCTTCCCCAAGTTCCAGTTCCTTTCTAAAACCCATTCTAAGTGCTCCTTCTTCTCAAACTTAATCATAAACCACCCCCGAGCTAGGGTTTGAATATCAATTTTCGAGGCTTCCATCCATTCCGAGGCTATCCACTCTGTGATATAGTTGGCAGAGAATTTCTTGCCTCTGAATCTACCAACTAGGATGGTTTCCATCGCTTCCATGACTTCGTCAATGAGAAGGTTTACTCAAAACACACAGCATGGGTACTCTTCTTTTCTCTTGATCAACTTGGTATTTTTTCTCTTTGTTCTTGTAACCCTACTTCTTCCACCTTCCTTGCCTTCCAATTGCCTTTCAATCGCATCTGGTACTTCTATAGCAGGGGACCCAGGTCTCCCTTCCACAGTATGGTTCGTACCCTCCCGAGAAGAGCCTCTTGCTCCTAGAGGTCCTTCTTGTTGTCTGGTAGGCCCTGTATCCTCCTTCCGACTATCTCCTCTGAAATTCCATGAAAACCTTCCTTGTTCCTCCACTGAAGGCATAGAGTGAATGGCTCTTGCCTGACCCAGAACCGTCTGTCTCAGCCCAGTAGGGTTTTGAACCAAACCCTTTGCAACCTCTGGCCCCGAGCTCGCCGCTTCACTACCCTGCGAGAGAAGAAAATTTTCAAGGAAGCTAATACCTTGCCACTGATGAGGGTTCCTTTGCACGTTTGGTGCTTCCTAAGAAGCTCCCCTGCCCCACTCTGTCACTCTATGGCTTTCTCCCAAGAAATATTTAAGCCCAATAGAGCCCTCAAAACCACAGCTAGCAACTATATCTTCCAACCCCCCAGAAAGATGAGGGATTGATGAAATACCTGGCAGGGAAGGTTTATTCTGGTTTGACTGGAGTTGTTGGCCTCCAAGCTTCTCAAGGACCGACGTAAGCTGGAGATACCCTTGCTCGAACCCTTCCCTCCACGCGCAATTGAATTTTCTCTGAAGGCTTTCTTCCAGAAGAGCAGCCACGTTCGCGAGACCCCAGACACCTTCAAGTGATTTGTTTTTCTGGCATGTATCGCCAATGGACGGAAAATAACGGTCCAATTTTCTTTCCGATACTTCGCGTCCCCAGACTGTTAGCAAGTCTTCCGATGCCGGTTCAATATCCACAGAATCCCATTCAAATCCTATATTTACCCTATGCTTTGGCACTTAAACAAACCCTCCGATAACACATAAACCTCGCCTGCACTAACCTCTCTTGCTCACACCGCTGTTTAAGGTTTGATAAACCTAAAACATCCATCCTAACCTCGGCTTATCTGTATGCTAACACGTCAAAACCAAACCACAGCATGGCCGCCTGACAAGTGCACAAGTTTCTGCATGGATCTGACAGTATAGGACGACTGTCACATCGTGCTCCTTCTCGCGGAAGGACCCTGCGGCCAGTTTCAGAGTCCCCGTTGCTTGTCGTTGCCTCCATGATTAGGGTTTCAACCCACAAATTCCTTCAACATGTTCATTCTTCAGCCACACTTCAATAGAAGATAGTTTGAATGAGCCAAGCATTGTTCCTTCATGTGTGTTGTGTATGTGTGATGATTCATTTTGTTCTTACTAAACATGTTTACTACTTACTAAATGTCTAATGAATAAATGATTAACTGGGCTAAGTCTAGTTTCTGAAGGTTTATATGAATAATAAGTTCTCTGGGTATATTCAAGTTTCCTTTCAGAAAGTTGCGTGCATACACTATTTGACTCAATAAAATACGCATATAGAAATCAATAAAATAAAGAAAATTATTGTGAGTTTTAAAATATTGATTCACCCCTCCCCCCACCCCCAATGCCCCCGCCCCTCGGTATTTTTCCCAACAATTGGTATAAGAGAAGGTCCTTCTAAAGAATCTTGATTGCTAGCAGGAAGATTACCAAGATGAGAAATCAAGATAGAACAACGTCTATCATACCTCCACTCTTCAATGGAAACAATTTAATCTTATGGAAGACAAGAACAAGATCCTATCTTCAGTCCCTTGGAGCATATGATTGGGAAATTGTTGAAGGTTGCCAATATCTAGATGCAGTTCCCACATATCTAGTAGTAAGGAAGAACTATGAAACCAATGCAAATGTTTTCAATGCATTATTGGTAATCCTGACCGAATCATACTTTTTCAAGGTTATGCATTTAAATATAGCAAAGGAGATATGGGACAAAAAATTCTAATCTATGAAGGCGATGCCAAGGTAAAAAGCACTAAACTCCATTCTCTCATAATTCAATATGAAAACCTCAAAATACATAATGATGAAAGTATTGCTAGTTTCTTTCTGCGTCTAGATGATATTGTAAATCGAATGAGAAATCTAGGTGAAGACATAAGAGACACAACTTTGGTAGAGAAAATATTAAGATCTCTAACTCCTAAATTCGAGTCAAAAGTGTCTGCTATTGAAGAGAAGCAGGATCTGCAGACTCTTATTGTTGTTCAACTTCATGGGATCCTGACTTCTTTTGAAATGAGAAAAGGAGGTTCGCCTAAATTCAGAGATGTTGCACTTAAAGCTACAACAAAAGGAAAGGAAAAGGAAGAAAAAAAATAATCGGGGTATGTATCAGAAGAAGATGAGGTAAATTTTGTAAATAAACTTCAACTTGGCACTGGAAGGTTCAGAGGTAAGCTTCCTTTCAAACGTTTTTCTTGTGGAAGAGTGGGTCATTATGCTGCTAAATCATAAAGATAAACATGATAAGGGAAAGGATATATCAAAAGGAAATAGGAGGCGTTTTAACAATAGAAAAAGTTATTATACTCATGAAGATAGTGATGGTCTATCAGTTAATGAAGAAGGAGAATCTTGATCAAGATCTTAGACTACTCATGGCATTTGAAAAAGACACTGGTGAGGCTAAAGATAATTTTATGGATGCTTTAGAAGAAAATTATTTTCTTGAAGAAATCACTCAAGTCAAAATATGTTTAGAAGAAAACAAAATAGCCATAGATGCTCTAAAGAATCAACTCATAGAAAAGGATAAGCATAATGAGAAGTTAGAATGTGAAATAGTAAGTCTAAGGAAGGAACTTGAGAAAGTAAAAATGCTAAACCTTATATTTGCTAAAGGATCTGAAACCTTAGATGAAATTATCAAGATTCAATGCTCTCCTCTTCTGAAGACATGTCTTAGATACATTGGTGAATCCTCTCAGTCAGAAAAATCCTCAGCTACAAGCTATCTACATGCAGCAAAAGCCAGTCAGCAAAGTTTCATCACTCAGCAGAAAAAACAAAGATAATTCTCAGGTAAAGCATGATCATTCAAATTTAAGGATGAACAATAACATAAGCATCAATCAAAAGGTAAACAACACTAGAAGGTTCTATGATCGCAAAAATTTCTTCTTTAATGGACAATGTTTCTCATGTCATAATTTTGGTCACAAAGGTGCTCAATGTGTTGCATACAAAACCATCATGACCAGAGAAGCAAGAAAAAAAATAAATGAGACAGGAATGAAGAAGAATACTTATAACAATTTTTTTCCTCTTCAAGATGAAATTGAATGTTCATTTTGCAACAAATTTGGACATGAGGAATATGAATGCAGGAGCAAACTACACCCAAAAGAACAAATGTCCACAAGTTCTAAGGTATGGAGAAGGAAGGACTTACAATTCGAAAGTTATGGCATAGCTTTATTTGCAGAAGGAGAAGAAAATCATTGGTACATTGATAGCGGATGTTCAAAACACATGACATGTGAGAAAGACAAACTTATTTCATACAATGCATTAGAAAAGGAAAATAATGTTACTTTTGGAAATGACTCTCATGTTGTCATTAAGGGTAAAGGATTTGTTTTTCTAAAATAAAATTTTAAAGCTAACAATGTTATGTATGTTGATGGATTAAAGCATAACTTGTTGAGTGTTATTCAAATGTGTGACCAAGGAAATGAATTTGTCTTTCGATCAAAAGAGTGTGTGGTTCGTGAACTTGACACAGGAAAGGTCGTAATAAAAGGAACAAGAACACCAAGAAATATGTATATATTGAAAGGTGGCCAAGAACAATGTTATCTAGGAAAATCTGCAGAAAACTGGTTATGGCATAGAATATTGGGACATCTGAGCTTTTCTTAAATAAGCAAATCAAGCAGCCTCAAATTTTTTCGTGATCTACCCAACATCACTTTACCAGAAAGTACCATATGTAAGTTGTTGGATTTTGATTCTTTTGAAGGGATAAGGCAACATCAAAGTAAAGAAAATGAAGAGTTGGAGCGGGTAAGATGAAGGCCCAATGCTTCAAGCATGGGTCGAGCAGTCCCCACTTCCGCCACGCCACATCATTCATTGCCCTTCGTGGATTAACACCCGTGCTAATCATCGGGCAGGATTTAAGGAAATGAATGATAAGCATATATCAGAGGAAACTTGCGAGCACAAACAGCCCACAGCTTATCAGTATTGGTGCCTTCGTAGTTGACTCCGCTAGAATTCCACTTACCATAGATCTATGGCTCACGATAACTGTGGGGGAAGACCCTCGATGGGTGCGTCGTACCCCAGAGCACCCCCACAGTGACATAAGCAGCCCATCATCCATCATCCCATGTCATCATTCATTCCCCGCTCGTCACACTTCACTCCCCGCAAATTTTAACATTCCCCCCCCCCACACCGCACTTCGCACTTCGCAAATTTTAATATTTAACCTTCGCTGCTAATACATAAATCTTGGGATTTTCAATATGTGGGTAGTCCCAACACTATCTGGCCATCGCACATCGCACTTCACAAACCTTATCGTTTACCCTTTGTCGCTAACACATAAATCTTGTGATTTGTGATATGCGGGTGGCCCCACCTCCGTCTGCCATGTTACCTTCCCCGCACTTCGCACATCGCACCTTTCATCACTTACCCTTCGCTGTTATCACATAAATCTTGCGATTTGCAATGCGCGGGCAGCCCCACCTCCGTCCTTCCACGTCATCCCTCTCATACATCGCACTTCGCACATATTTCCTTTTAACATTTACCCCCCCCCCCCCCCCCCCCCCCCGCACTTTGCACTTCCCAAATTTTAATATTTAACCTTCATTGCTAATACATAAATCTTGCGATTTTCGATATGTGGGTGCAACCCCACCTCTGTTCGTGCCACGTCACCTTCGCCGCCATCGCACTTCGCACATCACACTTTTTATCACTTACCCTTTGTTGTTCACACATAAATCTTGCGATTTGTGATGTGCGGGTGGTCCCACCTCCGTCTACCACATCACTCCCACCCATCACATATCGCTCCCTGCAAGATTTAACCTTTACCTCCCGTTGTGCCCATATAAAACTTGCGATCTGCAATTTGTGGGTGCGGCTCCATCTCCGTGCCACATCATCAAATCCCTTCCCTAGCCTTTATTCCACTAGGTGGAGCATGCAGTTATGGTTTATTCAGTTTTCTCAGGAAACCTCTGCTAAGGAGCCAAGCATGCACAGTACGACTAGTCATTTCATAGCTGCTGAGTGGAGATCATGAGAGTTAGAGAGTGGAGGATTCCAAAAAGCAGATGGAATTATATGACGAAGGCCTGACCACCCACTTGTTCATAGCCACTTCTCACCACTCCTTTTGAATATTCTGGAATTTGGCCTCCTTGGCCAGCTGTTTTGTTTCTGTTTTTTGTTAGATAGTGATGTTTTTCTGGTAAAATCCCGAATTTACCCAATTATGTTTTGATTTTCTATTACAAGAGTGATTGCTTGATGCACACTCTACTAGTTTGTTAGGATATTTTGGTTTTCACCTGTGTGGGTCTATCATGACATAATATTTGATCGTAAACCCTCAAGGAGAACTCTAAATGTAGTGAGTTCTAAGATGAAATAAAGGTTCTAGAATTTTGAAGAATTTTGTTGTAGTTTTGTATGATTATGCCCCCTGTGCTCTGAGATACATATTTGGGAGAGATGATTAAACTTAATATGATACATAGTTTTTATTTGGATTCTAGATGGAGCAATGAGTAGTATGTATATGTTTCCTTCTGTTATTAGTAATCTCCTTTTTATGTGTAATTATCTTTCACGCTGTGTTGCTTTGATGGTTCATGTAATGTAGCTGCCGGTGGGCTGCAATTTTATTCATGAATTTGTGTCTGTATAACGCTTAGGTGTTAACGCTCATGTATTAAGCTTGATGCACTCCCTTAATTCGCGCTCCACGAACCTATGTTGTTGTCCACATCTCATTCACATACGCTTCCTCTGGGTTCATTAGGGCACAGATTCTTAATCCTCTTAAGCATGTCTCTTGTGGGTTCCTTCTCTGTTCTTTCTCAATGCCTCTGCATAGTTTTAAAGCTCCTGCTCATTGTTTTATACTTGGCCAATCTAAAATCCATCAACTTCACAGCCTCTTGAGCCCTCTCACAGTTTGGGGAATTCACATGAATTAGGCTCAAATGGTCTTCTCCATTATTGAACCACCAAAACCATTATTCTCTTGACCCATATTCTATCAGAGCCATTTATACAATTGTCCACATTTAACCTCTGAATTTAAGATTTCTTAGGCACTGGTCTTTTGAAACTCAAGGCTGTCCTTAGGAGCTACAACATAAGTCATGTCAATTCGGTACGAAAACCAGGGTTTAATTTAATGCCAAAGAAGGATCAGCAAGCAAGCCTCTTGAACTTATACATACTAATTTGTGTGGTCCTATAAGGAAAAAGTCACATTGTGCAGAACAATACTATATCTTATTCATTGATGACTTTTCTAGAATGTATTGGATTGGTTTATTGAAACACAAAAAAGAAGCATTTGAAAAATTTAAGGTCTTCAAAGCTTTAGTTGAAAATGAATTAGATCTCAAAATCAAATGTCTCATATTTGACCGAGGAGGAGAAAACACGTTGAATGAATTCTTTGATTTTTGTGAACAATATGGCATAAAAAGACATTTTTTTGTAGTTGGAACTCCGCAACAAAATGGCGTGGCAGAAAGAATGAATAGAACAGTTCGATAAATGGCTCGTGATATGCTTGATGAATCTGGGACTCCTGACACCTTTTGGGGTGAAGTTGCACATACAATAGTAAATATTCTCAACAAGGCTCATGTTCGTGTGAATAGTGATAAAAATCCTTATGAACTTTGGTATGGTAATACTCCCATTGTGAAGCACTTTAAATTTTTTGGAAGCAAATGTTTTATCAAAAATAATGATGAAAAACTTGGTAAGTTTGAACCTAGAGCAGATGAAGGAATACTTCTTGGTTACTCTTCTAGAAGTAAAGCATACAAATGCTACAATAAGATATTTCAGAATATTGTTGAATGTATTTATGTTATGATTGATGAAACACTCACAACTCCCAAAAGGGAAATAACAACCAAAAGGATTCATTCTGGGAAATGATGAAAAACTTATTTGCAAACTCAAAAATGCTCTATATGGGCTAAAACAAGCTCCATGGGCATGGTACTATCGTCTTGACAAATATCTTCAACAACAAGGCTTCACAAAAGGATATGCAAACTATAACCTGTACACAAAAATTAAGAATGACAAACTGTTAATTATTGTTGTTTATGTTGATGACATTATTTTTGGGAGTAATGAAGAATCCATGAGCTAGAAATTTTCTTCTGTTATGCAATAGGAATTTGAAATGTCTTTACTTGGGGAACTAACATATTTTCTTGTCTAACAAGTGCAACAAGTAAAAGATGGCATCTTTCTCTCACAAACAAAATATCTCAAGCAGTATGGGATGGAAGACTACAAACTTGTGTTCACTCCAATGATGACTAGATGTAACCTCAGTTCTCATGATTATTCTCCCATGGTAAACCAACCAAATTATAGATCTATGATTGGAATTCTGCTTTATCTAACAAGTACTAGACCAAATACCATGCATGCAATTGGGATTATTAGACGGTTCCAAGCCAATCCAAAGGAGTCACATCTTCAGCCAGTAAAAATAATATTCAAATATCTACAAGGAACTCAAGATGTTGGTCTATGTTATCCCAAGAATTTTGATCTTACCCTTCATGCCTATACAAATGCGGACTGGGATGGAAATTTTTATGACTAGAAAATCACTAGTGGAGGTGCAATTTATATGGGGCCCCGATTAGTATCCTGGTTTAGCAAGAAACAAAGTTCCATTTCTTTATCTAAAACAGAAGAAGAATAAGTGGTTTTTGCATCATGTTGCACACAACCACTCTGTATGATGTAGACATTACAATACATTCAAATTAAATGTTCTCCACACATCTCCATCTTATGTGATAATACAAGTGCTATTAGCATCTCAAAAAATCTTGTTATGGATTCCAAAACCAAGCATATTCCTATCAAGTATCACTTTTTACGAGAACAAATTCTTGAGAAAAAGGTTAAATTGGAGTATGCTCCCTCCAAGGAACAAGTTGTTGACATTTTTAGTAAACCTCTTCCCAGATAAGCATTTAAATATCTCAGACAGAAACTGGGAGTTGTCTCTGCCTCATTATGTTGTTAAACTTATATGATCCGTTTTCAAGTACAATTTCATAAGATTAAATTTGGTACGCAGGTTACTTGATGCATAGTCATGTATATATGCGAGTCTCTCTTCAGAAAGTCATGTATGGATCTTTCTGTCATAAAATCAATGGGTTGGCTTTCAAAACAAAATTTTTCATGTTGCTAACAAATATGGAAGCACAGGTTTAGGGGCAGCATTAGTCTTGCTGGGTATAATGCATTGTTGGCATTATGTTGGTTGTGGAAGTATGTTCGATGATCTCTCTCTATTGAGGTCCTTTGGTCTTGGTTATAAAGTTATATCTGTAAGGGTCATGATGAGACCTATGATGTAAATTTTATCATATTCAGCCATGTATGGACTTGCTCAAATGTGTAAACCCACTTGGTTGGGAGCTTGAGTCACAAATATAAACCCACTTGGTTGGGTATTTGAGTCAAATATATAACCCCACTTGGTTGGGTGATTGATGTAAGTATGAGTCCTTAGTAAAAGGAAAGGTCATATAGTCATGTATCCTGCTAAAAATCTATCTGAAGATTCAGCATCTGTTCAGGGGGAGTATGGTTCGTATAGTGCAGTGCAGATATCAGGATCTACAAGGAAAGAGAAACTGTGTTTTCAGCATCGGTCCGCCCTTTGCCCTTGATGACAAAGGGGGAGAGTAATTTGATGTAATTTGGTGTTTGGATAATGCTTATGTCTACAGGTTATGATGATCAAATACCAACATGGTTGCAATCAAGTCCAAAGGGGGAGATTGTTGGCATTATGATTGCATGAGTTGTCCTTGATGGAAACCTACTTGTAAAAAACCAAATACATTGGTTCTGGATAAGTTCATATGTGGCACAGTGATGGAATGGGATTTCATAATGATGGGACAGAAGTTGTATAGATCATAATCAGAAGATGGATAAAGCACATATTTAAGGAACTATACGTGATTTAGTTAAGGAAAAGTTGTGTATACACGCGAGTAAGAAGGAGAAAAGTCGCGTATGTGCTTGCACCCTAAGTTTATGATACCAGGGGTCCTTACCATGTTATTAGCCCATAGTATTGAGTGTAGTAATTGTTATTTAATCCCGTCCAAAAATACTATCGGCACTTGTATTGTTTTGGCTCATGGTATTGGCTAAGGTTCATACTATATAAGGAGGTGAAGATCATAGTGATGAGTGTGCATATGTATGTGAACTGAATGAATTCTTCAATCTGAAGTATGCTTTTTTTTATTCTTATGTCCATTTTTCCTTGTCAATTCTCCTTTATATATATATATATATATATATATATATATATAGAGAGAGAGAGAGAGAGAGAGAGAGAGAGAGAGATGAAATCTTTTGAGGTGCTAACCTATTTTATAGTGCAAGACATGAAAATGCTAGATCTCTCTCTCTCTCTACACCCACACATCATGTAGGTTGTACTTTTGGATGCTTCCAATGAACAAAAAAATATATACCCAAAAAAAATGCCAAAATGTAGAATAATCAGACTAGAAATGTTTTAACCATAATAATTTGTTTTTTGCAATCATTTTATATAACATATATGGTCTTTTTTTAACAATATATAATATGTAAATAATTGATAGTAAAATATATTCCTTAATATAGGTATTGAAATATTTTATATATGGACTGCATTGTCCACATTAAAATGGTATTTTTGTTATTACTATATTTTAAAATAAATGTCAATATCACTTAACCTTTTGTATTGAAATTGTTTACTCATAAACCATATTGAATCTTCTCATTACTATGAATATTTTTAAATGCAAGTTATATGTTGAAATATTTTTAAAAGTATAAGAATTATACATCTTATAACCAAAAGTGTATATTCATTTTTGTTTTTTATTTAGTCAACATTGTTTTATATTTAGATAATATTTTATTTTTATTTTAAGAGACATGCATGTTAACTTAATTTTAAAAAAAAAAGAATTACACATCCCCTTATACCATGCCATATAATGCACTTCTTAACCTAACAAAAAAACTTGATTATTTTTTTTATTTTTTTTAATTAATATACTTTTAAATGTTAAGATTCAACTTCATGTTTAACACACAAAAAATATACATTTTATTATCACACCATTAAAAAATTTTAACTATAATTTTTTTCTTGCTCTATATAAAATTAATATTAAAATATTTATTTTTAATCAACATTAAAATATTTATTAAAAACATTTAATATATTTATGAAACAAATAAATAAACTTCACACAATTAAAAATAATATTCTAAAACAGTAGTCATGAGATTTAACCTAATTCTTCACTTTCTTTGATATTAATAAATGGTTAAAGCACATTAAAAAATCTATGACATTTATTTTGATATCAATAAATGTTTAAATCACATTAAAAAAAAAAATCTATGACATTTATTTTTTCTAACATTGTTTTTCTTTGGCATTTCTTCTTTGGAAGTCTTCTACCAACTTGAAGAGAGGTAGTGGACAATCAGTCCCACCCAATTTCTTTGCGTTAGATCGTCCAACAAATTTATTGCAAATTAATAACCATATCTTTAAGAGAATATAATCTTTTATTAGGCTAATTTTTCCTTTTTCGATAATTAAATTCGAAGATAAATATCACTGAGCCCAACAATCTAAACAATCAAAAATTGATTATTCCGATTTTGATTTAGGAAGTTTCCCCGTGAGTGTGAAAGTTAAGATGGAATAAAGGAAATTCATATTTTGTTTCATTAAAAAAAAAAATTGTTTTTAGTGTGAGTTTTTGGAGTTTCAGGTGTTGAGATTTTTTTATATTAATTTGGCTAAAAATCTCATGGATCTGCCAACAATAAGATTTGTTCCTAAACTGATTGCATTAAATTTTGATGAGGAGATATTCTATTATATTTTGGTGTGATAGAATTAATTACTCAATTTCTTCTCTCTTCTATAAATTGTAAGTCTGTAGAGGCAAAACATATGAGATGTGAGGTGTGTGGAAGAGGAAGTGCAGATGTGCAAATCTTATGTTGTAATCTCGGATTGTTGAATAAGATTGCCTGTACCTCTATTTGTTGGATGTAGTCTAGATTGGTTGGGTGAACCATGTTAATTCTTGTCTTCATGTTTAATCGTTGTGTGTGTGATTATTTAGTTTTCTGTTGCGTTAACTCTTACATCAGGTGCTGAAATTTGGTGAAAAAATTAAAGTAAAATCTTGATTTATGTTATTTAAACTGGTTTTTTGACAATATATATGGATTCAATACCCTAAAAATTCTTAGAAAATTTCGATTGTGCAAAGTTATCCATCAAACTTCTATTTTCAATAAATTCCTGCCGAAATTTTAAAAAATTAAATCTGAAAAAACCACCGTAAAAGCTTTCAAAAAATCACACCATAAAATATTAGATTTTAAATTTGGAAAAAGATATATTAAAAGTTAAAATTGCATCCACCGTTAAAAACTTGGTTGGTATCTTTACCACTAAAAATTTTACCATATTTGAAAACACTAAACATTCGAAAACTAATTATTCTTATTTTGATTAAGAAATTTTTTTCCCACAAGAGTGAGTAATAAGGTGAAATAAAGCGCATTCATATTCTATCTAATTAAAAATAGAGGAAAAAAAATATATATTAAAAGTTAAAATTTCATCCCAACGTTAGAAACTTTGCTCTTAACTTTACTACTAAAAAAATTTAGTATATGTAAAATAAAACAATTCGAATTTCAAGTTTTCTAAATAATTAATAAAAGAATGAAATTTTAAAATAGCCTAATAAAAACAATCGGAATTTCAAGTTTTCTAAATAATAAATAAAATAAGTGAAATTTGAAAATTGTCTAATAAAAAATGTTGTTTTTAGTGTGAGTTTTTGGAAATGTTTTACATGTTTTTTAACGGTATAATTTCTCTAAAATCTAACAGGAATTCATTGAAATCACAAGTTTGATGGGTAACCTTGCACAATTGAAGTGCCTAAGGGATTTTTCAGGTGCTAAATTTATATACAGTAAAAAAAACCAGTTTAAATAATAAAAATCAAGATTTCACCTCAATCCCAATTTAAATAATAAAAATCAAGATTTTAGCTCAATTTTTTCCGTCCAAAAAGTCGCACTAAAAATAACAACGTAGTAGTCTAACTAGACTGTTTTTTTGCCGTGAAAATTATGGAAATTGCGGCACTGATTTTTGTAAATCCAAGTTATAGCTATCAAACTTCAATATTTTGCACCTATTTCCAAAAAATCACACTAAAAACAACATGGTACTCTAACTAGACTGTTTTTTTGCCTTGAAAATCATGGAAATTGAGGCGTTATAACTATCAAACTTCAATAATTTTGTACCTATCTCCAAAAAGTCGCAGACTGTTTTTTTTTGCCTTGCAAATTATGAAAATTCTAGTAAGTTTTTAAGAAAATCCAGCACTGATTTTTGTAAATCCAAATTATAGCTATCAAACTTCAATATTTTGGGTCCCTAAAAGTTTTTGATAGTGTTGAACCCATTTCCACATCAAAAACATGATTCAATCACTGCTATTACAAGAATTCTTAAAAAAAATTGCCTTAATTCTAGCCAATTTTAACCATTCAAACAATTCTTTCCCTTTCATAAACAACTCCATTAAAATGTGCCAATTTGAATACCCATGTATAGTAACCATGAAGTTTAGTGACTATTCCAACATCACAAAGGCAAATTGTGACCACCAATGAATGAGTATTAGACGAAATAAAGCAATTATCACATCAATATTTGTAATATTGTTAAAATAACCACCAATGAAACATTATAAAGTGAAATAAAGCAATTATCACATCAATATGTGTAACACAATATTACCTTTCTACTTTGGCAACGATTTGTTGGACGATTCCAATGGGCCAGCATGGAAAAAGCCAACCGACTCACGTAACTTGTTGGCAGCCCATTGAGAGCCTTTTGAATTTGACCAACCGAAAAATGGATAGGAGCGAAAAAGAGAAAGATTCTCTCAACAGAAAACGACCCAAACCCAAATTTCGATGTGATGTGAAATGGAAAAAAGCTGCCACGTCATAAAGTTCATCACTTTCTGTGTGGCACATTGCGAAAGGGGCGATTCATATGTAATGGAGGGCATTTTGTTTTTAAACAAAGGGGGGAAACTATCGTTGTCATGATTATAAAGAGAAAGTAGCTGTTCCGTGGGCCCACTCCCCGTGCCGTCCAGCTGGGCACGCGCAAGCATTGAATAAGCGGTATGGTCCCGAGAGATGGCCGTCCAACCTGTCATGCCGCCCAGGTGGGACCTACAAGGAGCTTTTCCAAGGCGGCCGGACAGCTCGCTCACTCCAAAGACAATTCCGTCGTATTTCCCGAGGGAGATCTCTGACAAGGGGTAGACGCCAACGTCAAACTCCCTGTTTTAAAAAAAACAGTTCAAATTCAAATATTCAGTTAGGTTTTGGAAAAGCAATTAAAACGGCCAGGTCTGGCCAGGTTTAGTCTAGTTAGCCAAATGGAAAAAATATATTTGGTTCAAAATAGATGATTAAAAAATTGTGATGGTATTAAGTGTAAAATGGTTGGTTTGTATGGAGTTTAGTGTTTATTATATTTAAATTTTATGAGGAGTGAATAAGGATGGAAGTTATTTTAAGGAAATTAAAACTATTTTAAGGGGCTTTCAAATTGGATAGAGTTTCACATAATTTTAGTGATAAATATTTCATTCACATAATCTTGGTGATAGGTACCTCATTCTAGGTTGATCGTTACTCTTCCATCTAATAATTTTAATTTGGTAGTTCTTCCATCCAATAAGCATACCACTCACACAATTTTGGTGATAAGCATCTCATTCTAGGTTGATCATTATTCTTCTATTGAAAAATTCTAGGTTAGTTCTTTTTCCATTCATTAAGCATATCATTCACACAATCTTTGTGATAAGCATCTCATTCTAGGTTGATCATTGTTCTTCCATCTAATAATTCTAGGTTGATCATTGTTCTTCCATCTAATAATTCTAGGTTGGTAGTTGTTCTTCCATCCAATAAGCATTCCATTCACACAATCATTAAAGTTATTAACAATATCTATCATCTCAACAAACTAAGGTAACTGAACAAATTTTAAATTCAAAATATACTTTAAGATATATTTAGTAATGCCTTGAGGAACAATATTAATAATTAATTAGTTGTCAAAAGTTGTGATACCTAAAAGTAAACGAAATACATGTGCACTATCAATCCTCTTGCAAACTATTGGCAAGATTGTCTCTCTTCCTCATCACCAACTAATTACTAACAAATAATTACATGCACACATAGAAACATAACACAACCATTGTAACATTCACAAACATTACCATCTAAATCCAAACACATAAACACACAAACCACTTAAAGCATCCAAATACAAACATCCAAATAAGACATACAAACCATTCAAGACAAGCAACATAGATTAAATTAAAGAAGAGAATGATATGCTCATGTCAAAGAAAAAAAAAGATAATGTACATTTCAAAGTATGAAGTTTATTGCAAACATATACATAATAATGATCATCTAAAAATTTGACATTGTTGCTGTCTGCTGGAACCAGCGTAGATCCATCTAACTCCAGATCCAGAGCTATCATGGGCGAGAGGGATCAAATCCCTCGAGGTGCAAACCTTTCCACAAATTCTACACTCCAAAAAAGAGTTTGCATGTAGAGACATTGACTCATGATAAACTCATGATAGATCCAGAATTAAATGAATCTAAATTGGTTCCAAATTTACAATTCTTTTTCTACCCGATAAACATTCCATTCACACATTCTTAGTGAAAAGCTTCTCATTCTAAATAGTTATTTAAGTTGGCGGGCTGATATAAATCTTGCGAAAATATAGAATCATAACCTTGTTCACAGAACAGATTTCCTTCCGGTTTTCCAATATCTATGATCGCCTAATTGTTATACCGCCTACGTCTTTCTCTTTCCTGCTGCCGGATACCGGCGGCATCTGAATTTTTATTATTTTCAACCTTATTATAAATCAGGCGACGTACTGTCATTTATTATTTTCAACCTTATTACAAATTAGGCGGTGTACTATCTTTTTATTATTTTCAACATTACATATAGAAGCGTAAGAGCTTCTTGGTTTGTAGTATAAATAGGCAACCCGTCCCAACCTGGAAACTTGTATTAGGATTTCCACTGCTACACAAGCCTAGCAATCGAGCTTCTGATCGATTGGATTTCTGCACAGCTAATTGCTTTGTCAGCTCTGTATAGAGATTCTGAATTAGCAGAATATGGCCAGCGTTGAGGTATATCATTTAGTTTATGCATCTCGATGGATTTGTATTTTTTTGGGGCGAGGGATTGAATTTTCGAATATTGTTTAGATCTACAAGGCTGCCCAATACAATTTTTGTCCATAGTATTTTAGGGATTGAATTTTAGAATATTGTTTGGATTTATAAGGACTTGCCAATATAGTTAGCGATTGAATTTTAGAATATTGTTTGGATTTATAAGGGCTTGCCATATGGTTTTTGTTAATGGTATTATCAGTGGTCAATTATTTGATGATTTACTTTCGAACATGTTTGGATTCACAAAAGCTTGCTAAAGAATTTCTGTAGATTTATATGTTATGATTGAAGAAGTGTTCAATATTGAAAGAAAAAGTTCTTCAATCATAAAACACAAGTCTCCAGAAGTTCTCTACAGCTTTTTGCGAATTATACTACCACCAGCAAACTATGCAACTTATCATAAAAACTATATAAACTAATTTTAACAATCTGAGCATGGATTTTTGCAGGTTGCAGCGCCAGTTGGATTGGTTGTAAGCGAAGAACAAGTGAAAGCCGCAGATGAAGCTGTGAAGGTTACCAAGATCGAACCCACGACCGAAAAGGTTACCGAAGCAGAAGCTCCTGCTGAGGAGGTTCCCGCGATCGAAAAGGCAGTCGATGAAAGCCCCGCCATTGTTGAGAAATCTGAAGACGAATTGACTGTAACGCCGCCTGTCTCCGAGCCCGAAGCAAAATCGGTACCGGTAGAATCCGAGGAACCGGTAAAACCCAAGGAAGAAGCTGTCCAAGTACCCGAAGAAGCCGAGCCTGCGGAAGAAGTTTCTGTAGTTGAAGCTCCTGCCGAAGCAGCAACTGTTGAAGAAAAAGCTGAAGAATCATCTGTCAAAGAGGAAGCTCCTTCTGAAATTCCAGAAGAAAAAACTGCATCAGTTGAGGAGAGCGCTGTTGAAGAAGCAAAACCAGCTGTACCAGTTGCCACTGTGTAAAACGTCTTTTAACTTTTAATATATGGTCTTTTTTCCACTCTGTAAAAAAGAGGCTCCCGCGGAAGAGAAGGCCGAGGGTGATGGTAAGGGTGAAGAATAAATAAATGGGTATGGAGGGTAAATGAATAAAATATATGTATGGAACATCTGGGGAGGTGAGTTTTGATCTAGGAAGCTTATGTAATAGTATTGTAGTAAATTGTTTATAGAATGTTTATGTACTGAGTGGATCCGATCAGTTTAGTTCTCCCCTTCCATTAGTTTCAGGCAACACAGCTTCGGCAAAATTAAACAAGTGGAAAGCTTACCGATCGGATCAGCAATCTCGCCTATATAACGATATGATATGTGTATTAATATTAATTAATTACATGTAGATTGTGTTTATATGCATGCGAGTGTTAATTGCTTCCTAAGATTTTCTTAGGTTGAATTGTTAAATGGGGCAGTTTTTGGATTTTACCTGTTATAGGCATGAAATCGTGGGAGAGCTAACTGATCTTTGTTGTTATATGTTCTGTTGACAGTCGCTTGCATAAAGACAATGGTGAAGAATATAACTTCAAATTAAAAATAAATAAATAAATATGTTAGATATAGGCTTTGAGTCTGTCATTTTTACTATCTAATAATGGAAATGACATATGAAAAGTGTGAATGTATTGGAAATGACATATGAGAAATGTGAATGTATTGGAAATGACATATGAGAAATGTGAATGTTATCATGCTATCTAATAATGAAAAAGGTTAGTAACTGCAAACTATTATAATATTTAATAATGGAATGGAAAGGGCTAATAGAAAGTGATATAAGTTTAAATACGGAAAAAACTAAAATGTGAAAATATTAATTTATATCTATATAATTTTTTAATAATATTTCTAATTTTAGTTTAGAGTAGTTATTTATGGACTAGGAATTTTCATAAAAAGATAGTTCAAAATTTTTGTTGCTTTTTTCCTATAAATTCAAAATTGAATATATTAAAAATTATAATATCTCATAAATGTTAATCAAGTAAAGTAACATAAACGAGTAAACAATGGACATGGAATCATTCCATAGGATGTTGAAATGATAAATTATAATAATAATAATTAGACTTCTTTGTGAGACTATGTCAAAAATTAATGAGACTAAATTAATATTGAATGAAAACCATATATCACAAAACAATAATCATAATTTTATTAGTGGAATGGTTTTTGCATTTTCTTATTCAAATAAATAAAATACATGTTATTATTTAAGGAATGAAACATTAAAATCCATTTTTCAAGGAAATGGTTATCACTATTACAACTTCCATGGCTAGTGACAAAGAATTAGGCATAAAGATTAAAATTTTCAAAGTTTCAACTTTTTGCATAGAAATATTTTGCAATTTTGGGGATTTCACATAGAAATCAAAATTTTCAATGTTTTATCTTTTTGCATAGAAATATTTAAAATTAAGGAAAAATAAAAGACAATTAATGCAATATTTCTATTATGAAATAAATAAAATTTTAAAATGTGTTTACCCATCTTATATATTTTATGACAATGTACATTTATTGGTTTATATTATGACAACAATATTGTACTTGTTAATTTTATTATCATATTGGAAAATTATAATAAAAATATTAACAAATTAAATATTATTAAATTGAATATAAAGCTGTTGAATTCGAATGATGGGATTACTCTATTCAATTTATTAAACTGCAAGTTTACATATATATCTATCTTTGAAACAATTATAATTCATAACTGAAAAATAACTAAACTAAACTGCTAAATTGTCTAACCGTACAATATTTCATAGGATTACAACGTTTCCCCCCTTAATTCGAAGGGACATCTGACATACCAACTAAGGATCTAATTTTTTCGAACTTTTCACGCCCCAATGCTTTGGTAAAAATATTTGAAATTTGTTCTGAAGTTGGACAGTGTGTCAGATGAATTGTTTTGGCCTCTACATGATGTTGAATCAAATGATACTTGGTGTTGATATGTTTGGTTCAATCATGGAACTTTGGATTCCTAGCCAACTAAATTGTAGAAGAGTTGTTCACAAATAGAGGAGTTAAAGCTTTTTGATCCTCTTGAAAATCTTCGAGTATTTTCCGAAGGCAAATGATTTCCTTAGTGGCTTAAGTTGTTGCAACATATTTGGCTTCGGTGGTAGAATCAATCGGAATAGATTGCTTGTGTGATCTCCAACTGATGGTTGTTGATCCAAGATTCATCAAATAACTAGAAGTTGAGACTTCATTCTCTTTATCTCCATCAAAATCGGAATGAAGTTGAGACTTCATTCTCTTTATCTCCATCAAAATCAGAATTTGAATAACCAGCAAGATGGAAATCTAAAACTTTGGAATGTTTGATGTTGTAAGTTTGAGTTCCTTTTAGATATTTCAAAACTCTTTTTGTTGCTACCCAATGCCCCTCAAAAGGATGATGCATAAACCTGGAAAGTATTCCAACAATAAATGTTATATAAAGACGAGTAATAGAATAATAAATCAAACTTTCAACAAGTTGCATGTACTTTTTTGGATCTTCAAACAGTTTTCCTTCTTCGGAAGTGAGTTTCAAATTCTGCTCCGTTGGTGTAGCAACAGGATTACAATCCGTCATACTGTATATGTTCAATAAATTACCAAAATATTTCTTTTTGAGAGATGAAAATATGTTGTGATTTTTTATCAACTTCAATTCCAAGATAATAATGAAGTAAACCTAAATCTTTCATATCAAAAACCTTCTTGAATTCCTTTTTAATAGATGATATATATTCATCATTATTTCATGCGATCATCAAATCATCAACACATACAACTAGATATATAATTGATCTTCCAACTTTCTTAACGAAAAAAGTTGCATCATCTAGGTCAAAAATTTTATAATTTAACTTAAGAAGATGTTCAGTTAGCTTCTCATACCATGCTCATGGCACTTGTTTCAAGCCATACAAAGACTTCATTAGTTTGCAATCCTTTTGTTCTTTCCCTCTAACGGGAAAACCTTTTCACTGAAACATGTAAACATCTTCTTTCAAATTTCCATTTAAAAAGGCAGTTTTGACATCCATATGATGAATTTTCCATTATTTCTAAGATACAATATCAAACAAAAATCTAATAGTGCCCCATTTAGTTGTAGGATAAAATGTCTCTGTATAGTCGATACCCTCTTTCTGTTCACATCCCTTCGCTACAAGTATTTCTTTGTGCTTGTCTAATGAACCATTAGCTTTATACTTAGTTTTATAAATCCATTTACAACCAATAGGTTTGATGCTAGCGGGAGGATCCACCAACCTCCATGTGCCATTTTTTATGAGAGCATCATATTCCTTTTGCATTGCATCTTTCCACTGATCATAATTAGCAGCTTCTCCAAAGCAAGTAGGTTCACAATCCACAGAAAAATTAAATTCACAAATTATTAGAATAGTTACTTGAGGAAATTCCAGCCTTAAACTCATCATATTTCTTTGGAAATGTTCAAATACAAGTTGAACTTCGGAAAGGTTGTGTAGGAAGTTTCTCAGGAAGTTTCTCATCTTCTTCATTTGTCTCAGTTCTTTCCATTTTTGTCATTGTTTCTATATAAACACTTACATCAACCAATTTATCATCAGCTATGGAATTATCATCATCAACCAATTTCTCATCATTGAGAGAAGGAAAATCCATGGATTGATTTAATATAGGAATCCTCCCTTCAGGATGGGGAAGTATATTATCCTATTCATAATAAAAAAAATTTAGGCACAAACTTTTCTAATTGATTAAGTTGTCTATAAACAATGAGGGAATCTTTATTAGTTTCAAGAAAAATTAGATCTCTTGACAAAATAAATTTTTTGTTATCTTTGTCATACAATCGGTATGCCTTAGAATTCATGGAATACCACAAAAATATGCATTTTCTACTTCGTTCACTCGAATTATTCCTATATTGTTTAGGTACCAAAGCATAACATAATAAAAAATTCAAAAATGTTTAACAACAGGGAGACGATTATACCACATTTCATATGGAGTTTTGTTGCTAATGACAGAGAAAGCGCTATGATTTCTAATGTATGCTGCATAGAGCACTGCTTCTCCCCAAAACATCAATTTTACATTCTTAAAAAAAATCATTGACCTTACCATATTAAGAAATGTTTTTTCATTCGTTCAACAACGTTGTTTTGTTGTGGATGATATTTTATTGTGGTCCAGTGTTTGATGCCATTCTCTTGCAAATATGTTTAAAAAACATGTGAAGTATATTCTCCTCCATTAGCAGTTTTTATAGTACTGATAGTAAGTTGCGCTTCATTTGTTATTAAAAGATGGAATTTCTGAAATACATCAAAAACTTGTGATTTTTCTTTAAGAAGATAAACCCAACACATCCTCGAATAATCATCAATAAAATTTAGTATGTATTTATTTCCATTCGCAATTGGTACATGCATAGGCCCACATAAATCAGAATGTATTAGGCTTAATTTCCTTGTACCTCTAGAATTAAAATTTTGAAGACACTGTTCGTGATGCTTGCCCAATACACAAGCATTTTGCAGTTGGTACATGCATAGGTCCACATAAATCAGAGTGTATTAGGCTTAATTTCCTTGTACCTCTAGAATTAAAATTCTGAAAAGACTGTTTGTGATGCTTGCCCAATATACAAGCATTAAATGCAGAAAATTTTCTACGAACTGTTGGAAGTCCTTTAATCCCCTAATGTTTCATAATTCTAATACTTTCATAATTAACATGACCAAAGCGTGCATCCCATAATAAAGAAGATGACGGAGCATCATTTGTTGAACCAAATAATTTTTGTTCAATGCAACAGACGACATACCATGCAACTTCAAAAATTTATCTTCTTCCACACCAGTCATTACAGTTTATTGTCATCTACTCTTATAATTCCTTCTTTACCATCAAATATGTGAATGGAATGTCTATGTTGACTTATTTGTATAAGAGATAACAAATTCCTTTGGAACTAAGGAATGTAAAGAACATCATTCAAATTATAATCTAAAAGTCCATGAATTTTTAACTGAATTGAACCAATCCCTGATGTTTTGATTTGTGACTTATCAGCAAAATACACAACTCCATCAATATTATCACCAAATTGATCAAAAAAATCTCTTCTAAAGGTCATATGACAAGTGGTACCTGTGTCTAAAATCCAATTCTTCATGAAGAGATACTAAAAACATCTTCCATGCGAAAATTACAATGAGCAACAACATAATGTGCATTCTCAGAAGACTATCATTTTTATGGAATTAGATGATCTATCTTTTCAAACATTTCTTCTTGTCTTTCATTAATTTTCTCCAAGGTAATTCTATAATTTGCAATAGTATGTTCTCTCTTTCTACAAATTGCCCTACTAATTTGTCAAAATCTAAACCTTTTAATTAACCACTAGCTTGGAGAGATTCCAAGTAGTGTGAATAACTAAGGTAAAGAGCTTTTATAAAGGCAGTAAGTTGCAAATCAACTTTAACTCCATTAGATTCATTTTCATGATTGATGGCTTTAATTTCAGATGCAAGTTTTAGAGGATCATTATCGCTCATTTCCATATTAAATAACTTCAAAAATAACTGAATTATCTCCAATTCAGAATGTGAATCATAAAGCTCTTTTAATTTTTTTATGTCATCATAAGTTGTTTTACTCTGAGCAATGTATCTGCTTACCTCTTCTGAGAATGAAGTGGAGATTAAGGAAAATGCCTTGTTATCCTTAATTTTCCAGATTGATACTTGTTTCCACTCATTTGGATGCTCTGGATTTGGATGCTCTCGTGTATTCCCTCCTTCTCCTTCACAAAATTCATCCCATAAATCATTAAAGATAAGAGTATTTTTAACTTTCCTAAACCACTCGTGGTAATTTTCTTTTTCAGGAAGGAAAACTCCATTTAAAGAAACCAAGGAGTTCATGACACATAGAAATTTCTCTTTAAAAAAAATCTAATTTAACTTGCAGATTCAGATGTATTCAATGCTTTTGGTTTCTCCTTAACAAAGCACAGATTTCCCTCTTATATATATATATATATATATATATATATATATATATATATATATATATATATATATATATATATATATATATATATATATATATATATATATATATATATATATATATATTGTGTTTAATATATATATATTGTGTTTAAAGTTTTAAACTTACTGATACCACTAGTCTCCAAAACCGATGCTAGCAATACTCTACAAAATTTGACACACTGGCAGTCACCCTGCACCACCCAAAATTTGACACACTGGTAGTCACCCTGCACCACTGCACCACAGCACTGAACAAATCGCAATTGAGTTTATCGAGTAGACCATGGCATATTCCCCAAATAGTCATCAAGAGAATCACACAAAGATGTGGTGGAGTAATGATTCAAGGGCATCGCACAACACCTTGCTCACATGCCTTTGAGGCATGGTCACTAATCTGCTTCTCGATGGTTAAAAAATAGTCTTCCAACTTGATTCAGTACACAGGCTAGTGCAGTTCTATTGGAGAATTCCACAAAATTGTTAAACTGCAAATGATGTGATCTCAAATCCATAATTTGACGAAATCACCAAGTGAAAACGCAAAACGCGGGAAAAAAATATTACACAGCTCAATGTAGAGGTTATCCTAGTAGGGGCAGCCTCCACAGTGATTTAAAAATCCCGCGATTCAATCTAGAGGTTATGTTGGCAGGGGTAGCCTTCACAACAATTTCACGAAACCCCGCTGGCACTTTGCATTGTTGCCTCACGCATGCGCCTCCCAGCCTCCCTCTAATACCATTTTTGAATTGGAATGATGTGATTATTCTATTCAATTTATTAAACTCCCGATTTACATATATATATCCATCTCTGAAACAGTTATAAGTCATAACTGAAAAAGTAACTAAACTAAACTGCTAAACTATCTAACTATACAATATCCTGTAAGATTACAACAAGATCATTGTGATTGAATTTCACTAAAACATAAATTTGTTTTTAAATACAAGATGTAATGTATTCAATAATAAGTTATCTCAGAGATTTTATACATATTAAGAAATAGTTTACCATTGAAACACAACTCACTTACAAGGTTAAAAAAATGGACTTCCCAATTCTCATAGTTAAAAAACCTCTTCTTAAATTTTTAGCTTTTCATACACTATATATTGCATTCCAATGAACATTTTATATAGAAAATTATATTTCAAAATCTATTTTACATATATGAATAGTGAATATAACATGCCACTATTTCATTATATGAAAATATGCTTTTTATGATTTTTTTTTTTGGTGTTGTTAAAGAAATTTCTTGCTTCATTCATTTAGAAACCATCATAATCAAGATTTTTTGAATATTAATATTTCTTGTACAAATTTCTTTAAGATTTAATATTAATGTCATTTGATATGGTATGTTGAAAATATTGAAAAAATTTAAAAGAAAATGTTTAGAATTTCTGTCATGCCTAATTAAGGTTAAATCATTACTTTATATTACTATTACAATGATGATGATATGGAAATATTCAACATTAACCAAGTTTATAAAACACTCTTATAACCTTCTATAAGTTGTTTGCAACTCCCTAATATTTCTTCAAGATTATATTTCATAATTATTTTCTTTGTATCATTATAATCAATCAACATAGTTGAGGTAGAAATGTCATTTAACAAATGTTTAAGTGTAACTAGCCTTTCATTTTTCATTTCAATAATCTATATTGATCATCACTTAGAAATTTTGAAACATAGTTGTATGTTTTCCAGATATTTCTTTTTTTAAATTTAATTAATTTGTTTATAATTAATTCAACATCCAACTCAACAGTTATAATGCTTTCAATTTAGTTTTTAAAAAAATTATTTGACTTTTTTAATTTAGGAAACAAGTTAGCAAGTATATGTAAAAAAAGAGACAGAACAAATTTGTGTAAATATATTATGATGGGATATTTTTTTAGTTTTTTGTAAAAGTTAAAATGGTCAACTTAAGCTTTACAAGTTTTATAATAATTTTTATACTACATAACCTTTTTAGTGAATATGTTTATAGAACATCAATTTGCATGGCTTTAAGTAAATCCCTAAGCTCATTCTTTTTCTTTCCTAAATTTTGAACGTTCAAATACAATTTTTTTAACTTCAATACATTCTTAAAAACATTTACTGCTACTCAATATTGCTAATGAGCTATGCAATGAGAGAGAAAAAAATTATTTTCAGGTTCAAATACCAAACTCTCATTTATAAAAACAAGTGCAAAACTTTAGATTGAAGAAAAAAATATATTGAAAATCACTAACATTTATTAATTAAGTGACATTATCATATATTATTTTTTAATTTTTAATTCATTACAACTTTAAGTTTGATAAACAATGAGATAGTTGGCGTAAAACTCTTTGAATGTAAATGTATCACATAAATAACAAAATGTTGAATGTAAATGTATCACATAAATAACAAAATGTTGCTTTAGGATGGATAATGTTTTCATTCATTATAAAAAGAAGTGTCTTTCCAACATATTTTTTTATCTAAATTAATTCAATATGTATTGCAATCTTATACATCGTGGTCATATTAGGTTGTAGAATGTGTCTCTTGGTGCAATCACATAGAGACAAAGGTATCTTGGTTTTTATAACTCACCCAGGAGACTTGTAAGTTAGGATTTCCACTTCTAAACAAGTCGATCTTCTGATCTGATCCATTGGATTTTTGCATAGCTAATTGCTTTATATAATAATGCTTAATTGCCAAAATAAGATAGGTATTGAGATATATTAATTAGGGTTTTGTATGGGTTTGGAGTATGCTTTAAAACTATTTATATTTGGTTAAGAGTTTATCTTTTGGAATGTAATAGTTAAGAATTTGTTTTTTTCAAATAGTTCAAAACTATAAAATAGTTAAGAGCTTGTTTTTTCAAACAATTCAAGCCTAGAAACATCTTGCAAAAGTGAAATTCTACCGGCTTACAAACTACAATAAGTAATTTTAAGTGATTTGATTTTCAAACTGATGAATCAATTTACATTCTTAAATAACAACCAATAATCATTGTTATTACTGCTGATTTGATAAATAAAATATAAATATGTATGAATCATTTAAATCGATCCTTATTCACATTTACATTATCTAAAATGGAAAAGGATAATGAAAAATGTTATCACATTATAATGGAACATAATCACGAGCGGTACAATTTTTAGATTTTAAGATCTACACAGTTTTTACGCATGTAATGATGATGGGAGGAATAATAGCAGTCGGTAATTTGATTTTACATTATGCGTAATGATGCGATGGTAAGGATGATAGAGTGATATTAACTAGGTAAATTTTGTTGGAAATATTAGCTTTTATGGGTAAATTTTGTTGGAAATATTAGCTTTTATTTATTTTATTCATTACCGTATTATGCTTCATCATATTATATAATTTTTGTTGGAAATATTAGCTTTTATAGGGAAACTTTGTTGGAAATATTAGCCTTTATTTATTTTATTCATTACCGTATTATGCTTCATCATATTATATAATTCAGGTTTGAAATTATCATTGGATGTTGAAAGGTAGGGTTCTTTTTTAACCTGGGATTTTGGTTTTTAAATTTAGTTAGTTGATAGGTTTGTGGAGATTCCTTTCACCAATTTAGAATTTAGTTTTCGTCTCAAGGTGTATGGAAGACCGTTAAGGTGCAGGTGTATGGAAGACATGTGGTTTATTTTGAAATAATTCTTGAAGTTTTTATATGTATATAATTTTTTTAATAAACAAAATATTAAATTTTAATTTTGAGTCCGAGGAAATCATTTTTGTTTTGTTGTTTTATTATAAATCAATGTTATTGGATTTAGGATATATAAATAAAAAAACAAAAGTGAAATAAAAATTGTCAAATTTGATATTAGTATAAATATTAACAATTTTTTCTAATTTGCTTCTTTAGGCTAAAGGTTTATCAAGCTTTTCTTTGTTATCAAATCCCAACTTGGAACTTTTATGATAATCAAATATTTAGTCTTTTTTAAATGATTGTCCAGACCTAATGCTTCCATAAATCTAAAATGAGTCTTCCGGCTTTGACCGGTTTTGTACATTGAGATATCTTTATTTGTTAACGAGTCATTTGCATCAAATGGTTTTGTACCTATGAAGGCTAGGACTATATGCTGGGTATCTACTTCTTTGTCACATAATATAAATGCCTTTTTTTTATTTATTTTTTAAGTAAATTGATTATTTATAGGTCAATCTCCATGTGACTTAATAAACATGAAATTAATCCCAAAAAGATCAATTATATGTTACAATAACCCAATAATAATATATTAAAGAACTCAAAGTGTTGCATACAATTCCAATAGTTGAAGAACTCCACGAAATGCATCTCCAAGATATGATTGAAACATGTATAAAATACAATAGAGCTTTCCATGAATAATCTAGATTTTAAATGTGTTGATGTTAAACAGTACCTACCAATCTTCTGTAACTTTTTTCTTTTATAACCAATTCATTTTCATAAGCATACGTAGACGCCATGATGCAAAGATTTGCATATAACTTGTTCCTAGCTTCAATTATTGAGTCAATACACCCATCACTTATTAAATGATTTCTCATGAATCCACACTCATGTGTTGTGTCATCATACAAGTTTATATGATGCTCAACCTCGATGACGAAGCTTAGATTCGTCTCGAACTCATTGAAACTTTTGCGTGGAGAAATCAAAACACCCAACCAAACCCTAACTCATGATGTTGACTGAGGATGAAATATGTATTTAATATTCAACTGTAATGTTCCTAAATTAGCTTGCAGCTAATTGGAATATTAAAGTTTTTTGATGTGTAATATTCCCAATTAGCAGCAGGTAATTGGAAATATTAAATTTTGGCTATATTACTTTTATAAAGTTAAGTCAGTTAATAAAGTGGGTGAGAAGACACTCAGCCTACACTTAGGAAATAAACATTCCCTAAAGTCACTTGAGCACATTATTATTTGACAGCATGGGGCCTAGGGGTTGAAGTGGCAGTGTGAGGGAAGTGGAAGCTTGGGAAGTGTGGGCCCATGACAGCGCAGAGAGAGAGGGACAGCGTGGCCAAGAGGGACAATGGAGTTTCGGTGGGGCCTAGGTGAGAACAAGGCTCTCCAAGCATAAAGAGAGGAAGAGGCTCCTCATTCAGGCATTCTATTATGCATATCTAATTTATGTCTTTTGACATTGAGCACACTTTTGCTGTTGAGCGAAGTCTACAAGTGTTGTTCAGCACGCCGGGTGTCTCCGAGCAGAGATCCCAACCTCAGCCCTGGGGAACTTCAAGTGCCTACTCGGGTGAGGAGTTATATCCATTGTTTTACAGGAGGGAGCCATAGCATCTTCAGCCATGATTACGCATTTTCTTGGACATCGCAGTCTCTTGGAGGGTTCACGCAGTTTGTGGTAGAGGCAGTGCTGGGAGTGAGGAGTTATCAGGGATTTCAGCCCGTGGTTAGTGTGGAGGGACCAACCCTTCACTATTCATCATTTTGACACAGGAGGAGGCCACCATTTGCAGAGGATCATTCAGGGCCAGTGTATCCCACTGGGATAGCGCTATTCCTCCAGGGAGGTGATTTTCCGGGATCATCCATTCTGGAATTCCTTTCTGGGCTTTTCTGGGTTATTAGAGGAGAGCCCATTACCAGAGTTTCAATTTTTTATGAGTAGTGGAACAGCCCCAAAGAGTTATTCCATTGTAGCAATAGTAACAATACGAAAGTAGCAGCAGCAACATTTCGGAGATTACACAGTCCTTTGTTGAGAAACCATTCAGTGAGTATTTCTGAGAGTATTTCCAGCTTGTCGAGTGCAAGCTAAGGTTTCATCACTCTCATCACCATTGTACTCATTGTATCTCTCAGTTACATAACAAAATGGCTCAGTGTTTCTCCATATTTTTCATTATTCGTGTGATGTCTCTCTATTTTTTGTAAATGCTTGTTTATGTGGCTTTATATTACTGTCTATTTCTATTCAGAATATTACAGTGGTATCATAGCATGATCTTTGGCTTAGCTTGTGGACATTATTGACAACATATGAAAAGTAGATAGTAGAGATCTACTACAATGGAGGGATTAAGTTTTGTTGCATCTTTCTTTAGAACCATGAAGGATCTCTCCAAGGAGATCAATGCTATGAAGAAATAAAGGCAAAGAGAAACCTCAAGAAGGTTTCAAAATGAAGAAGGTCCCAGTACTTCTTATCAGCAACAAAGAAGATCGGAGAATCATAGATCTCCTCAAAGGCCTACTATGCCCGCTTTCTTTGAATAAGGTGACTGGTATAGAGGTGAAGAAAGAATAAACATGGAACCGGAGACTCATGAGACTCTCAGTTTATATCTTGAAGAGTACAAAGCACAGTCTAGAGCATTCAAGGAGAATCTAACTCTCCAACAATTCTTCAAACTCAAAGAAGAAATAAGATCATATAGCAGCGACAGGAGAAAGAGGCACAATAGATTCTATTTGCCTACATTTGATGGATCTTCCTCAAGCAGTGTAAAGGCTTGGAGGAAAGAGTTAGATGCATTTTTCAGGCTACATCCTGTAGCTAAAAATGAGTTTGTTGAGATTTCAACACTTCATCTTCATGGTGAAGCCAATGATTGGTGGCTTGGTCACATGGAGCATGCAAAGTTGACTAAATGTTCAAATTTCTTTCACAAGTTGAGAAAGAAGTTTGATATGAGAAAACCAGAGATATGTCACAAAGAGACATCTCCTAAGGAATCAAAGGAGGATGTCACTCTTGTCACTCTGGACAAAGAGTCACTACGTTCACCACCAGTTGCAAAATTACTTGTATCTGGAGGAGAGACACTTGCATCTTTGCAAGATAGTCTTAAGCTCTTGACATATAGAGTCCCATGCATGGTTCAGGAGATGCATGAGGAAGAGGAGGTAGATTTCAGCGTTGTTAAAATGATAGAAGAGTAGCCATCACTCTTCCCAGCAGTTGGAAAGATCATTGTCCTAGTTGGAGGAACTCTTGTGGTCTTGCAAAAGGTTCCCACACATCATTTGATCCAAGGTATGCATCCACTTTCATCTCATATTGTTTCAGTACCTCTTATTGAAACTTATGGGGACATGCCATCAGGGCCATTGCATGACCAAGGGTTACAACAACTTGCTGATTTGAAGCAGCAACATATCACTGCACAAAGGACCCTTGATCTAATCGAGGAGATGAAAAGCTATCCCAGTTTTCCATTGATGAACTACATTCAACCCTTTGAGTTGAAATGTGGAAATTCAGAAGGTGAGATGAGTATGATCCTATGTACAATGGTTGGCTATGAGTTCAACGTAGTGCCTTGCTTTGAGACAGCACATGTATCACCTTGCAGATCTACAACGTTGTTAATAAGCAGCATGGAGAAGGAAGAGGAAGAGTTGGAAAGAGCCTCCAGCGTTGTAACAGCAGAAGGAGATCCACCACCATTTGGAAATGGAGATGAAGCAATTGCTTCGACTAGAGGAGCTCTTGTATCTTTGCAAGAAGCTCCAAAGGATCTCACATATGAAGATCAGGAGCAACATGTGTCTATGTTGACAGGCAATAAGACAAGACAATGGAGGAAGTGTGTTCCAACATTGACCACAATTTTGGGGACATACACTATGATAAATCACTTCCTTGTGATTAAGACTCTTGACACCAATATGACATTGGATGTGCATGGGTTGATTACATTGGAGAAGAACGCCTTAAACTGTGATCTTGTAGAAGGTAAGAGAATATGAGAAGGAGGGCCAACATCAAGTGATTGGGGACATACACACCCATCCTTTTTAGAAGTTTTATGTACAAAAGCATAAGAATGATTTGTGCATTGAGGGCAGGGACAAATCAGTCCACTCACATATACAACCTGCTCTAGGCCTTGATGTTTCATTACATGGAGGAATTCCACCAGGGAGACCCCTTGATTGAAAGATGATCAAAGAGTTCTCTCAACATACTGCATCATTGATAGGCTTTGATTTAAAGGGAGGAGCTAGCACAACGCAGAGAACCTTTGATGGGTTCAAAAGTGGGATGAGCAGTTTTCTGATAGGGACATTGCCACCTCCCACTCAGCTATTTGCGCTGGAAGATAATGATTCAGAAATATGTGATGGCACAAGCATGGTGTCAAAGGGATACTTCATATTTTTTGGGTAGCAAATTATACTTCCACACATGAAGAAGATTTTTGAATATGAAAATGGGTTATTAACACTCTTGTATGCATGGGCCAAACTATGGGAGTTTTGGATGGGAAATACTTTCCAAGAGGAGGTTGACCTTTGGGTACTTCAATCATGTCTTGGGCAAGATCAGTTGCAAGGGAGGTAGCAAAAGTGGGGTTCCAATACTCCAACATGTGACTTTGGCATTGAGCATGTCAATGAGGAGAGCTATGGTGTGACAGGTGCTTCATCTCAGATTTCAACAATGTTGTCATTGTTGGGAAGCACAGATCCATATTGGGAGTCCCAACTATTGGTGGAATATTCCAAGAACCTATTTCCATGTAAGGTTCTTGATGGGCAAGTGATAGATGGGAGATATAGAGTGGTTGATGGAGTCATTTATTTCCATGATCAGATTTACTTGACTAGAGACTCCAAGCTCAAGGAGGGGATTCTACATGTAGCATATGAGACACTCTTTTCAGGGCATGTAGATTTCATTGAGTCTTATCACACCATCATGGAGGGATTCTATTGGGAGGATCTCAAAGAAGATGTGCACCAACATATCAGGAGATATGTAGCTTGTTTGATGTATGAGGAGGAAAGCAACCACCTTGAAAGGTTGTCACAATCACTTCCCCTTTTGATGGAGAAATGGGAAGGCTCATTCATGGACCTCTTCACCAACTTGTCTACAATATATGGTAAAGATTGTGTTTTGATGCTTATTGATCAACTAACAATGTATGTACATTCCTTTACCATACCTTTGTAGTACATTGCTCCACAAGTGTGCAAGCCTGTCTTTGGATTTCATGGTCCTTCTGGGACTACATTCAATGATGAGAATGACCACTTTATGGAGGACTTTGCGCAAGAATTATTTTTCTTGATTTGTGTTCAGCCAACACCTAATGTCCTCTACTATTTTCAAGCTTTTGAGAAGCTTATGGTAGCAAGCAAGTGGTTGGATGGCCACCATATATTATTTTTTATTTTTTAATTCATTACATCTTTAAGTTTGATAAACAATGAGATAGTTGGCCTAAAACTCTTTGAATGTAAATGTATCACATAAATAACAAAATGTTGCTTTAGAATTGATAATGTTTTCATTCATTATAGCAAAAGTGGCTTTCCAACATATTTTTATCTAAATTAATTTAATATGTATTTTAATCTTATAATTTGTGTATGAAAAACATCTTTTCAAATAGTTTAAGACCAGAAACATCTTCTAAAAGTGAAAATTTACCCTTTACAAACTACCAGTAAATAATTTTAAGTGATTTAATTTTTTGTGAATAAAAATATGAATCATTTTACATTCTTAAATAGCAACTATTTAAGTGATTTAATTTTTCTTAAATAAAAACGATAAATCATTTTACATTCTTAAATAGCAACCATTAATCATTGTTATTACTACTTGTTTGACAAATAAAATATAAATATAAATATATATAAATAATTTAAATCGATCCTTACTCATATTTACGCTATCTAAAATGGAAAAGGATAATGGAAAATGTTATCACATTATTATGGAACATAATCACGAGCGGTAGAATTTGTTAAAATTGTACGATAGATTTTAAGATCTACCCAAGTTTTTACGCATGTAATGATGATGGGTGGAATAATAGCAATCCGTAAATTTGATTTTACATATTTCGTAATGATGCGATGGGAAGGATGATAGAGTGATATTAACTAAGTAAATTTTGTTGGAAATATTAGCTTTTATAGGTAAATTTTGTTGGAAATATTAGCTTTTATAGGTAACTTTTGTTGGAAATATTAGCTTCTATTTATTTTATTGATTGCCGTATTATGCTTCATCATATTATATATTAGCTTTGATTTATTTCATTGATTACCGTATTATGCTTCATCATATTATATAATTGAGGTTTGAAATTATCATTGGATATTGAAAGGTAGGGTTCTTTTTAACATTGAGGTGATTATCATTGAATATTGAAAGGTAGGTTTTTTTTAACCTGGGATTTTGGTTTTTAAATTTAGTTAGTTGATAGGTTTGTGGAGATTCTTTTTACCAATTTAGAATTTAGTTTTCGTTTCAAGGTGTATGGAAGACCGTTTGTTTATTTTGAAATAATTCTTGAAGTTTTTATATGGATATAATTTTTTTAATAAACAAAATATCAAATTTTAATTTTGAATTTGAGGAAATTATTTGTATTTTGTTGTTTTATTATAAATTAACTGGATCTAGGACATGTAAGTAAAAAAGAAAAAGTGAAACAAAAAATGTTAAATTTGATATTAGTAGGAACATTAATAATTTCTTTTCAACTTTCTTTCCAATTTAAGTCAAAAGTTTGTCAATATCTTCTTTGTCATCAAACCACAACTCGGGACTTCTATGATGCTTCCATAAATCCAAAATGAGTCTTCCCTCTTTGACCTGTTTCATACATTAAGATATCTTTATTTGTTAACGAGTCATTTGCATCAAATGGTTTTGTACTTGTGAAGGCTGGGACTAAATGCTAGGTATCTACTTCTTTGTCACATAATATAAATGTTTTTGTTGATTTATTCTTTAAGTAATCTTCAATCTCCATGTTGATCCCAAAAAAATCAATTATATGTTACAATAACCCAATAATAATATATTAAAGAACTCAAAGTGTTGCATATAGTTCCAACAGTTGAAGAACTCCACGAAATGCATCTCCGAGATATTGTTGAAACATGTATAAACTACAATAGAGTTTTCCATGAATAATCTAGATTTTAAATGTGTTGATGTTAAACAGTACCTACCCGCCCACTTGAATGTTTCAGTGTGTTCAAATAAAGACCCACCCACTCCATCCAATGGCTAGAAAAATGGTTGTAACGGATCAAATATATATAATCTATGAGTAGCTTCCACTTGGAACTAAGGATGTGCCACCAAGAGTGGAATTTAAAAATTCGTGGTCAAGGAGTGTTTGACAACTGGGCCACTGATCCCGTCAACTTCTAAATTCGAGCCAAGATAAGACTAGGAAGCATAACATGGGTGCTCAATCCCGGGAACTATAAATTCCTTTTGAGTGTTATAGCCTTTCTGGCATTTGAGGACCATCGCAGTATGTCTATAATGAAAGGATGGGGTTGTATTTTGAATTTCTCAAATTTATAATTACTTTCCCTTGGCCTAGGGAAGAACACTTTTTTTCCAACTTGTCTGCCATCTTATTAATATGTATATATATGTGGAAAAACTCAAGTTGCTCAAACTGGGAAGTAAGTATTTATATCTTTTGAAAAATAGCAGTATCCATACCCTCACCATTTTTTTCAATACTTTTGCCAATAA
Source organism: Pinus albicaulis (assembly GCA_034641835.2). Taxonomy (NCBI): domain Eukaryota; kingdom Viridiplantae; phylum Streptophyta; class Pinopsida; order Pinales; family Pinaceae; genus Pinus; species Pinus albicaulis. The sequence continues at coordinate 692,385,296 of CM076578.1, forward strand.
CAAGTAATGAGTCGCCACAAACCAAGAGTTTTGATATTTTCCTAGAAAGTGATAGTTGGAATCCTTTCCATAATGCTAAAAAATCAGCTTAGTTGTTGGTTGAAATTCCAAGACCCTTGGAAAATTGGAACACTATTTTTTCCCAACACTGATTAGAGCCCCTCCTGCTCCTACCTTCTCCTTTTTTAAATGAAATGTTAGCAAATTATTTTTTTTAAATAGAAATAAAAATATTTTAACTACTTTTAAAGTTAAACATTTTATAGTGGTTAATGATAAACTAATAGTGGTTAACCAGAAATTCGATTATTAAAGTCTTGTTACAGAGACTAATAATATGAAAAGGATATAGTAAGTGATATAACTTAAAATTAAGAAATTGGTTGAATAAATATTTTAATATATTTTATGTTTGATATAATTTAACAATAAGAAGAAGCCTTGAAACTTTGTATCTCTCTTTGTTAAATGAAAATTTAAAGATGGTTATGTCTTTTTCATGTTTTTCATTTTAAATTTTATACTATGTCATGAATGTCAATTTATCTTTCATTTTTATCTACCAATTTTATAATTTCATTATAACAATTTTTTTATATTTTCATATATATATATATATATATATATATATATATATATATATATATATATATATATTAAAAATTTTAAATATTATATTTATTTTAAATTTTAAAATATAAATTATTAAAAAATATTTAAGCATATATGTTACTAAAAAGATATATACAGAGATTATTTTTCTCATAATAAATGTGGGTCAAAACAAACGAGAATAAAATAAATTTAATAAAACATCTATACTACAAAAGCAATGACCACAATTTTATCTAGGAAACTACCTTTGTATTTTCTTATTCAAACAATCACATTGGCTTGTTATTATGCTTACCATTGGTAGGATATAACATATTCGATAATGTGTTGACAGTGAATTAATTTGGTGTTTGACCAAAAATTAAAATGCATCCTACAATGTTTACATTATAAAGAAAATTAATTTGTTTTTTGAAATTATTTTAAATTTGATTTTTGTTGATTTCCTTGGTTGAATTGGCTTAGGTCTTATTTTGAAATCATTGCAATCCTGGAAAACTTGTAAATTGCAAGTACAACACTTCTATTGGATCGTCTGAGTCATACTCACAATCTTTTCTTTCACTTTCTATTAATTACATTCGCATGCCTCCATCTACAATGTACATAGTATAACAATCATCATCGGCTGCAAATAATGTTGATTTGATGCCAACTAAATTCGACCCTTATGTTCCATCCTTTTCCATTTAATAAGAACGTGATTCTCAATGGAGCAATCGGGAGGTTGGAACAAATTTTGTCACATGCTAGTTACCTATGCATCATGACCTGAATTCTGACTATTTGGTTAGTCGGGGTCTCCTCCATAAGTCGGGGGTCGGTATCATTTCTCTGTTTCACCACTACTTTGGGTCATCCTCTCTTTATCTGCTTGTATCTGACTCCTATAGAGGGAGGCAAGAGGTCATAGGCTGGACTTGCCACTTGAACGATTTATGAATGCAATCCCACCTCCAACACTACTGACTACGCCGACTTACAGCCTTAAGCAAAATATATTTTCATGGATGAATTGGAAACTCCAAAACGTATAATGTTTATACAACAACCATGGAAATTGGGCATACACGCTTTTCTAGTACATATGCTGATGATTCCAATAAAAAAATATGTTGTCTCCTAGCTTGAGTGTAGGTAGAGGCATATGGGATGCATCACACATCTTGAGAATCGATGTGATAACGTTTGCGCAATAGGAATCACAATAATGACAATGATAATGATTATGGATGATTTTTTGTTTACTTTAGCACTGCTAATTTTTCTTAGGGTTATATTTTCCTTTGCTTTAGATAATTGCATTTCATCATTTATATATATTGAATTCACCCCACACCATCATAACATCATTAGCAACATATACAATTATATAGAAAGAAAAATATAATCATCAATGTAGCGAAACATAAAGGAAAAATAGAAGAAAAGCATTCACACATAGAAACACCAATATTGGTTGGAGACTAGGGTGAAACCCCACAAGGGGGAAAACCCTTTCAAATTTATACTTATTAGATTGTCATAAAAGGTTCAGCAAAGAGAGAGTACAATAATCCAATTATTCATTCACAATAATATCGAGCAAAACCAACCAAACAATATCCCAAATATGAACCCAACAACACTACTAATAAAAATCATTGTTCACAAGCCTATGGACAAATGTCGACATTTGCAATCAATTATCGAAATTTGTGGTCCCCTGTCAAAAGAAACCCTAACTCTCGGCCACATGGAACTGATGGTTCATTAGGGAAATTTTGAGGTCTAAAATGGGCCTCCTAAGGAAATTATAAAATAATAATGAAAATAATAAAATAAGATTAGATTACATGATCAAATTGTAGAGGGAGAAAAGAAAAAACTACTTTTTCAACTCATATTTTCAACTTATCTCCCTATGGATTTACTCAAATTTCAAGAGGGAACACTCGTTGGATGTAGAATTTGATTCCTCATCCAAGGAGTACCCATGTTGCATACTTTCGATCGAACTATTAAACCAAAAATGAGAAATACATGAAAAATGTGATTGCAGTCACGTTTTTTCATGTATTTCTCATTTTGTGTGTAGAAGGGTCCATCGAAAGTGTGCAACATGGGTCCTCCTTGGATGAGGAATTTTTTTTTCATCCAACAAGTAATCTTGCTCGAAATTTTAATAAAACCTTAAGAAGATAAGTTGAAAATACAAGTTGAAAAAGTATTTTTATTATTTTATTAATTTTTAATATTTTTAATTTTTTACCACAAAAATGGTTAATCATCCCACATGGTTGACATCATCATCTTGAATCCTATTGGTTCTTGTAAAGTTATTTTGGTTATACATTTTTCATAAGAGGCACATTTTAGACCTCGAAAGTTCTCTAATGATGTGTGCAGCTAAAGCATTCTGAATGCACAAAGAGGTTTGCATATGTGCGACTCTAGCAAAAAACATTCATATGGAAACCTTGCGGATGTGAACAAAAAACCATAATCCACATGTGCAAGCTTGGACCTTGCAATTTCGGACCTGTGTGAGCAAATTCCTCGCGAACCAATTTCAGACATGTGTGAGACAAAACCAAAGAAGAGAAAAGAAGAATGCTTGATGATCACCAAATGAGGTCCACTTAACTTATATTTATAGCCATCCAAGGGTGTCCAATTTCTCTTTTGGGTCGACCTGTACTTTTGTGCAAATGTGGGTTTCCATATTAAAAATATATTTTTCCTCAACCAGATTAAATTTTTCCAAGGGCTAGGAGGGGTCTTCTTTGATGAGGAAGATTGTCTAATGGAGGAAATTTATCCCTAAGCTTCCAAATTAACACTCCCTCTTATCTAGGGAGAAATTACTGATTACAACATATGTTTCATTACGAGTATCTCGTCATCATCAAATGTCGTATTTTCTCATCTCTTTCTCATCTGTGCTCATTTTTTCTCATTGTTACTCATCACTTCTTATCTCTGCTCATCTTTGCTCATATGTTGAACACTCTCAAATATAAAAGAAAAATAATTTGGCATTGGAGTGAAGATCAAGATACCACCCTCTATCCATCGTGGAGCCATTTCTACCACTCAGATTCATCTGCCAGTGGGGAGCACAATGCTGCCACTCAGGAAACTTTACCAGCGGGGTTCCCAATGCTACCACCTGGGAAATTCTGCCAGCGAGGAGCCCAATGCTACCACCTTGGAAACTCTTCTAGTGGGGAGCCCAATGCTACCACCTGGAAAACTATGCCAGTGGGGAAACCAATGCTACCACCCAAGAAACTATGCTAGTAGGGAGCCCAATGCTACAACCCAGGAAACTTTGCGAGCAGGGATCCCAATTCTACAACTCCTCATCATTTATAGATCTCATCTTTAGCTCATAAAACTCTTTTTCCCTGTCATCATAGTACCTATTTGATAAATAATTCTTCCTGAATAGTCTCTTAAATTAGGTCCAAGTAAAATCCTCCTCATAAATATCTCTGACGTTCTTTACATTTTACCACCAAATATCTGTTTTACCTTTAATATTGAATGTAGTTATTTTGGCCTTCATGTTCTTTGAGTAACCATGTATCCTGAAGAACCTATTCATTCCAAGAAACCATGCTTCTACATCCTATGATTTCTTCATTTCCCCATCTAATGTAGGTGCCTTTTCCTTCTTAAACTCATCTAGCATATATCCCTTATCACTTCTCCTGTAAGGACGATAACAAATATGACCATAATACCTATCAGAACCAACACTAGAATAAAAGATGTGCTCATTGCCTCTCCTATATGGAGTATCAAAGAACCTTCCATATCTGATCGTTTCATCTATATCTGACTTGTGCCCACTATGGGATCTACTTCCATAGGCCACATCAATCCTATCCTCATGTCCATAGTTGGTCCGAAGTGGTCCTTGTCTTTATAATTATAACAAACTATAAAGAATTATTTCATTAACTTTTTCTGATTTCTCTTGTGTCTGCATAATTATGTCACTATCTTCTTTGCAACTCCTTATTTCTTCCTTCAAACTCCTCAATGTGTCTGCTAAGTCATAAGTTCCCAACACCATGCTGATCATTTTATTCATAGGGAGAATCTATGTATTCTACCATCTTGCTAGTCATATTTGATATCTTCTTCCTACAAGGTATATTATATCAACTAAACCAAATCATAAAAAAACTAGCATACCTTAGTATATTTTGGGGAGGATATCTCATCTTGATAATAATCTAGCACAATACGTACATAAACATAATTGGATCAACATATAAACACCTTTTTAGCCATTATCTAGTTATAAATGCATGACTATGTTGACTACATACCATGAATTCATACGCAACAACCATCATCCAGTCAATGTATGCATAACAACATATAAACACTGGCACATAGAACCAATGCACAATCGACATACACTCACAACAAATACATTCAACAACAACACCACCAACTTTCACATGACCACACCACTGCACTCATGACCAATGCCATGCATACTCAACAAGAAAAAGGACCTATATGCAATTGAAATACATATCCGATGACAAATTCATCCAAGGAGAATGGAAACCACACATCACCCAAGGAAGTGGAATCGATGGAACACAACCAACCTGACCTTCTACACATACTAAAGAACCCCCAGGAGCCACCCAATCCTTCAAGGTGACCACCCCCTAAGACAACCTGGAATTTTACTGCATTAAAGCCTTAGTCACTCCCATGACATGGGCATGCATGCGACTGGGACAATCCAGTCACTCCCACAAGAAGGCATGCCTACAACTGGGGACTTTTCCAGGTATTTTTGTGCCAGCGACTCTGAATTTTGTGCCACTTTTTCAAGGATGGGACTTAGGCCACTTCCAAAAACTCCACGGAACTTCCATAAATGAAAAGTAACATCGAAATAATGATACAAATGTAAATAATTGAAAAATGAATTGAATGGACTCCTATTGGCCATGATAGACATTTTGTCAAACATATCACAAATATGCATTCTACGGTTTAAAATGACAGATATGAGCATAGGGGTTTCACACTTATCTAAAAATTTCGAAGAATAATTGATGCCTGATCACAATAACTGCATTACCATATATTAAGCCATATATTCATTGTACATTCATTGATTAATCAAAACATAATGGGAGCCATACATCATCATTGTCATCAAAATCACTCATAACCAACATATAACCAACAGAAATATCAAGGATATAACATCCATCTAAACCACATATAAAAAAGTATATTTACCCATAAAATACCAAGGATAAATAGCTCTTATTGATGATTGCATAGGCCAACCAGGTATGGAACTTCCATGAACCACCCGACCATAGACTAGGTTGAACCAAATCTCTCTTTCATCTAGTCGCCCATGTGCCATATTCCAAGCAAGAATGTGGGATATCATAAAAAAAATCAGTCAAATCAATTAGCTAAAGGAATTTCAAGTTAAGTGGTTGGTTGGTGGGACATGCAGGCTGACTTAGTTTTAACTGAGTGATTCGAAGTTGTAACAGAGTTGGAAGTGTAGTTATGCAAGTTATAAAGTAGTTTAACTCAGTTTTGCTAGTTGTAACCGAAGATACACTAGTGAGAGATCAAGTGAATTAATTATTAATTAATTCACAATCAGTGGTCTCACATGCAACTGAAGATTTACTATTATTAACTACATGCATGTCAGATCTGGTGGAGACACAGTTGAGTTCTAGCTGAAAGGGAAGTAAACTATCAATTACGACATTCTCTGGTTGCACACATGCAACCACATACACATTGGATGTGCCATGAGGATTGTGCAGTCAAGGTAGGAAATATTGCACTCATTCAGGGATTTCTATCAGCTTGGATTGTGCAGTGGAGGCAGGCTTTCTGGAGACAGTAAATTGGCTAAGGAACTTGCCAATTTTTGCATGACAATGTGAGACAGTTAGCTCATGTATTGAGAGCTCTTGGATTGGATATTTGTATGTAATTGTTTCATGATCCATGATATAATATACAATAGAATATAGTGGGGTTTTTAGCTATAAGCTTTCCCCGGCAAATTATCTGTGTTGTGTGGGATTGATCTTTCTTCATGATATTGTAATTGGCGATTGTGTTTTAAATTCCGTAAATATTTGTAGAAGTGATTCTGTATTTAACAATAGCATATTGTTAGATCAAGAGAATCCAGGACATACATGTATTTTTTCTAATTTCTACATGGTATCGAAGCACAGGAAATTGCAGTAGTGAAGCAGGAGCTGAGTTTGTTGGTGGAAAGAATTCGAATTTGCAGAAAGACTTTCTTGGTGGTACAGTTGATTCAAGATCGAAATGGCTTTCAATGGCTTGAGGTTAGAGTATGCACTCAAGGGCAGATCGAAATACATTTCTTGGAAGGACGGGATGGAAGAAGTACTAGAAGACAATGGCTTGAATGAATTCACTGACAATTATGTTCCTAAGCCTGCTTCGTCAGATGCTGCCAATCTTGATTCATGGAAAAATAAAGTGGAAAAGGTGAGGAGGGTCCTATTGGAGGGAGTACGAGACCACATTTTCTAAAGCCTCCATAGGAAAGCCACACCATATGCTATTTGGAAGGCTTTGACAGATCTATTCCAGAGCAGTAGCAACCATAGGAAATTGGCGCTCAAAGATAAACTCAAGAAGATCAAGATGGAAAAGCGCGACAACATTCCAAAGTATCTCACAAAGTTTGTCCAATTTCAGGATGAACTGGGGAGTGTGGGAATAATTGTTGTTGATGATGATTTGGTGAGCTTGGCTCTCTTGGGAGTTCCTAAGATTTGGCACAGTTATGAAGACTTTGTCAATGGACGGGAAAAATTTCCGGATTGGAATGACTGTGGTCGGATCTGGTGCAGGAGGAGTTCAGGCAGAACACCAGAGATGGCTCTTCATCAAAGCATGATGATGAAGAGGATTGTGCTTTGGATGCCAATGCGAGGAATGGGAAGGGGAATAAATTCCATTCTAAATCTGAGTCTAAAGGAAAGTAGTTGTATATGTCCAAGGTGAATTTTTTTCACTGTCACGAACATGGGCATCTTTCTACTAACGTTCCAAAAAATAAGAAGAACAAGAAGGTTGTTGGAGCTGCAGCTAGTGAGGCCCTTGCCTCTTAATTGAGATTAACTTCTCCTTGATCGCATGCATGGTGTCAAGTGCAATGGGATTGGTGTGGTATTTGGATAGTGGCACTTCCTTTCACATGACGGGAGATAAGGAACTTTTCAGTGACTTGGAGGAGAAAGATCTCCATATGCATATAGATATGGACGACGATGGATGGTATAGTGCTACCGAGATTGTTACCATTACCTTTCAAAGGGAATCTGGTAAACCATTTCAATTGAAAGATGTTATGCATGTTCCAGGTCTGAGGAAAATTTTGTCTCAGTCGCAATATTGGAGGATAGAGGCTACGACTTTGTTTTTAGCAATGGAAAAGATTTTGTGCGACATAAAAACATGGGTCAAGACAAGAGGATAGGGATTCAAGTTAAGAATCTCTACAAGCTGGAGGTAGATGGCTATGCTGCCATGATGGGAAAGGCATAGAAAGTGGTGAGCCAGGGGGGAAAATTATGGCATAGGAAATTGGGCCATCTTCATCATGGAGCCTTGAAATTCATGTAGAAAATATCTACTGGACTTCCAATGGGAACACTTGCTCAATTATATTAGTGCAAGGGTTGAACCATGGGGAAGTATGTAAAGTCCACCTTTCATGAGAAGGAGAATCGTGCTTCAAGGATCCTTGAGAGAGTTCACACAGACGTGTGTGGACTGTTCTCGCTTGATTCAACAACAAAACATAAGCACTATGTAATATTTGTTGATGACTTTTCTCGTAAATGTTGGATCTTCTTCATGCAGAAGAAGGATCAAACATTCTTAAATTTTTGTGAGTTTAAGGCATTGGTGGAAAAAGAGTTGGGGAAGCAAGTGAAGGCTCTTAGGAGCGATAATGGTGGAGAATACATCTCTAACGAATTCAAGAACTTTTGTAGCAAAGAAGGAATTCGAAGAGAACTCATAGCACCTCATAACCCACATAAAAATGGGGTCATAGAGAGGAAGAATAGAACGATCGTGGGTGCAGCACGAGCGATGTTGCATGATCAGGGCCTACCAATGCATTTGTGAGCGGAGGCATGCAACACTGCGGTTTATGTGCAAAATAGTTGTCCTCATAAAGTACTTGGCATGAGTACACCTGAAGAAGATTTCACTGGTAAGAAACCGGATGTTTCACACTTTAATATTTTTGGCTCATTTGTTTATGTGCATGTGACCAAGGATGCCAGGAAGAAGCTAGAGTCAACTCCTGAAGTTGGGATTTTGTGGGGTACACATAAACACCCCAAATTATCGTGTGTATTTTCCTAACAACAAGATAACTATTGTGCGACGGGATATAAATTCGAAGAGGAGAAAGCCATGCGATTGTTGCTTGAGAGGGCGTTGGAATTGTATGTGGAGGAGGAACTGCTGGTTCCCAAAGATGAGTCTCTAGATGCAGATAAGCCACAGAAGGAGGTTCATGGAGTGGAGGATTCCACTCACACAGAGCCAACCATCAGAACTGGTAGAAGGCATACCATGGAAGCTGATAGGTTGAGACTTGATCCTACACAGAATGTAGGATCCCCTACTTCATAGTGCAAACAAAGACATAATCCTGACTAATTTACTGGATACATGGCTCTCATGAGCAAATGTATTGTGACGAACCATATTCCTTTCAGGAAGTAGTGTAGGAGCCCACATGGGTAGATGCAATGGTGGTGGAGTATGACTCCATTGTCAAAAATAATGCTTGGGAAATTTTTCCAAGGTCGGTTGATAAATCAGTGGTAGGTTCGAGATGGATCTACAAGGTAAAGAAAGATGATGATGGGAGTATGGAGAAATACAAGGCCATATTTGTGGCCCGGGGCTTCTCACAGATCAAGGGGGTAGATTATAAAGAGACCTTTGCACCTGTCACAAGGTATTCATCCATAAGATCCATCCTTTCTCTATCAGCGTAGATGGGTTGGAAAATTCATCAGATGGATGTGAAAACTGTGTTTCTCAATGGGATCATTGAGGAAGAGGTGTAAATAGAGCATCTTTAAGGTTTCGAGATATTCAATAGCGAGTCACATGTGTGCCGACTCAAAAGAGTGTTGTATGGGTTGAAGCAAGCACCCCATGCATGGTACACTCAGATAGACAGATATTTCACCGGACTGGGCTTTACCAAAAGTGAAGCAGATGAAAACCTATACCAAATTGTGGTGGAAGGTAAGATTTTAATCATTGTTCTTTGTGTTGATGATTTAATATTGATTGGTGATGAGCAGCTGATACACTCATGCAATGAGGATCTTGCAAAGGAGTTCAAGATGAAGGATATGGGCCTCCTTCATTATTTCCTTGGATTGGAAATATGGCAGTGAGATGGTGAAATTTTTGTGTCTCAAGGCAAGTATGCAAGGGAGATACTGGGTAAGTTTCACATGGAGGGCTGCAAACCCATGGATACTCCTCTTCCAGGAAACTAGAGGAAAGAGGATGCTACTTCTGGAGAGGTAGTGGATGATATTGTCTATCGACAGTAAGTGGGTTCGCTAATGTATCTAGTGAACACGAGACCGAACATTTGTTATGCGGTTAACCAACTGAGTCAAGCTATGGTTAAGCCTACCAACCTCTTTTGGAAGGTGGGTAAGCATGTCCTCAGTTACATGAGGGGCACATCATAATATGGTTTATGGTAGAGACAGATGGATGGAGTGAAGTTGCATGGCTTCACGAATGCAGATTAGGCTAGAAGTCCAACGAACAGAAAGATCACATCAGGGAGGATCTTTAGTATAGAGTCTACAAATTTTCTTGGTACAGCAGGAAGTAGAGATCTATGGCACTCAGTTCAGTGGAAGAGGAATACATGGCAGCGAGTCAAGCTACATGTGAGGCTATTTGGATGAGAAAGATCTTGGTTGGTTTGTTTGGTTCTCATTTGGATCCAACAATGATTCATTGTGATAAACATAGTTGCATTAAACTCTCGATTAATCCTGTTTTTCATGATAGATCTAAGAATATAGATATCCGGTACCATCATCTCAGAGTTTTTGTGCAGAGGAGAATCATGTTGCTTCATTACATTCATACGAAGGATCAAGATGCAAATATTCTGATGAAGGCACTCACCAGGAGTAAATTCGAATACCATAGAGAAAGGATCGGGGTGAAGGATAATCCCTTTCTTGTTGAGAGGGAGTGTTGAGATTCAACAAGAAAATCCTGGTGAAAATGAAGCACCTACACTAGGATGGAACCTTAGGCTATTTTTATGTGTATGTCTATTTATAGATGTATGTGCAAATTCTATTTATAGATTGCATGTCTATTTATAGATGCATGTCTACTATTATTATCCCTAATTATTATTTGGACAATAAACTATATTCTATTCTTAATGAGCACTTGGAAATAGTTAACTAAAGTAGAAAATCAGTTAGCTAAAGGAATTTCGAGTTAATTGGTTGGTTGGTGGGACATGCAGTTTGACTTAGTTGTAGCTGAGTGATTCGAAGTTGTAACAGAGTTGGAAGTGCAGTTATGCAAGTTATAAAGTAGTTTAACTTAGTTAAGTGAGTTAAACTCAGTTTTACTAGTTGTAACTGAAGATACACTAGTGAGAGATCAAGAGAATTAATTATTAATTAATTCACAATCAGTGGTCTCACATGCAACTGAATATTTACTATTATTAACTGCATGCATGTCAAATTCAATGGAGACCCAATTGAGTTCTAGGTGAAAGGGAAGTAAACTATCAGTTGTGACATTATCTGGTTGCACACATGCAACCACACACACACTGGATGTGCCCATGAGGATTACACAGTCATGGTAGGCAAGATTGCACTCATTCATGGATTGCTATCAACTGGGATTGCGCAATGGAGGCAGGTTGTCTAGAGACAATAAATTGGCTAAGGAAATTGCCAATTTTTGTATGACAGTGTGAAACAGTTAGCTCATGTACTGAGAGCTCTTGGATTGGAGATTTGTATGTAATTGTTTCATGATCCATGATATAATATACAATAGAATATAGTGGGGTTTTTAGCTATAATATTTCCCCGGTAAATTATCTATGTTGTGTGGGATTGATCTTTCTTCATGATATTGTAATTGGAAATTGTGTTTTAAATTCTGCAAAGATTTCTATAAGAGATTCTATATTTAACAGTAGCATAGTGTTAGATCAGGGGAATCCAGGACATACATGTATTTTGTATAATTTCTACACATATGCCATGCATGCCAAAACTAGTAAGGAATTCATACATGCAACTCGATACCTACAAGAAAAACTCATTGTAGATGTTGATCCTGATGTCCTGTTGTGCTTTCCTGCTTTTCCTTTGCCTTCTTGCTCCAAATCCCAAGTATGCCACACTCCTCCAAGATTGCTCCAAGAAAAACTCTAAGTGTCTAAGAGTATGAGAGAGAGAGAGAGAGAGAGTATAATGAAAGCTACAAAACTGAACTAATCAAAAGTTGAACTGACAAAAGTTACACACTAATCCTCAGAAGAATTTTTATTAATGAGGTCTCCATTTTCTTCAATTTTCAATTATTTTCCTTCATTTTTCTCCTCACACGCAACATGTGACCTTTCACCTTCCCTTTCTCCCATTTTCCATTATTTTCATAAATAAAATGGCAATAAATGCCACTTTTCCTTTCCAAAGCCTTTGTCATTTCCTTTTCCAATTTCCGTAGCCATAATAAACCAAATGGACACTCACTAGGATGTTTTTTTCTCAATATTCAACTTTGAATAAGTGTCCCATAACCGTGGTTATTATTTTTCCTTTATTAACTTTTATTACATGGAATTTTCACCATGGTTGTGACAACACCATCAAGGAGAAAGGTTTGATCTCCATGTCACTCATTGTGGTGGAAATGGACATGATGCATCCACATGCATAATACCTTGGGAAATAATCAAGTAAGAACACTAAGAAGACAAAGGTAAAACACCAAATTCAACAAAAATTAAAGCACTTGAATTTGCTCATTACAGTTTTTCCCACTGCAATATTGGAGTAACTAAAGATCTATTTCGTACTTCATCTACTTCGTGGATATATGCATGGTTACTTGATACAAGTTTAACCTTTCATATGATTTTTTGGAAAGAATTCTTTGAAGATCTTAGTGACAATGTATATGGAGTATTGTACTTTGCGGATAATTCAAGTCTCAAGCCATCTGTACTTACCACCATTAGGCTCAAATTTCATAGACTTCCTGACTTCCTTTTGTATGATGTACTCTACCTTCCAAAACTATGGAGAACCCTATTTTCTTGTTCACATTAAATATCGAGGGAACTCCATTCATTTTTTTGATGGAAAATTTGAGATAAGAAAAGCATTAGACAACACATTTTTCATGATTGGGAAAGAGGAGGAAAGGGCATTGTAGTTGCAAGGAACATATGCTCATGCACAGAACTCTACATGCAATTCTTAGTACAAATAAGGTACATTGCTATCCAATATTATATGGCAAGAAATATTTGGACATCTTAATTATTATTGTCTTCATTTTAAAAAAAAGAAATGGTTTTTCTAGTTTTCCAACTATTTTAAGGAAACCAAAGCAATGCGATGCTTGTATCTTAGGAAAACATAACAAAAAACCATTTCATGATTTTGCTTCTAGAGCATGTAGAAATATTGTATTGATTCCATATTTGTGTGGCCTTATGCCTATCTCTTATACAAATGTAAATAAATATATGATTAATTTCATTGATTATTACAGGAGGATGTGTTGGGTATACTTGTTGAAAAGTAAATCAGAAGCTTTTGGAACTTTCAGAATTTTTCATGCATGGATTTAAAATGATGCACAACCACATATTGGATATTTTTGTACTAATAATGGAAAATAATATACTTCTAATGAATTTGAAAAATGTCTTCATAGACAGGGGATTTAACATCAAACATTTGTTCCATAAAATCCTCAACAAAATGGTGTACTTGAAAGAATGAACATGACTATCTTAAATGTGATTCACTCAATGATGTTTTACAAACATGTAAATTTTATTTTTTATTTTATGCAGTTCAATGTGCACTATATATATAAAATAGATGTGCATCTCTGCATGCTCTCAAAAATAAGACTCCTTATGAAATGTGGTATGGACACATTCTTTTGATAGGGCATCTCAGGATCTTTGGTCCCACTTGTTATGCCTTGATTCCTAAAGAAAAAAGAAGCAAGCTTGATATAATGAGTAAAAAATGCATCTTATTTGGGTAATTAGATACCACCAAAGCATGTCGTCTCTATGATGAGATACATAAGAACATTATATTGTTTAGAGATGTGATTTTTCTTGAATCTTCCAATGCTAACAACATTGTTGAGAAAAATATTGATCATTTGGATATATTCATTTGCGAAAAAACATATGATGCATTTGATAATTATATTACATAGCTTGAAGAGGGGATCCCTATCCTAGATCAATCTACAAAATCTCCTTTTGAAGAACTATCTGCCCATCATGAAGTTTCAGCCAATCCTTCAAATCAAGAAGACCCTTAAAGTGATGTGATTGAGAGGACTGGAAGGCTAAATATTGATGCATCCCCATATTAATCAACAAATAAACCTAGACCATCTTAGAAAGGTCCCCCAAATGTCTCACAAAAACAATTGAAAGTGTTCACCTTGATGGGGTCAAAAATACATGAACTAGAAATTCCACCAAACAAAACGGAGGTGGTCATATACATGATTATATTTTTTTTGATGATATGGATGATTCATATGATTTTGAATTCAATTTTTCTACTAATTTTGAACCAAATTCATTTAAATAAACTAATTCTCATGATGATTAGAAGGAATCAATGTAGAAGGAGTATGATTCTCTCATAAAGAATGGAACATAAAAGCTAATGGACCCTCCATTTGGAACCAAATCTATTGGTTGCAAGTGGGTCTATGAAAAAAAAAGTATAAATCAGATGGCACACTTGACAAGCAAAAATAAATGCTCATGGCCAAATGATTTGCACAAATAGAAGGTGTCTATTATGAAGAGACATTTTCTCCCACAAGAAAATGAGCCACCATCTAGACTCTCTTTTCCTTGGAAGCTTAAAATGGATGGAAATTCAATCAGATGTATGTAAAGAATTCTTTCTTGAATGGATAATTAAAATCGAATGTCTTCATATCTCAACCCAAGGTATTTTTTGTGAAGGTACAAGAACATAAAGTTTGTAAACTCATCAATTCCTTATATGGTATAAAATAAGCACCACGAGCTCTATATGCAAATTTGACTGAGTGTCTTTTGTTGTTTAAAATCTTCAAACACTTTAATCATGATGATGCAACTCTATCTGTCGAGAAAGTTGGAAAAAATGTTGTTTATCTTATGTTATATGTAGATGATCAGTTGATGATAGGGAACAATGAAAAATATCTTTCATCCATAATGAAATAATTGAAGAAAGGAATTGAGATTACATATTTGGGACACCATCACTACTACTTGGGCATTGAAGTGTCCAACATCCAAGTTATATATTATTCTCTCAAAAGAAGTACATTAGAGAATTTTTGAACAAGTTTGGCATGGTTGAATGTAGTCCTTTGTCCACTCCAATGGAACAAAATTTGAAGCTCACATATAAAGAATGAAATGAATTTGAGGATGCGACTAAATATAGATAAATTATGGGAAGTCTTATCTACCGCACCACTACCAAACTAGACATTTCATTTTTTGTTGGCATACTTTCAAGTTTTATGCAAAAGGATTGTGAAGGACATTGGTTTGCTACAAAAAGGGTTCTTAAGTAGTTGAAAGGAATTCAAGACTTTGGGCTCAAATATTCACAAGTGGATGACTTCAACTTGATTGGATATTTTGATTCATAGTTTGAAGGAGATAAGGAAAGAGGGGATGTCTACTTCAGGCTATGTTATAAGCCTTAGGTTAGGAGTTGCATCTTAGAGACCATGCAAATAATTAATTCTAGAAAATTCCACAATGGAGGTAGAATATGTGGTAGTTCCAAAAGTATCCAAGGGGATTGTATGGCTCTGGAAAATTCTTGAAGGCTTGTAGGAGAAACAAGTGAACTCTACTCCCTTTCTGATTGACATTACTTTTGTAATTAAGTTGGCCAAAAATCCCAAATTCCATGATCAACTAAATATATCAACACAAAGTATCATTTGATTCGACATCATGTAGAGGCCAAGACTATTTATCTACAACATCGTTCTATAATAATAAAATTGTAGAAATATTCACCAAAGCACTTGGAAGAGAAAAGTTTAAAAGATTTAGAATGATGCTTGGGCTCACAAACACCCCTTTAGATTCAAGGGGGATTGTTGGACACCTAATCCTCAGGCATTGGGTGAAAAAAATTGTAGAAACGTAATATAGGAAAATGAAGAGTTAGAATAGCAAGTAAATGTCACACCTCCTCATGCTATATAATCTTGTTTACATTAATGCAACACAAAAAAAATTTGGAGTTATTTTCCTTGGCCCGACAAGTCAACATTCAATTTTGGAACCTCTTATTATTAATATTATTACTGATGAACACAGTAATAAAACCAATCTCCTTTGTTTCTTTTTTTATTGTAGAAAATGTTTGACACAATACCTATAGCTAACCAATGGAATAAATTAGAAAACCACAATGTTCCTTTTGAGTTGAGAGGTACCATGATAAACTTATATGAAAATGTTATTTCCAAGTTTAGGAACCTTAAAGATTGGTTGAAAGAAATTAATTGCAATGTATGAGTTAAGCAAGGTTGTCCCCTATCCCATACCCTTTTTAATATTTATATTGATAAATCAAAGGCTTGCTTGTACGACACATAGTGTGACAACATGACTTTAATTGCAATAGTGATTATCTTTGTACTTTATGTTAATGATATTATTACAAAAGGGTGTCCTTCTATTCTAAATAATTAACTAAAAATTCTCAAGGATTTCTATGTGAGTTCGAGTATGACTGTGAACGCTAAGAAAGCAAGAAAATAATATGATAATCAAATAAAATAAATCATGTATCTTAATTTTGTGTATGATCATAATTACATGGAAGAAGTGACTTCATACAAATATCTTAGAAACGATTTTCATTACACGCTTAATTGGAACTATAGTTTTGAAAATAGGATCAACGAATGGTGAAAAGCTTATTTCAACATTGAAAACAAATACAATTTAGTATAGTTGTGTATTTGGGATTAAAAAATAACTTCTCTTTAAGGCTCTTGTCACTCCTATTGTCTTATATGGTTGAGAATTTTGGGCTTATAACATCTCTAAAGAATCAAGGAGAAAGATTGAGAAAATCCAAAAGCATTTTATAACCTATAATCTTAAAATTAAAAGCAAGACATAATATCCTATCCTCCTCATAGAAGCATGGATTTCCCCCATTGAAAACATGGTTAGGACTAGGTACATTGTGTACTAGTACAAGATAAAAAAACATGGATTTCAAGAGGATACCTAAGATCACTTCAAACTATATTCAAAGTGAGTTGTGGGTCAACTTGGCATAAAGATGCCAAGTCTTGGGTAGATTATTGGAGACTTGAGGAAGAGGTGTCTTCACATAATATCATTAATATTAAAAATATTATCACATCTAATTTCAAGAGAAATAGTGTTGCAATAAAGAGTTAGAGGACAAAATATATTAAGATACAACAAGGAGGTGATTAACCCTCATTGGAACATCAAAAGTATCTATCTACTTTGACTAACATTAAAAATAAAATCAATTTTACTAAAACAAGGACAAACTCCCATGAACATCATAGTGGAATTAGGGCATTAAACAATGCCTAAACATTGTGGCTCAAAAGAGTTTGTCATCTTTAAAATATAGAATGTTGAGAATACAAAACACTTTACATTGTCTTGCATTTCATTTCATCTTAATTTCAAAATATCTATTACAATATTCACTTTCCTAACCTTTTAACTTATAAAAACTGGACGCCGTGAACATACTTGTATTAAAGTTTTTTAACATTTACTTCCTAACTTTTAATTCATCAAAACTATAATAACCTAGGAATATGTTCATGAGAGCTTCTCGAATTCTGTATATTATTATCAAGCTTTTGCTCCTGAAAATGGGTGAAGTGTTCACCAAAAACGTTAGGCCCCTCGATAAGAATGCACAGGATTCCAAAAGCTCTCATCAACTTGTTCTTCACTGTGGAAACACACACTCTAACCTAAAAATATTTTCCTTGAAATTTTTAAACCATAATAATCCAAATAATTCTTTACAATTTTTTCATATAATTCAATAAATTAAAACTAATTTTAGAAACACTAATAATGTTCAGCATTACCATAACAACCAATTTTACAATGAGAAATACACAAGATTGACGACTTAGTCACCCAAGTTACTCTGCGCATCGAGAGCCTTTTGACCAACCAAAAGCTACTAGAAACAACATAAGATTCCGTCCACTCACAACGACCAAACGCAAATCAAGAGTGACGTGGCATTAAAAACTTTCCACATCATCCAGTGCCCTTCGTGAAAATGTGAGGTTCATTCACTGAACTAGAGGCAGAAATTTATTATGCGGAGGACATTAAACAAACTGAAAAAATGTCGGAATGATTAAGCAGAGAAAAAGTTGTCGAATGGTGGGGCCATCCCCGTATATTCCAGGCTGGCCGCTGACACATCAGATGGGCGGTGAGGGTACCAAGGGAGGGATGGCCTTCCAGTCTGTCGTGTATTCAGGTGGCCCGGCTCGCTTTTGAAAAGGAGGGCGGCTGCCGGACATGTCAGTTAGTCGAGGACACCTACGACTTCTGGTATTCATGCTGACGGATCCAGCGGGGCCTTTAAATTCATTATTTCGAAACCTTCGAAAAAATGAAACAAAAGCATCTCCCTAATGGTATAAATAGCCCACCCGGGACACTTGTATCATCGGATTTCCAGTGATAAACAAGCCGAGCCATCAAGCTTTTCTGATCCGATCTTTGCAGAGCTAACTGCTTTATCAGCTCTTTATAGAAATCGAGGATATGGCCACCGTTGAGGTAAATCAATGAAACCCTAGTAATCTGGGCATTTAGAAGTTTTTGTTTGTAAATTTTTTAGATTTGTTTTGTAGTGAGAGTTACGAATCTAGCTAAATATTTTTAGGATTAATCATATTATTAGAAATTTATCAATTTCATATTTATCATTTCATGTTAATTAATTTTTATAGCTATGAAATCTTTTAAGTGTATTTGGACACCACTATTTCTTTAGATGTTTTGAGATTAACTATAAATCTCTAAATTTTATATTCATCTTTAATTAGTTAAAAGAGTCTAAATTAATTAATCATTAAGCTTTATAGCCATAAGATCAGAAACTATGTCTTTAGACCACCCACTTGAAAGTTTTTTTTAGATCTAACAAATTTAACATGCAAATTATCTGATAAATTTGGTTGATCTGTATCTAATTTTGAATTCCTACGTCATATTAATACATTCCTTATTAAGGTGGAGAGATTCTGAAATTTATGTAAAAAGCATCTCAACACATTCTTTCATTAATACCAAATTTAACAGCTCTGATATTTATTTTGGCCTCAACCAAATATTTACAGTGTTATTAACTTATTAATGGACCAAGCTGTATATGTTTAGTCTAAATAATACACTTGCTTAAATCTAATAGTGGGAATATACAACCCCTTACATAGATCCATAGCACAGAAAAAAATCTAATAGTGAGGATATACAATCTAGCATTAATAGATCAATAACACTAATAACCCATCTTGACATCAATTTTCAGAACTTTTACTCTTTTGTCTTTTTTATTAGTATAGGAGCTTTGAATCCCTCTTCGCAGGAATTTAAACTTTTTATTGGAGAAAGATTTAAATTGATTTATACTTTGCAAGCAAAGCATTTACCAATTGATCATTGAATAATCACCATCATGGATTGTTTGTGCAGGTTGCTTCGTCTGTTGGATTGATTCCAAAGGAAGAACAGGTGAAGGCCGCAGAGGAAGCTGTGAAAGTTACCGAGATCGAACCCGCGACCGAAAAGGCCTTGGAAGAAGAATCCCCTGCCTCTTCTCCTGCTGAGGAAGTTCCTGCCACAGAGGAAAAAGTGGATGATGGCCCCACCACGGTTGAGGCTTCTGCAGAGGAAATAAGTGGAGAACACCCTGCTTTGGAGGCCGGATCAGAATCCCCCCAGCTGAAATCAGAGGAAGAAGTTGCCCAAGTGCCCGAAGAAGCCGATCCCGCTAAAGAAGGGTCTGCAGCTGAAGCCCCTGCCGAAAGCGCGGCTGTTGAAACAGCAGCAGAAGAAAAGGGTGAAGAGATTTCGGCCAAAGAAGAAGCACCAGCTGAAGTTCCAGAGGAAAAAGTAGCATCGGTGGAAGAAAGTGCTGTTCAAGAAGCAAAGCCGGCCGAAGCAGTTCCTGCTGAAGAGAAGGCCGAGGCCGAGGGTGATGGTAAGGTTGAAGGATAAATGAAGGGTATGGCAAACGAATGAATAAAATATCTGTATGGATCATTTGGGGATGTTAGTGTCGATGCACAAAACTTATATAACAGTGTGGTAAGAAACTATTAAGGGATGTAGTAAGTGGATCAGATCCATAGTTTCAAATTAGATGTTTTTGTTGTGGTTGTTTGTGATATTTCGAGATCATTTGGGGATGTTAGTGTCGATGCACAAAACTTATATAACAGGTGGTAAGAAACTACTAAGGATGTAGTAAGTGGATCAGATCCATAGTTTCAAAGGAGGTGTTTTTGTTGTGTTTGTTTGTGTTATTTTGAGAATCTGTAATTTATAATTGGTTATTTTTTAATAGTCATTTTATTTTTAATTGGATTGGTCTTAACTTTGTAGTAGTTTTGGTCATTTTATTTCTATGTATTTTGTATTTTTTAGTAATGGTTAAGAGCTTGTGTTCATTCTTAAGAGGGTTTAATGGTTAAGAGCATGTCTTTCTTCTTAAGAGGTTACAGGTCAAAATGAGAGAGATAGAATATGTATATCTTCATAAACCTAGCCGTCATGTCTAGCTTAACTGTGACCTTAAAATTGGATAGTAATAATAATAATAACTAAAACTAAATATACTAGTTGCTTCATAAAACGTTCTAGACCAAAGTCTCCTCATACAACCATCACTAATCAAGATACCTAACTTGGATAACCTACGCCAGAGATTAGCTTGTTATTTGTTCTGAAATTTAATCTTTGGACATGGTTGGGGGTAAGAGATCAACAATCACACCGAGGTTCCTCCCAGACACACTGAACACCTAGAACTATTGATGTTCGGCTTTCTCCATGGACATACCGCTACACTTCAACCCCGTGAAATGCAATACATCAAAATCAAGATAAAATATGAAATAATCTTTATGTGTGGATGAAACAAGAATGTTCATTTGCATGATAAAAAATTCTATATTTAAAATCACACTGTCCAATAACGTGTTATAAGGACATTCATTATCTAGATTCATTAGAATTCTATTCACTCTAATGATGTGAGTAAAGACATTCATTACCTACACTAATTATCATGTGAATTTGATAAGTTTCAATATATTGTAACTTTTATGTCAACAAGTAAAATTATGAAGGTGGTGTCTATGAGTGATGTAATGGTGTGGTAAAATTAATTGGTTTTGGTGTAACTATGCTTGCAAATAATTTTAATATGATAGGTATTTCTCTATTGTGGTATATATATTTTATAGGTTTTTAAAAGAAATATAATAAAAAATAAAATTTTCTTTTGTATTTTAGAATAGAGTTTTGTACTTTAGAATGGAGTTAAGGTTTTTTCATTTATCTATATTTTTTGGAAAAATAATAGTTAATTCAATAAAGGTTCAAGTGGTGATATCACCACACATTATTCTTAGCATTTTTTCCCTTCTAATTCATTTCAAATTGTTTTAATTTTTGTATAAGATGGCTAATCATCATTGAAGGGATTACTTTGCAAAGATAGCCTTGCAAATCCATTGTTTCCAACCTCAATTGTTTCAATTCATCGTCCCTAATGTTGAAACATTTCCCCACCAATATTTACTTCTTCATTGCTTCGACATTTGGGTCTTCGATTAGGATTTTCAAGGCCTGCATTGAGGAAGGAGCAAATTTTCTAGAGAAATCCCAACAAGGCATTAACAGGATAAAAAGAGGACCCTCTCACTAAATCTAGTGAAATGGGGATTCAACATTGTATTTCCTTGGTAGTCTCAAGGAACAAAACATATAAAAATGAAAAAGATAAAGAACAAGAAAATCAAGAAATGGTGGAAAATAACCCGAACACATTTCAATCATATTCACATAATGATGTATAGTAAATAGTACAATAATTGCATAACTGGCTTATAATTTCCATCCTAACATGTAATAAATTACATAATACCTAGCATAAAGACTATATCACAACATTGAAATGAGGTGGTTGAAGACTTCGAATCAGAGGGAACCAAAGGGATAAAAAACCTCCCCTTAATCATAGGTCAATATATGTGTACAAGAGACCCAATAAAAACCAATGCAAAAACTAATATCACTTCTAAATTTCCAACCTAACGCCCATGGTCTAAAACATCACGAGTCTTATTGAGGATCTCATTAAAATGTTTCCAAAATTGGTTGTAAAACACCAAGTCTATAAATATTTCTCTGTAAAAAGTTAGAAAGATAACCCAAAAGTATTCACTAACATGAACTTAAAATAAATGAGAAAAAAACTCAATGAGAAGTTAATTGGCTATAAATCCAACATATCCTAATTTTACAAATCTTTGACAATCCAATATGCAAAGAAAAAGTGCTAAATAATTAGATATATTTGCTAAGTCGAAAGACCATCTATATAATGTTCAAAGAATACCAAGTGAAACAAATATGTTCATAAAACCTATCTCAATGTATTGAAAAAAAAAGGAACAAAAACTACTAATAATCAATTTGAAAAAAAAAAGTGTTGATTAGTATCCCAATATCATATCATATAAAACCTGTGTACAAATTTATTTGAATTATTCAACAAAAAATGACTCATAATCCTGTTAAAAAGCGTTAAGTAAACTAGGTGAGTTGCTAGTATTGTCTCACATTGTAAAACGAAATGTCAGTCAAACATGTCAAACACCCCTGCAAGTAAGAAATCTTCAATAAGTCACTAAATCCCCAATTGTTAAAGTTTTAAACCTTCCATTAAAATATCACCTGTGCCAATATCCTAAAATCTTGAAACATCTTCAAAGGTGCAAAGAGTTTAACCATCTTAGTAAATATCCTATGAAAGTAAAATTAACAAATCCAAAAGCTCCATGTAGGTGATCCATTTAAAAATCATCAAATTCTCAATCATCATCCTAAATAATCCATAGTCCTCAAATTCACTTAGTAGATTTCAAAACTTGAAGTATAACAATCATCAAGAATATCTTCCCCCTTGCCGACTAAAAGGTGAGAAGTTCTAAGAGCTATGAATCAAAAATATTAATATACAGTGCTTGAAAGTGGAGAATAATAACCATAATTCCTTTAATCAAAGTCTAAATACTTTATATTAAACTCAAGAGACAAATTTAATTTGGTTTTCAATCATGCCCTAAACCATCAAGTCTAGGTCATTGAGAATGTTGATCATGTCAGCATCCTGTTAAATTCTGACAGGCAATCCCCTTTAAACCCCCTCTGTTTGGCCAAAAAAATCATCTTTTTGCCTATCGTTCCCCTTCTCTAAAATCAAAATTACATTAAAAAGGGCCAAAAACCCACATTTGAAAATATATAAGGTTTGGCACCTTTTGGCCCTAGCCCCTCAGTCTTATTCTCCACATAACCTGGGTGCTAGACCAAGCCGTAGCCCGAAGAGCGCTTATCGCAGGCGGATATCGGGCACGGTATTATCCGTCGATCTGTACAGATCGGACGACCTATATTGATCAGTGTTGCGCCCGTGGCCCAACCCGTTTACCGCCCCAATCGCCTGTCCACCGTCCGATCAAATCATAAATCAACGGTCTGCATCTCACCCGCCTTTGTGGTCCCCGCGCCCAAAGACACTGTTAAAAAACTGATGGTATCCATCGCACCGCCTTTGGAGGGCGGGCGGTATTTTCCATTTCGGAGTGATTCCACTCAGCGTATGACACGTGGCTCCGTCACTATTTCAAAACCGCCCCCTCATCGCGCGTTATCGTTCGGCTTTTGACCCAGCGCGATATTCCTATTCACCGTCTGATCTGGGGGTCTTCATCCAATGGTCATCGCACTCCGAAGATGCGCGGAAGTTAACCCAAGATATCCGTACCCCGAGCCCACCGTCCATCGCCCTCCGATACGTTTTCAGCCATCGATCTCCTGCTGAGATCGGACGGTCCATATTGCTTGTCCACCTGCCATCAACACGTGTCCTCCGCCACGTCATTATCCCACGTGTGTTCATCACACGCCCATCCCATATACATATTCCATTCTAAAGCCGATTTCTAAGGTTTTACGTGTAATTTTCTACATTCCACCAACCTGCAACCAGAGCATTTCTCCGTCATTCCGCTATGATTTTCCGCCATCACCATTCCACCATTTCACCATGTTACACTGTCATCCTCACTATCCCCGCTGCATCCACTTTCCCGTGCATTTGTTTTCTTGACGATTTTGTGTATTTTGCAGGGTATGAACAGCGGTAAGCCGCCATGATTCATAGTTTTCATTACAGTAGTGGAGAGCACCGGAAAGGACCATTTTTCAGAGGCTAGAATTATGGAGAAAGGGTCTGGCAAGCTGTTATGACATTACTGCCATTAAAGAAGCAGGGTTAAACTCTGTCAAACCCTCCAGAGTCATTCAAAGCGCAGATTTCGCAGAATAAATGCATTAATGGAGCAGCAGAGAGGTATCAGTGAATGATCGAGGAATTCAACATTCAGCATTGAAGATTTTAAGTCTAATCCAGGGTTTAGCAGGCAAAGGTGCCAGATCGAAGACATCATGGATCACACAGAGGGTACAACGCACAGAAAACAAAACCCTCAAGGTTTCATTTCAGCAGAAGTTTCTCTCCAGGAAAGGATAGACTGCCCATAAGGTTTTTATTTCTCTACTGTGTTCCTGAAGAGACTTCTACCCAGTGCATTTATTTCAGTAAGCAGGCCATAGGGTACAGACAACATTACAGAGTCATCAAGCATTATGGGCATGCACGTTTCAACCATCCTATCTTTATGAAACAAATTAAATGTTCATCATCGACTTCATTTACTAAGTTTTATTTTTCTCTATAAAATCCCCGAAGAACAGATTATTGAGGGTTCCAGATTTTATCAGAAAATCACGCAGTAAAAGAATTTTTGTATGCATTTTGTAAAAGCTCTCATATGAATGTACAGAGCCCGTTGGGTCTCAGTGAGGAGGAGTTCCGTCTTTAAAGAGGATTCTGATCTTGGGTGTCTCACAGTGTGTAACTTTTTCTTATATGTGCTAATTCAATTGCTCATTTCGTTTCATCCGCTTTCTTGTATCATGTTTCTGGAATGCGAGTGGCTCACTGATTTTTGGTATGGATTTATCCTAGTTGATACCCATGCTCGAATTAGTCAAGTGCTTTAAATATGGTTCAGGCATGATATACTGTTTCACTACTCACTTCAACCATCTTTCCGCTATATTAGTTTCTTTGGGAGGTTATTTTTAAAACGCTATTGTCATGTATGGATTCTTAAATTGGTAAGCCCATTACATGGTAATATTGTGTATCTGGATATCGTCTCAATGACAGCTAGTATTCTCTTAATCTTTCATACACAGCCACACTTTCTGATAATTGATTTTTGTGACATATCATTTGAATCGGCCCTCTTTACAGTGAGTTGCCTCTGAATTGTCTGATGCTTTTATATTAGATTTTTGCACGTTGCCTTTGCAGTATTCTTTTCCCTGTGTCAGTTTCTGAAGGTCTTGGTCCCATTCAAATTAATATGTCTTGTTTTCAGGAGATAGAATGAGAGCTTTGTATTGATAACTCTCCCTGTTATATCATATGATCCTTGCTATAAAAGATGTCCTAGGCATTGGTCTTTCACAACTCAAGGCTGTCTCTAAGAACGACAACATCTTTTTGGCACCGTTGCCGGGGACGAAGTTAAGAAAATTTGAATCCCTGGGCCTCGACAAAACCTTTATTCACTCTTCAGAAAGGTGAGCATGAAGAGTTGAGAGTTGTAGATTCCTCACCTTGGCGACTCCACAGTTCCTAAATGATTCAAAGACTCCATTGGTGATCAGTAGGCCGCTGATTATCTTGGTTTCATGAGACTCCACTGGGAGACCATGTCGCAGTACAACATCAGCCATGTTGAAGACCAAGCCACTTCACCAATGGAAGACTCTGAGCAGTTTGCAAAAATGCATCCAAGTTTCATAGCAGAGTGTCGAGATGAAATGTCACGTGGCTTGGCAAGATTGGAAGTGGAGGACCTTCCACAGGCTATTCTTCTTCTCAGCTCAAGTGTTGAACCCGTGCTTAAGAAAATATTTCTAGAATTGGTGGTTGAAAGATATGAAGATGAGATTGAACTTTTGAACTCACAAGAAAAATCATATCAGTTCAGAGACCCGAGAGCCTGTTTGGAAAGTCTCCCTCCCCCTAAAAGAGAAGAGATTCCACTTCCTTTCGAAATACAAGAAGGAAATGATCCGGTTCCCAAGAGCCACATTGAAAACACAGTGGAAGATGCGGAAATCAAAGCGGCCCAGGATAAAGACAGCCTACCAGTCATGGAAGGCCTGAAAGAAAAAAGTGTACATCATGTGTTCATTGATCCGGTGGCAGAATATATGGAGGTCTAGTTTAGCTCAAATTCTCCAGCAGCGCAAAACATGTCAGAGCTCCAAGAGGACTCAGCAGTAATGTATGATGAATCCTCCAGTTCAGAAAATGAAGGAGACACTCTGCCCCAAGAGAGTCTTCTTCTCAATCTAATGGAAGAAGAAGAGATCCTGGTTGAAGCCTTCCTGCCAAATATTCATAACCAGGTATCTTTTCATGATCCTTATGCTCAGTTCCTGCAAACATTTAAAGAAGGATCAAAGGTCTTTGTGAGCAGCACGTTGCAGACAGAAATAAATTTTTTTGAAGCTGCTGACGAAGAACATAAAGAGTGGGAGCAGCCCTGCCTATCCAGCCTGCTCAAGCAGCTAGGCAGAACAGACCAGTCATGGGATCACTTGATGGACTGGTTGCATTGGAAGACAATGTTTGTAGGCTAGACTTGTAAATAATCCAGTTAAAGTAGGGTAGGTAGGAAAAGCTCAATAAAGCTCACTCTGTGAGCATGTAGTTAGTTGTTTTAACTTCTGCAAAGTCCAGCAAGCCAGACAGTCTAATCCTGGCTTGGTTGTTTTTCAATTTCTGTTTTAGAATGTAGAGAAGAAATCTGCTAGACAGTTTAATCCTAGCAGATGCAGTTCAGGTAGAGAAAATATGAGACCAACAATTTAATCTGGTCTCATGGAGTGATAAGGGTAGAAGTAGAATAGGTTTATTTTTCCTGTCTGTAAAAATTGATGATGTAGGTGGTCTGCGAATTTCTCGACACGCCCAGGGATGAACGTGCCGTCCCCAGGTGGAGCCAATGTTGATCATGTTAGCATCCTGTTAAATTATGTTAAATTCTGACAGGCAATCTGCTTTAAAGCCCCTCCATTTGGCCAAAAAAATCGTCTTTCTGCCTATCGTTCCCCTTCTCTAAACTCAAAATTACATTAAAAAGGGCCAAAAACCCACATTTGAAAATATATAAGGTTTGGCACCTTTCGGCCTTAGCCCCTTAGTCTTATTCTCCACATAACTCGGGTGCTAGACCAAGCCGTAGCCCGAAGAGCGCTTATCGCAGGCGGATATTGGGCACGGTATTATCCGTCGATCTGTACAGATCAGACGGCCTATATTGATCAGCATCGCGCCCGTGGCCCAACCCATTTACCACCCTGATCGCCTGTCCATTGTTCGATCAATCATAAATCAACGGTCTGCAGCTCACCCACCTTTGTGGTCTCCACACCCAAAGACACTGTTCAAAAACCGGTGGTATCCATCGCACTGCCTTTGGAGGGCGGGCGGTATTTTCCATTTCGGAGCGATTCCACTCAGCGTATGACACGTGGCTCCATCACTGTTTCAAAACCGCCCCCTCATCGCGCGTTATCGTTTGGCTTTTGAGCCGGCGCGATATTCCTATTCACCGTCCGATCTGGGGGTCTTCATCCAACGGTCATCGCACTCCGAAGATGCGCGGAAGTTAACCCAAGATATCCGTACCCCGGGCCCGCCGTCCATCGCCCTTCGATACGTTTCAATCGTTGATATCCTCTTGAGATCGGATGGTCCATATTGCTTGTCCACCCGCCATCGACACGTGTCCTCCGCCACGTCATTATCCCACGTGTGTTCATCACATGCCCATCCCATATACATATTCCATTCTAAAGCCGATTTCTAAGGTTTTACGTGTAATTTTCTGCATTCCGCCAACCTGCAACCAGAGCATTTCTCCGTCATTCCGCTGTGATTTTCCGCCATCACCATTCCACCATTTCACCATGCAGCATTGTCATCCTCACTATCCCCGCTGCATCCACTTTCCCGTACATTTTTTTTCTTGATGATTTTGTGTATTTTGCAAGGTACGAACGGCGGTAGGCTGCCATGATTCACAGTTTTGATTACAGTAATGGAGAACACCGGAAAGGACCATTTTTCAGAGGCTAGAATTATGGAGAAAGGGTCTGGCAAGCTATTACGACATGACCTCCATTAAAGAAGCAGGGTTAAACTCTGTTAAACCCTCCAGAGTCATTCAAAGTGCAGATTTCGTAGAATAAATGCATTAATGGAGCGACAGAGAGGTATTAGTGAATGATCGAGGAATTCAACATTCAACATTGAAGATTTTAAGTCTAATCCAAGGTTTAGCAGGCAAAGGTGCCAAATCGAAGACATCATGGATCACACAGAGGGTACAATGCACATAAAACAAAACCCTCAAGGTTTCATTTCAGCAGAAGTTTCTCTCTAGGAAAGGACAGACTGCCCATAAGGTTTTTATTTCTATACCGTGTTCCTGAAGAGACTTCCACCCAGTGCATTTATTTCAGTAAGCAGGCCATAGGGTACAGACATCATTACAGAGTCATCAAGAATTATGGGCGTGCACGTTTCAGGCATCCTGTCTTTATGAAACAAATTAAATGTTCATCATCGACTTCATTTACTAAGTTTTCTTTTTCTCTATAAAACCCCCGAAGAACAGATTATTGAGGGTTCCAGATTTTATCAGAAAATCATGCAGTAAAAGGATTTTTGTATGCATTTTGTAAATGCTCTCATATGAATGTACAAAGCCCGTTGGGTCTCAGTGAGGAGGAGTTACGTCTTTAAAGAGGATTCTGATCTTGGGTGTCTCACAATGTGTAACTTTTTCTTATATGTGCTAATTCAATTTCTCATTTCGTTTCATCCGCTTTCTTGTATCATGTTTCTGGAATGCGAGCGGCTCACTGATTTTTGGTATGGATTTATCCTAGTTGATACCCATGCTAGAATTAGTCAAGCACTTTAAATATGGCTCAGGCATGATATACTGTTTCACTACTCACTTCAACCATATTTCCGCTATATTAGTTTCTTTGGGAGGTTATTTTTAAAACTCTATTGTCATGTATGGATTCTTAAATTGGTAAGCCCATTACATGGTAATATTGTGTATCTGGATATCGTCTCAATGACAGCTAGTATTCTCTTAATCTTTCATACACATCCACACTTTCTGATAATTGATTTCTGTGACATATCATTTGAATCGGCCCTCTTTACAGTAAGCTGCCTCTGAACTGTCTGATGCTTTTATATTAGATTTTTGCACGTTGCCTCTGCAGTATTCTTTTCCCTGTGTCAGTTTCTGAAGGTCTTGGTCCCATTCAAATTAATATTTCTTGTTTTCAGGAGATAGCATGAGAGCTTTGTATTGATAACTCTCCCTGTTATATCATATGGTCCTTGCTATATAAGATGTCCTAGGCACTGGTCTTTCACAACTCAAGGCTGCATCTAGGAATGACAACATCTTTTTGGCGCCGTTGCCAGGGACGAAGTTAAGAAAATTTGAATCCCTGGGCCTCGACAAAACCTTTAATCACTCTTCATAAAGGTGAGCATGAAGAGTTGAGAGTTTTAGATTCCTCACCTTGGCGACTCCACAATTCCTAAATGATTCAAAGACTCCATTGGTGATCAGTAGGCCGCTGATTATCTTGGTTTCATGAGACTCCACTAGGAGACCATGTTGCAGTACAACATCAGCCACGCTGAAGACCAAGCCACTTCACCAATGGAAGACTTTGAGCAGTTTGAAAAAATGCATCCAAGTTTCATAGCAGAGTGTCGAGATGAAATGTCACGTGGCTTGGCAAGACTGGAAGTGGAGGACCTTCCACAGGCTATTCTTCTTCTCAGCTCAAGTGTTGAACCCATGCTTAAGAACATATTTCTAGAATTGTTGGTTGAAAGATATGAAGCTGAGATTGAACTTCTGAACTCACAAGAAAAATCATATCAGTTCAGAGACCCCAGAGCCTGTTTGGAAAGTCTCCCTCCCCCTAAAAGAGAAGAGATTCCACTGCCTTTCGAAATACAAGAAGGAAATGATCTGATTCCCAAGAGTCACATTGAAAACGCAGTGGAAGATGCAGAAATCAAAGCGGCCCAGGATAAAGACAGCCTACCAGTCATGGAAGACCTAAAAGAAAAAAGTGTACATCATTTGTTCATTGATCCGGTGGCAGAATATATGGAGGCCCGGTTTAGCTCAAATTCTCCAGCAGCACAAAACATATCAGAGCTCCAAGAGGACTCAGCAGCAATGTACGATGAGTCCTCTAGTTCAGAAAATGAAGGAGACACTCTGCCCCAAGAGAGTCTTCTTCTCAATCTAATGGAAGAAGAAGAGATCCTGGTTGAAGCCTGCCTGCCAAATATTCATAACCAGGTATCTTTTCATGATCCTTATGCTCATTTCCTGCAAACATTTAAAGAAGGATCAAAGGTATTTGTGAGCAGCACATTGCGAACAGAAAGAAATTTTTTTGAAGCTGCTGACGAAGAACAGAAAGAGTGGGAGCAGCCTTGCCTATCCAGCCTGCTCAAGCAGCTAGGCAGAACAGACCAGTCATGGGATCACTTGATGGAATGGTTGCATTGGAAGACAATGTTTGTAGGCTAGACTTGTAAATAATCCAGTTAAAGTAGTGTAGGTAGGAAAAGCTCAATAAAGCTCACTTTGTGAGCATGTAGTTAGTTGTTTTAACTTCTGCAAAGTCCAGCAAGCCAGACAGTCTAATCCTAGCTTGGCTGTTTTTCGATTTCTATTTTAAAATGTAGAGAAGAAATCTTCTAGACAATTTAATCCTAGCAGATGTAGTTCAGGTAGAGGAAATATGAGACCAACAGTTTAATCTGGTCTCATGGAGTGATAAGGGTAGAAGTAGAATAGGTTTATTTTTAAAAATTGATGATGTAGGTGGTTTGCGAAGTTCGCGACACGCCCAGGGATGAACGTGTCGTCCCCAGGTGGAGCCAATGTTGATCATGTCAGCATCCTGTTAAATTCTGTTAAATTCTGACAGGCAATCCGCTTTAAACCCCCTCTGTTTGGCCAAAAAAATTGTCTTTCTGCCTATCGTTCCCCTTCTCTAAACTCAAAATTACATTAAAAAGGGCCAAAAACCCACATTTGAAAATATATAAGGTTTGGCACCTTTCGGCCCTAGCCCCTCAGTCTTATTCTCCACATAACATGGGTGCTAGACCAAGCCGTAGCCCGAAGAGTGCTTATCGCAAGCGGATATCGGGCACGGTATTATCCGTCGATCTGTACAGATCGGACGGCCTATATTGATCAGTGTCGCGCCCGTGGCCCAACCCGTTTACCGCCCCGATCGCCTGTCCACCATCCGATCAAATCATAAATAAACGGTCTGCAGCTCACCCGCCTCTATGGTCCCCGCGCCCAAAGACATTGTTCAAAAACCGGTGGTATCCATCGCACCGCCTTTGGAGGGTGGGCGGTTTTCCATTTCGGAGCAATTCCACTCAACGTATGACACGTGGCTCCGTCACTGTTTCAAAACTGCCCCCTCATCGCGTGTTATCGTTCGGCTTTTGACCCAACACGATATTCCTATTCACCGTTCGATCTGGGGGTCTTCATCCAATGGTCATCGCACTCCGAAGATGAACGAAAGTTAACCCAAGATATTCGTACCCTGGGCCCGCCGTCCATCGCCCTCCGATACGTTTTCAGCCATCGATCTCCTCCTGAGATTGGACGGTCCATATTGCTTGTCCACCTACCATTGACACGTGTCCTCCGCCACATCATTATCCCACGTGTGTTCATCACATGCCCATCCCATATACATATTCCATTCTAAAGCCGATTTCTAAGGTTTTACGTGTAATTTTCTGCATTCCGCCAACCTGCAACCAGAGCATTTCTCCGTCATTCCGCTGTGATTTTCCGCCATCACCATTCCACCATTTCACCATGCTACAATGTCATCCTCACTATCCCCGCTTCATCCACTTTCCCGTGCATTTGTTTTCTTGACGATTTTGTGTATTTTGCAGGGTACGAATGGCGATAAGCCGCCATGATTCACAGTTTTGATTACAGTAGCTGAGAACACCGGAAAGGACCATTTTTCAGAGGCTAGAATTATGGAGAAAGGGTTTGGCAAGCTGTTACGACATGACCGCCATTAAAGAAGCAGGGTTAGACTCTGTCAAACCCTCCAGAGTCATTCAAAGTGCAGATTTCGCAGAATAAATGCATTAATGGAGCGGCATAGAGGTATCAGTGAATGATCGAGGAATTCAACATTCAACATTGAAGATTTTAAGTCTAATCCAGGGTTTAGCAGGCAAAGGTGCTAGATCGAAGACATCATGGATCACACAGAGGGTACAATGCACATAAAACAAAACCCTCAAGGTTTCATTTCAGCAGAAGTTTCTCTCTAGGAAAGGATAGACTGCCCATAAGGTTTTTATTTCTCTACCGTGTAGAGAATTCCACCTAGTGCATTTATTTCAGTAAGCAGGCCACAGGGTATAGACAACATTACAGAGTCATCAAGCATTATGGGCGTGCACGTTTCAGCCATCCTGTCTTTATGAAACAAATTAAATGTTCATCATCGACTTCATTTACTAAGTTTTCTTTTTCTCTATAAAACCCCCGAAGAACATATTATTGAGGGTTCCAGATTTTATCAGAAAATCATGCAGTAAAAGGATTTTTGTATGCATTTTGTAAAAGCTCTCATATGAATGTACAGAGCCCGTTGGGTCTCAGTGAGGAGGAGTTCCGTCTTTAAAGAGGATTTTGATCTTGGGTGTCTCACAGTGTGTAACTTTTTCTTATATGTGCTAATTCAATTGCTCATTTCGTTTCATCCGCTTTCTTATATCATGTTTCTGGAATGCGAGTGGCTCACTGATTTTTGGTATGGATTTATCCTAGTTGATACCCATGCTTGAATTAGTCAAGCACTTTAAATATGGCTCAGGCATGATATACTGTTTCACTACTCACTTCAACCATATTTCCACTATATTAGTTTCTTTGGGAGGTTATTTTTAAAACGCTATTGTCATGTATGGATTCTTAAATTGGTAAGACCATTACATGGTGATATTGTGTATCTGGATATCGTCTCAATGACATCTAGTAGTCTCTTAATCTTTCATACACAGCCACACTTTCTGATAATTGATTTCTGTGACATATCATTTGAATTGAACCTCTTTACAGTAAGCTGCCTCTGAACTGTCTGATGCTTTTATATTAGATTTTTGCACGTTGCCTCTGCAGTATTCTTTTCCCTGTGTCAGTTTCTGAAGGTCTTGGTCTCTTTCAAATTAATATTTCTTGTTTTCAGGAGATAGCATGAGAGCTTTGTATTGATAACTCTCCCTGTTATATCATATGGTCCTTGCTATATAAGATGTCCTAGGCACTGGTCTTTCACAACTCAAGGCTGTCTCTAGGAACGACAACAGAGAATATTCATGTCCATATGTTATTAGAAGCCACTATGATCAAAGATATTTGTACCTATGTATGAACTTGATAGTAAGAATGCTCCAATAAATTGGCTTCTAAATTCCAATGTCATATAGAATTTACATGTTTTCAAACCTTCATTTTCTTCTAATATCATATGGAAAGATTATTTTTCTTCCTGTAAAATATAGATGGGTTAGGGAAAAATAATGCAACCCTTGATGGCCAACTAAATGATAGTGCTAACGCTATTTTGGCACTTCATCCAAATTAGCATCATAAACTATGGTCGCCACCATCATCATCTTTATCCTCAATTTCTTTATTTGTAGCTTTAACTACATCAAAAATTGAATGCATCTACAAATCATCATCAATAACTCCTACACTCACAATGTAATTGGTTTGGAGTAA
Organism: Pinus albicaulis; assembly: GCA_034641835.2. Lineage (NCBI taxonomy): Eukaryota > Viridiplantae > Streptophyta > Pinopsida > Pinales > Pinaceae > Pinus > Pinus albicaulis. The sequence goes on from CM076578.1 coordinate 692,419,607, forward strand.
CAAGAAATATGAAGAATTTTAGAGTCATTCTTTTCATATCCTAAGCAATATCTTTTGATTTTAACTACAACTCTTCCCAAGGTCTTACAATGTTATTTTCAAATTTACCCTTCTTAGTGTCTTCAATAAATTATCTTATGTATTCTTCTTAGTTTCCTCATCCATGTGATCCATTAATGTTTGCTACTATAGGACTTATTGTTCATTGCTAATAATGTCTAATCTAAACAAGGGATTAGGAAGAATAATAATGAGATTATTCCTAATGTCGAAGAATTCTTAATTCACCATTTAATGTCAAAGAATTCTTAATTCACCATTTAACAACCTATTTTTGAGTTTTAAATAAATATGAATACATTAATTAGTGAATATTTTCCAATCTCTATTATTGTTCCTAGCCCGTATGAATGAAGTTTGTAGAAGTTTAAAGAAGACTTCTATACTCACTATCCTAATGAAAAAATTGCCAATGAAGTTCTTTGGGCATTGATAAAATTAGTCACCAAATAAAAAGTGCTAAAATAATTCAAAGACTCACTACAACCATGGAAAATGTCACAAAAAAGTGATGTTTTAGGACTAAGCATCAAGATCTCACAACAAAGAGAAAATCATAACAGATATTTGATCATCCTTTCCAATTTTAGAACCAATCAAAATTACCAAGAAATCTAATTAAAATTTCTAAAGGGATATAAATATTAAAAAAATTCTACTTATACCTCCATAGACATCATAAGGACTTGTTACAAACACACCTTAAGGTAATAATTCTCAAGACTTATTAAATCACAAAAGCTATGGAATCATAGAGACATTAACGGATTCATACAAGTAACCTTAGCTAGAAAAACTTCCATAGCCTTACAAAATAATTATTGCAATTTTCCTTCCTTATATTACACTAACTTGTTTTGATTTGTGTGTGATGACTAAAAAATTTCCTTTTGTCCTCAATTAGATTTGTTCCCTAATTTCCTTATTTATATAGCACTTATATATGTTGCTTCATGTGGATGTGCTTATTTCCAAAAAGAACAATTTAATCACAACCAACATAATAAAAAAGGTACTAATAAACACCATGATGCACACACACATTTCCTAGACCTCTTGTTAACCATTTTTTCCTATCAAAGAAAATGGAACCAACATTGAAGGGATTATGAGAAGGTATGAGGAATCCCTCCCTCATTTTTAAGGAGATGGAACTCTTCCTATTTAGTCTTTGTGTTTTCCTATGATGTTTTCATGAGTGTAATATGAAAGTGCTAAATAGAAAAACTCCACAAAAATATATCAATTCACAACAAAATCTATTTTTTAAGGCATAATGCAGCTAGAAAAAATAAGCATAACTACAAGGATCATAAGCCAAATGAAGTTTTTGATAACATATATTTCCTTCATTAAATAATAATTGAAGGATTCGACCATGACTTTGGACTAGGAAGAAAAGAAACAAAACATGTCAAGGTAAATAAAATTATTTTAGAAGACTATTTCATTCAAGACCAAAGGGACTATGGAGAGCCATCTACTTAAGTTTCCCTTAGAATCACTAAGAACTCCTAAAAATAAAACTACTACTTGAATAGTTCTTTGTACAACCAATTTTTAATACAATTGGAGTCCCCTAAATTAACAATATAAAATTGTCTAAAATAAAATGGGATAACACAATCTCTACCAAAATATCAATGTTTAATTCATAAACAATATATTGAATACACTTTCCCTTGATGGTAAGTTTGGTGCTCCCATGGACCTAAAATATTTTGAAATATCTAGAAGAAGACAAAGGGTATTTGTTCAAGCGAGGGTTCTTTAATGGAAACCCATACAAACTATAATCAAATGGAATAGAAAACAAGAAAAGGTGGAAGAGGATGTAGAATGCATACTTACAAAATTTGAAAGCCCTAGATTCTAATGTCACTTCATCAAGGAGATTTGAATTAAATAATACATTGATGTTGCCATGTGTGTTTATAGAAACCTAACCATGATTCTAGGTGAATTTTTATGTGCTCTTTTTCTCCTTTCCCAAATCCTCGTTAACCTATACATTGATGAAATATTGGATGTGTTGATTTTTCGAGCATCCTCTAAACTGATATTACTTCTTATGATTTTTATTAGGTTAATGTTTTGTTACATGCTTATTCATCATAAAGCAATTTCATAGAGGATTTCAATAGTAAAAAAAATTCCAGTAGGATCATGAAGAGACAACCAAACAAGAACACAAGCATTTACCTTGGGAAAAACCACATGGGGGAAAACTCAACAACCTTTTCCTTAAGAGAATTTTTTTAGTTCAACAAGAGACATACCTACATCTTCTAGTCATTTATAAAGTCAAACTGAACAACAAAGTAGTTTTTTTCAAACCTGATCCAATTTCCCCCTAGTCAAGTCATAAATATACCCATTGAACTCAATCTGGTTAGGTAAACTAGGACCGAATTTTTTCCTCCTCTTGCACCTAATAAAATAAATCCTGAAACTTTGGTTAACCTCATAAATTAATCCCTACCGTGTCTTAGAATTTTGTGCTTCTTTATCATATTTTTTTTCCTTTTTCTTGATGCAGGAGCATCAAGGCCAATTTTCATTTTTAAATATGTAATAAAGGGGGGTGTGACATTTTAATTGTTTTATTAATTAATTTGTTATTTTTAAATAAAATAGGAGATAAATTAGAAAAGTGAGGATTTTGTAAATATTCTTTTATTAATTAAAAGGATATGAGAGAAAATAGAATTAGGTAGCAAAATTAGGGAGTAGGAATGCTATGTATGGGACTTTGTTGAGTCCACACCTAAAATGAATTTAAACTAGATTTAGTTGAGGATTAGGTGGAGAGATTTTTGGAGTGAATTAAATTCATTATTTATGTATAAATATGAGTGGTTTTTGTGAGGAGAACACACTTGAATAGTTGAAGAGCTGAGGGGAGTGAGTGAGGAGTGGTTTAAAGGGCAAAGAGCCAAGAGGCCACCCAATGTAATATCTGGCCACAGAATTTTAACATAGTTAAGGGAGTGATTTGTATGGCTCTTTTTCGCCTTCATGTTTAATTAAGTTAGATGTTTTCCATGATTTTATTGTAGAAACTTTGAGTATTTTCAGAGTTCTTGAAGGAGTTGTGTTCTTATATGCGGGATCTGCTTTCTAGCAGAATTCCTGCATCATTTTTGGTATCAGAGCGGAAAGATACCTGTTATGAATTTGCATATATATATGTGTATGAAATATGTATAAGCTGTGGACACATGAATTGATGGAAATTGGAGGAATTTATCAATGGCGTTGAACATATTGATAGAGGGCATATACTGGTGACACCTCACGTAGATTGGTCGAATGCAGAGAATTCCAAGAAGAGCTAACTAAAGCTAAGAGCTCATTGAAGGCATTGTTGTTAGAGCTGAAGCTAACCAACACAGAGAATTCCAGGCGGAGAAAAACAGAGTTTAGAAGTCGTTGAGGGCAGCATCGCTCATTGCATGTATATGGAGAGGTTGATCTGCGTCCGTGGTGAAGTGATGACATTCAACAAGTATAGATTGTGTTGAAGCGGTGAATAAATCGCCTGAAGCTGCGTTTGAGAGAACGGTAACAGTCTTCGATTCTTTGAATTATGTGGATCTGGAATGTGTGTAGAGAAAACAAGCCTCTGCGTAGGCTTGGAACGCCCTCAGGAGCAGAGTCCGGCGTGAGTTTAACTGTAACTGTGTTTCATTCTTAAAAACCGTGTTGAAAGGACTGAGCCGGCATTGAAAGCATTCAGTAAATGTGATAATCAGATATAGCGCGCTTGAAGGTAACATTTGGTTCGAAATTTGTGAATGATGTTGTTGATTATACGTCGAGTAGACTCGTTGTTGGATCTTTGCTGTGATAAATGAATATATGTGGTCATCGATTGTTTGCTGGAGTGGTCGATATGAAGTTTGGGTCTTGCTATGATAATCGATCTGAATGTCAGAACATCGATTTCTTTTGTGTGATGGTTGATTTGAATGTTAGGTTGTTTGCTGTGATGGTCATATAACGCAGAACTTATAGAAATTGACATGAATGTTGTTCAGTAATTGAAGCAGCCGAAGAATAGTGTGGGGCCCGTGCTAGAAAAAAATCAAGCTCATTTTTGAGCCACTGTTGGTGTCAAGTCGCTTTTCGGTGTGAAGCGTGTGTATGTGGTCAACTCCATATAAATTTATTGTGTAGAAGTTTCAACGTGACATGGCGTGAATTAATATGATTTTTGCACGAATGAATTTTGATACGGAAGCTGCGTGGAAGAAGAATTGACCAGAGTTAAATCTCAACCTTCCAGCGTTGAAGCAACCAAGAATACTTGTTGGAGGCCTTGTGATTCTTCCCACTATTAATGGAGTGTTACACAGAATCAAAGTGCTTATACATAGAAGCGATATGAAAATTGCCAAAGGTGATGCCTAGGAGAGAAATGACAGAGGATCCATCGCCGAGTGTAGTGTTGAGTACAACGTTGAATTATTTAAATGGAGGAGAAGTCAAATATGTTTTCATGAACCAACAAAGTTGTCTCAAATCCATGAGATCATTGATTGGGAAGAATGTCATTTGGTGATTGAATTGATGTCGTGGGATTAACTTCTTCAGAGTTGTAGAAGCGTTGATATATATATATATATATATATATATATATATTTGAACACTGTTTTGGCATGTTGCGTGGATGATTCGATCTGAGGAATCAAACACAGAGTTTGAGCGTTGAATTGCAGCGTTTGCATGAGGTCGAGCTGGAGCGTGAAATGTAGAGTTAAATGGTAAAGGCGTTGGATAGTTGATGCGGAGGAAGACGTTCAATTAGAAGACGGGTTTTGAAACTGGATTGAATCCCAAGGATGCAGAGAAAGCGCTGTTGAATTCGTATGGAGGAATCTTATTTTTTGGTGTTCCGGCTATGATATAGCGGAGAGCAGTTTGACTTTAATTGAACACAGAGGTAAATCACATTGCAGGCGGTCAATGGTGATTAGAACGATTGGTCAGCATCAAAGCCTATAGATCTAATTCGCAGGGTAAAGGAAATTGAAAATGAGTCTTATATGGAAGATGTGATGGAGAAACTCGCACAAGAGCTCCTGAAACGATTTAAAGAGTTTAAGGGTGATGGCGATTCAACTGAACAACAAGGGATCGAGGTTGAATGCGTTGAATTGCTGTATTGAATTTGAATGCTGTTTGACATGAATTGAAGGCGCAGGGCGCAAAGGGTCATTTGGAGAACGCGAGGTAAGTCACCTTTGTATCGATCAAACATATATAAAAAAAAACCGTGGCTTGGTCTGCTATGGTATTGAATGGAATGGTAATCCAAGGATCAAATGATGGTCAAATGTTATTGTGAATGGTGATGATTTGCTGTAGAGGTTGGTTTGATTAAAATAATGTCAAGTTGAGCTTTAAAGCATGGGCGTATTTTTTTTATTGACATTTGGATTGTCAAGGTAGCAGCATTCATTGGTATTGTGATGCATAAAATTAATATGCACTGGTATTAATTTTCCAGGTTGGACTTTCAAAACAAGTTTTTATATTGGCATGTGGGTTTTATGACGATTTGAATTCATATGTGAGTGTTGGTCATATTTGAAAGAGACTTCTCTATTTATGTAATGGGTTTATAATCATAGTGAAATGATTATGAGATGAAGCTTCCGCAAATGATAGTGTATGTAAATTTCCCAGGCTTGGAGTTTTTCTTTGGGCAGTTATTGAGATGCATTTTCATATGCATGTGATAAGGAGAGATTCTGGGTTATGCAGGGTGAGCCTGGTTGTAGATTTAAAATTATTTGGGAATTCATCGAGATGCATTTTTATATGCATCTGAGAGTGTGAATGTGGGTTTGTAGCCCTTTGGGTTACTGTCAAATAACACATGGGTTTGTAGCCCTTTGGGTTACTTTCAAATAACACATGTATGTTAAGGTGTTGTTTGCAGCAAATTTTAGCAAGAGGTTGCCAGGGATTGGTCCCAAGACAAAGAGAAGCCAAACACAACAGGAGAAGTTGCATTTTGGTGAATGAAAAGTGCGAAGAATTGTGGGGAAGTGGCTTAAATGAAGTCCACACGTGAACAGATGCAGTTCACAAAGGAGGGGAAGATGACTGTTGATAGTCATTTTTGGAGATCTGATGAAGAGTATGAGCGGGAGAAGGCCAAGATAACAATTCACCTGGAATTGTTAATGAAGTTGTTGCAGGAAAATATGAGAAACCAGACACATGGTTGGACCATGAAAAGGAAGGTGAAGTGGCAGAAGCTACACGCAAGAAGGGAAAAGCAGGTAAACATACAGTTGATGGAGGAGCTGAGGAAGCTCGAGCAGATGTTGAGTTGTGGAGAACTCAGAGAGGCTAAGTTGAAAATGGATGTTTCCATTTGTGGCCCGGAACATGGCGAAATTCTGGGTGAAGAGATTAGTGAGGAGGATCTCATGAACTATTGGGATAGTTCAGAAGCATCTGAAGAGGTGATGGCGAGAGAAACAGATGAGGCTATGAAGCCTTGCAATTTTTCTCACAGTTTATGTATGTTTGCAGGATGTGCGAAAGGCAGTGAACAGTCTGATAGAACTGTCACGAAGGAGAATGACGTTCTTGAGGTAAATTCTGGTAGAGAATTCCTTTCAGAGAAGGAATGTGGTGATTGGTTACAACAGGAAGAAATCACAAATGACTTCTTGTTTGGGATAAGGCAGCAAGTCGAAGCTGTTATGGAGCAAGAACAAAGTGGAAATGCCGAAGGAAAATTCCAAGGAGGTAAACAAGTGTATTTGTTTAATGGGATTGTTGAAATTTTTTTACAATGTAATGATGTTGAAACCAGGGAAATTCAGGAAGATTGCTAGAGGGAGAATGGAAGTAGTGATGAGATAGAAGGGAAATCTACAGAGGAACTGAATCACATGAAGGATTCAGAGATGTCGACTGAAGCATTCAGTGAGACCACAAGGTCTTATGTTCTTAAGACTAATGATTTGTGTGTGATGACAGGTATATCACAGGGTGTTGTACAAACTTTGAAGTTTGTTAAAGAGGAAGATTGAATCTGAAGTCTGTTCAGAATGATGCTGAGATAGCAAGATCTCAAGAGGAAATGAAGACATAGGGGTCTTATGGAAATATTCGGCAGAATATTGAAGCGGGGAAAGGAGGATCATCTGATGATTGGTCAATAGCAAAGGAAGTTATGGAAAGTTGTGTAAAATTTCCGAGTTCTACTCCAATTGAGATTGTTCAGTTATATCGGAAGTTAGATCTTCAGAGGAGAGAGTTGGAAAAGCAGAGGATCTATTTTTAGGGAAAGTTATTGAAAGACACAGAACAGGGAAATTTTTTTCAAACAGATGATGTAGAGGAGGGACTAACTGATAGTCTCACAGAGAAATTGAATCATCATACTGATGTGCTGATGGAGGAGGGAATTTCAGAGCAGCATACTGAGATGTTGCCAGCAGCAGCAGAAGGGGCACTGAAGCCTTATGTTTTTTATTCTAACAATTGTTTTGTGAGTACAGGTTTTATTGCAGATGCTGGAGAAAATATTTTAGACAGATAAATTGAACTGATGAGGCGGATGATGATGAAAGTATCCCGGAAGAGGCCAGCAGCAGTAAAACAAAGAAGAAGCAGCAAGAGAAAGACAACAGAAGATTGTGAAAGCATAGCCAGTGGGGCAATGCAGCATAAAGTATGGAGACCTGGAGAAGAACAACAGACAGAAGCGGCGACAAATGGAAAGTTATAGTACAAGATATGGGATCCAGGCAGACACAACTCCGAACACATGATCAGGCGATCATGATTAATTTTAACCTTGGGAGTCTGATGCAGGAGCATCAAGGCCAATTTTCATTTTTAAATATGTAATAAAGGAGGGTGTGACATTTTAATTGTTTTATTAATTAATTTGTTATTTTTAAATAAAATAGGAGATAAATTAGAAAAGTGAGGATTTTGTAAATATTCTTTTATTAATTAAAAGGATATGAGAGAAAATAGAATTAGGTAGAAAAATTAGGGAGTAGGAATGCTATGTACGGGACTTTGTTGAGTCCACACCTAAAATGAATTTAAATTAGATTTAGTTGAGGATTAGGTGGAGAGATTTTTGGAGTGAATTAAATTCATTATTTATGTATAAATATGAGTGGTTTTTGTGAGGAGAACACACTTGAATAGTTGAAGAGCTGAGGGGAGTGAGTGAGGAGTGGTTTAAAGGGCAAAGAGCCAAGAGGCCGCCCAATGTAATATCTAGCCACAAAATTTTAATATAGTTAAGGGAGTGATTTGTATGGCTCTTTTTCGCCTTCGTGTTTAATTAAGTTAGATGTTTTCCATGATTTTATTGTAGAAACTTTGATTTTTTTCAGAGTTCTTGAAAGAGTTGTGTTCTTATATGCGGGATCTGCTTTCTAGCAGAATTCCTGCATCATTTCTTCACCATAATAGTACCTCATAAACTAGTCTTTCTTCATTAGGAATGTGCCTTAGATTTGTCTTATCTTCATACCTCATATGATCCAATTTTTTCTTGAATAGAGGAGATCTGAATTATGGTCTTAAAGGAGGTCGAATAACTCATATAAATAAAATATTGGTTGGCCAAATGGGTGCCTTTATGGCTGGGACGAATTGACTAGGAGGGGGGCCGACTTGGATTCTTTAGAGCCAACCATTCAAATATAAAAAATTCAAATTTCCTCTTTTTAAAAACTAACATGAAGAAAATGTCATATATTTTCTCATTTGACAAGGTCATGAAGAGAATGGCTTATTTATTATTTCAAATACATCAGATTTAACATATTAATTGTGAAGACCAACCATAAGTACAAAATTTAACACTCTCTCTTAGCTAGGGAGGTATCACTATATAGATGATCTCATGTTGACAAATTTCTCTAAGAAAATGTTATAACAAATCAAATTACCATAATCTAGTAAAAAATTGTGACACATGGTAAAACAAGTTACCATAATCCGGTCAACAACTGTGACAAATGGTAAATCAATAAAATCAATAGGTTAGCATAATTTGGTCAACAAATGTGACACATGGTAAAACAACAACTTCAAAAAATTACCATAATCTGGTCAACAAGTATGAAACATGGTAAATATTTAGCATCAACTAGTCACCATGATTTTGGTTGGTTCCTTTGACCCATGGTATACTTATTAGTCCTAGTTCACCATCATCATGGCTAATCTCTTTAAATCGTGGTGAAACCCTACGGACACACTCAATATATTTGAGTAATCTAGTCCCAAATCCAAAGGTCACACTCTACTTAAGTAATTAATGGTTTGATGCTAAATGGGCTCACTCAACATATTTGGAAATTAATTTGAGCCTAATGTTGAAAGGAAACCACTCAACTGAGTGATTCTGGGCCTCTAGGACCATTCTTGCTAATTTTGGTCAACATGATGGACATTGGAAGAATGGTTGCCCTCTGCTAGACCATTCTCCCTAATATGTTCAACATATTTGACATAGGGAGAATGTGTGTCCCTGATTCTATCACTATCGACCATTTTCCCTGATCCTGGTCAACATGACCCAGTGAGAATGAATATCATGGATGATGCAATTGCATCACTCCCTCTTGGTGAGAGAGGCATTCTTAATTACTCCAAGCGTGTACTTGAAGTATATATACGTCATATTGTGACAGAGGATTTGTTAGCAATATGCTTGAATGTAGAATAGTACTGAAGCCACATTTCTTCCTTATATACCATGTCTCAGTATTTAATTGCACTGTGCTTTGACCTATCATTGTGGTCACCACTTTCACTTGATGAGGACAATCCTGCAAGTAGCCTCTAAATCCATATTGCTTCTCCACTTTCCAATACAAATGAAATATACTCAGTCTCTGTAATATTAAGTGTGATAGATGACATCTTCCTTCTCATCCAAGAAATCATAACGAAGCCCAAATTGAAGAAATATTCTGATGAAATCATTTTGTCTTTGACACTCTTTGAATATGTGAATCCTTGCAGTTGTACTTCATTATTCGAGGTTTATCTCAAACCATAAATAATTTTCCTATGACCAGTTGTACCATGTTTGTACTCCAACAAATTTTGAGCAATATGCCTTGGCTCAACCATAAAATAATTTGTTTGCTGGAATTGTAACAATAAGAAAAAGGCTTCATTTGACTTGTACCTTAATCAAATAGATAAATTTGAACTTCCACATCAACAAGATGACTTGAGTTGCAGTTAGCAAGAGTGACATGGCCATGCCACCTAGTTAAGTCAGTCAACTTGATTTTGTGGGCTAGAAGTAGAGTGTTGTGCAATTTGGTGGTTAAGATCTAGCTATCTAGTGGAGTTATATTTAGTGAAAGTTAGTTATATGAGCTCTAGTCTAGAATAGAGTCAGTATGAGTTCAATTTAGTAGTTGTAAATGTTGTTAACTCATTGATCTCTCAAATTAACTAGTCAATCAACTAAAAATAGACCCATTCATGCATGGAATTTGAATTTCCTAGTTGATGTTGAATTTACATGGCCTTGGGTCTAGGTTAGAGTCCTAAAATCACTGACACTACCAAACCAAGAATCTCAACCATGAACTACTTTGCACAATGGGAATATAAAGTAGTAAATAACACATGCACATAATATATATAAATTTTTAAAATTTCCAACCCAACTTCGTTACATTAATCCAAAGTGATATAATACAACAGTCTAGGGCTCGCATACCAAGGATAATGGCCCTCATACATCCACTAGGAAGATAAAAAACAAGATACCTTGACCATTTGGTTGTATCATGCTCTCCCATCTCCTCTTAGTCGTACCCTGTACCTACCCAGTCCTTCAGCTCCTGATATGTAGCTCCTGCCTCTATCAATGATCCAAGTCCATTTGGCCACTGAACATCGGCTCTCAATATTCTCCCTAGTTGTTTCTTATTCCATAAAGGGCACAACACATTGAGACTCCTATAGAGTTGTTCACAACTCTATTTTTGAACAACTCTCAACTTCCCACTGCTTCTCCTCAACTACTCAGGGACTTCAGCCCACTATGGTATTCCTATGCTGCACCGATGAAGACCAACATAAGGCACAGAGGGTTTCCACCTATCACTACAAAATATATATCTCCCACAATGAACATGGGCTAGGAGGACTTCCCATAATATGTTGTATAAATCCTTCTCCACACACAAGTTTTGGGCTACTCGAACTTCTCCTGGCTAATCATACCCTTGAGCTCCAACAACTGCCACTCTAGAAATTAAATTTGTTCATCAAGGTGTTGCTAGGGCATCCTCACATCTAGGAGACCCTTACACACGGCTGCCAACAAACTTCTCATCATCCACCCTTTTTTTTTCAATAGCGGAGCTATTGCGTAAACATAGGCTTTATTGGGTATGTGTTATATTCTTTCCACGACTAGTCATGCATGGGGGGGGGGGGGCGCGATAGCCCCCCTTGTACATTGCGCCGGGCGCAATAGGGGGGGCAGAAACCCTCCCTGTTCTGGGTCTGGGGCAGTGCCCTGGGAAAAAAAATTTGGACCTTATTTTTCAGTGGGCGGACCTGCCCATGGTTTTTTCCATGGGTTTGCACACGGTTTTGGGGCATGATGGTTTCGGCCCCTAGTATTTTGTAGATCCAGTCAAGGGAACTACAGTTATGTTCTAATCCAGGGTTATTGGATTGGGGTTTATGTATGCTTCAGCATGTATATATATGTGTTATAACACTAAAAGGAATATAATGAAAAATCAAGTTGATCGTCCCGATTTGGGATCTAGGGGAAAATCTCTGTGTTTATCTTTTTTATGTTTTATGCTCTCGCTATTGTTTATTTTCTATTTTAAAGATTCGTTTGTAGATAATTTCTGTACAGGGTTAAAACCTACATTTGGTATCATAACATTTTCAGCTTCAAAGGGACGCCTTTGCTGCTAAGGGGTTTTTTTCTTGGTCCTGAGGTAGACCCTATTCAGTGGGAGATCTGCGGGATTGATTCTTGCGGTGAAAGAAGATGGCGAGCAGTGGAAGGATAGAGATTGAGAAATTTAATGGTCAGAGTTTTGAGTTGTGGAAGCTCAAGATGGAGGATCTGTTGTTGGATAAAGACCAATGGATCGCGGTAGATACAGGTACTAAACCAACAGTTGTGTGTCTCAGATTCGGTATTGTTGAATGTATCTGGGGAAGCTATGGCGTAGAATTTGTGGGACAAACCTGAGACTTCGTACTAATCTAAGTCTCTGGTGAATAAATTGTTCCTGCGGAAAAATATGTATAACCTAAGGATGAAGGATGGAGACTCGGTGACAGAGCATCTGAATGCCTTCAATACTGTGGTAAGTCAGCTGTCATCTGTTGATATTAAAATATCAGATGAAGATAAGTGTATCAGTTTGTTGTGTTCTCTACCATACTCGTGGGATAGTCTGGTTATTGCAATAGGTAGCAATACCACTACCTTGAATTTTGATGACATTGTCTCAGCCTTGCTGTCGGAGGAAATGAGACGGAGAAATATGGAGGGTCAGAATGGAGATTCCTTATATGTACAAGGAAGGTCCCATAACAGAAACAAGAATAAGGTTTTGAGTGGGAGATCTAAATCTAGAGGGAGATATAAATCTCCTGGAAAGTTTGTAAAGGTGTGCTGGAAATGCGGAAAGGAAGGGCACTACAAAAAGGACTGCAGATCTAAAGCTCCTGAGAAAGGAAAGGGATCTGATGATGCTCCTTTTGTATCGGCAAAAGCCACCTCGGATGAAGGTGGTGATGTGTGGCTTCTTCTTCAAATACACATGTAGATCATGAGTCATGGTTGATTGACTCGGGTGCATCCTTTCACTTCACTCTACATAGGGGTAGTTGTGAGTATGAGAAATATGATGGCGATGATGTCTTCTTACGTGATGATAGGAAGGCGAGAATCGTCGGATGTGGAAAATTCAAGTTTGAAGCTACAAGGTGGAAGGATTAGAACACTTCTTGGCATTACGCACATTCATTTACAGGCCGGTTGATGAAACCCTAGGAGCAGATGGATGATGCGGGTGTAAAAGCAGTGTTCGAAGATACTGTAAGATGGTTCGGGGAGCACTGGTATTAATGCGGGGAGTTCGGATTGGAACTTTGTACAAGCTTCAGGGCAACACTATTATTGATGGGTGCAACAATTCTGTGGTTCCCGAAAGTGGAGCAGAAAGCCTAGCGGTCTCTGGAGAAAAGACCATGCTATGGCATCACAGGCTTGGACATATTGGATAGAAGGGCCTTCGGATACTGCATGGAAATGGTATGGTAGAAGGTATGTCTAATAGCTCTCTGGATTTCGATTTCTGTGAACATTGTGTATATGGGAAGTAGAATCGGGTGAGTTTTCCTTCTGGTGCTAAGAGGGCGAACAAGATATTAGAGCTTGTGCACAGTGATGTGTTTGGACCTATGTCGGTTCCATCACTGGGTAAGTCTGTGTACTATGTTTCATTCATAGATGACTTCTCAAGGAATACATGGATATATTTCTTGAGGAATAAATTTGAAGTCTTTGACAGATTTAAAGAATTTAAGGCTCTGGTGGAAAACCAGACAGAGAAGAAGATAAAGGCGCTGAGGACAGATAATGGTGGGGAGTTATGCAAGAAGGAATTTGAAGAGTTCTGTAAGAAGTGTGGTATAGCATGACAGAAGACTACTCCATACACACCTCAGCAAAATGGAGTTGCAGAAAGAATGAATAGAACACTGATGGAAAAGGCAAGAAGCATGCTCAGTGGTACTGGGTTAGGACAAGAATTCTGGGCAGAGGCAGTGGAGACTGCATGTTACTTAGTTAACAGATCACCTTCATTAGCGTTGGAGTATAAGACCCCACATGAGGTATGGACTGGTAAGAAACCCTCTCTTTCACATCTAAGGGTATTTGGATGTGATGCATATGTACATGTTCCAAAGGAGAAAAGGACCAAGTTGGATAATAAATCTGAAAGGTGCATCTTTATTGGGTATAAGGATGGTTTAAAGGGTTACAAGCTTTGGAACTCAGAAACAAGGAAGGTTGTGTACAGCCGAGATGTGGTGTTTAGAGAAGTGAAAGATGTTGTTAAACATGAAGTCCTACCAAAGGAACCTGAGAAGATAGAGTTTGAGCTAAAGGAGGATGAATCGGACTCTACAACAGAAGAAGACTCAGAAGATGATGAGCCACAAACTCCAGCTTTAAGAAGATCAGTTCGGGAAAGAAGGCAACCAGAAAGGTATAGTCCATCTGCTTTCTGTTCAGGTTTTGCCTTAACTATAACTGATGATGAACCCAGAACTGTCAGGGAGGCAGTAGATTCAGAGGATGGAAAACTCTGGAAGGAGGCTATGGTTGATGAAATGGCATCCTTGCACAAAAACGATGCATGGGATCTGGTGGAGTTGCCGGCTGGAAGGAAGCCCATTGGGAGCAAATGGGTGTTTAAGAATAAGATGAATGTAGAAGGCAAGGTGGAGAAATACAAAGCTCGGTTGGTAGCGAAAGGTTATTCCCAGGTGCCGGGAATTGATTTTGGTGATATTTTTTTCTCCTGTTGCCAAGGTTACTTCTATTAGATTACTTTTATCTGTTGCTGCTGCATTTGATTTTGAGATAGAACAGATGGATGTGAAGACAAAATTTCTTCACGGGGATCTAGAAGAGGAGATATACATGAAGAAACCTAAAGGCTTTATGGTGAAGGGTAAGAAAGAACTGGTATGCAGGTTGAAGAAGTCTCTGTATGGGTTAAAATAGTCACCAAGGATGTGGTATCAGAAATTTGATACCTATATACGGGGACTTGGCTTCACCAGAAGCAAGGAGGATCACTGTGTTTATTTTAAATTAATTGGTGATTGTGTTATTTATTTGGTCTTGTATGTGGATGATATGTTGTTGATTGGAAATGAAAAAGAAATTATCCAAGATTTGAAGACCCAACTGTTCTCCAAATTCGACATGAAGGATCTGGGTGCTGCAAACTATATTTTAGGCATGGAAATTAAGAGAGATCGGGCAAAGAGGAAGCTCTGGTTAAACCAGAGGAAGTATGTCGAGACTATATTGCAGAGGTTCAATATGTAGGATAGTAAACTTTTGAATGTTCCGATTCCTGTAGGTACAAAGTTGTTTGCTGAATAGTTTCCCAAGACACAAGAAGAAGAGGAGGATATGTCCCATGCTCCATATGCAAGTGCAGTGGGTAGCTTGATGTATGCGATGGTCTATACTAGACCATACATTGCACATAAAGTGGGAGTATTGAGCAGGTTTATGACAAACCCAGGGAAGGAGCATTGGATAGCAGTGAAGCGGGTTTTCAGATATTTGCATGGCACTAGTGATTATGGCTTGTGCTACCAGGGAAGACCAAGATTGGAATGTGTGTTGGAAATTTTTGGTTTTTTTGATGCAGACTGGGCTGGAGATCTTAGACCAAAGAATATCTACAAGTGGGTATGTGTTTAGCCTATTTTTAGGTGCAGTCAGTTGGATGAGTAAAAGACAATATGTAGTGGCTTTTTCAACTACAAAGGCAGAATACATAGCATCCACTCATGCAAGCAAAGAAGCAGTCTGGTTGCAGAGACTGTGTTCAATTATGGGGTTGGTGCAACAAGCTATAAGGATAGACTGTGATAGCCAAAGTACAATTTTCTTGGCTAAGAACCCTGCTTATCATTCAAAGACAAAGAACATTGATGTTCAATATCACTTTGTGAGAGATATGGTTGAGGCTGAAAGGGTGTTGCTAGTAAAGGTGGATACCTTGAAGAATGTTGCAGATGCATTGACGAAGTTTGTGAGCACTCAGAAGTTCTCTTGGTGTAGAGAAACAATAGTTGTTGCAGAATTGGGCTAATGACTAAGCTCTCTTGTGACCCTCTGCAGAAAGAAAACAACAAGTGGGAGAATGTTGGGTATGTGTTATATTCTTTCCACGACTAGTCACGTGCAGACCCGCCCATGGTTTTGTGCATGGGTTTTCACATGGTTTTAGGGCATGATGGTTTTCAGCCCCTGGTATTTTGTAGATCTGGTCAAGGGAACTACGGTTATGTTCTAATCCAGGGTTAATGGATTGGGTTTTATGTATGATTTGACATGTATATATATGTGTTGTAACACTAAAAGGAATATAATGAAAAATCAATCTGGTCATCCCGATTTGGGATCCAGGGGAAATCTCTGTGTTTATTTGTTTTATGTTTTATGCTCTTGCTATTGTTTATTTTCTATTTTAAAGATTCATTTATAGATAATTTCTGTACAGGGTTAAAACCTATAGGCTCAATGTTCACTATGGAAACTTCCCACTGGTTAGGGATTCTAACATGCCACTTCATCCCTACCTCTTTGGCTTGAAAAAGTGGCAACAACTTTTTCCACACTAGGGCACCTACATCACTCCATAGTGGGATTTTCTCCTAGTTGGAGTTCCTTCATGCCCAAGGAAACTCCACCAAATGGCTCCCACAAGTTGCAATGTAGAATGATCCATGTTGAACCCTTAGTTAAACTGAGAGGGGGGGAGGGGGTAGGGGTGAATCAGTTTAACACATTCATGGACTTTTAAACTTTTCATTAAACATTATTAACACCTTGATTTCATGTTCAACTTAATATGTGAGTAATCTTAGAATGTGAGCAGCTAGTATTAATATAATGTAACAACAGACTTAATATGAGTGCAGCAAGTATTAAGCAGATGAGATAAACCATATCAACACATAGACATAATGCATAGAGACACCAGATATAAGTGGAAACCCATAAAGGGAGAAAACCACATCTTATTATTTTTGTGATGCAAAGGCAAGCTCCAACTCCCTCTCACCACTAATTTTCTGTAGGCTCCAACCCACAAGAGGCTCGTACCTCAATTCTGCAAGTTACAACTTGCAAGGAAGCTCCAACTCCCATCAATTTTCTGCAAGCACCAACCTACAGGAGGCTCCTACCTCAGTCACCTACAACTAACATTTTATCAAGCTACAACTTGATGTGGAAGCACCAACTCCCATCTATTTTCTGCAGGCACCAACCTACAGGAGCCTCCTACCTCAGTCAGCTACAACTGACATCTATCAAGCTACAACTTGATAGGGAAGCTCCAACTTCCTCACTCTTTCAAAAGAAAACACTTGATGATTTACCTTGGATATCAGATCTGTTCTGTACCTTCTTTACTGTTGTCCTCTAGTCTTCATATATGTCCTGTATCATCTCTGCATCTTCTTAGATTATCTATCAGCTCCTCCTTCTACTTATCCTCTCTTCCTCAATTCTGCATTCTCTAACCTGTCTAAGCATATCAATATGATATCATTTATAGAGATTTCATTATGACTATTAGCATTCCTCAGGCAATTTGAAATGGATAGCCATGCCTCTTTGCCTTCTGCTTTCTCATTTCTTTTACCAACTCATTCAGAAAAAATATAACAATATGTACTAATTTCAATATTACAGTGGGGTTTTTGTTTTGCTCCGGAGACTTGCCAATGCATCACAAACAATATAAAATCAATTACAACATTTACATTCACGTTTTTAGTTACATATATAAATTTCACTCAACCCTTTGTCTGGCCTTTGGCTTTGCTAGTTTTTTCTTTTCTGCTGTTGTTAAGTTAATGTTCTGCATACTTCTGCTGTTCACTGCCTTTTTTAGTTTCTTCACACTCTCCTATGTTCTGTGTATGTACACCTGTCAAGCCCACATTTTCATTCCTGTGCATATTCACCTGTTCACTGCAATTTTGAATCTATTGTATATACAACAGTTTTACCAGTTTAGTTCCCCAATAACTCTCAAAGTCTTCTGCATATAAAGATGCCTCTCCATTCACTTTTCTGTGCTGGAAATTAAATCAATGTATGCAGAGGATTTTCTTTTCACATCTGATGGTTATCAAAACCACATTCCCCAGATTTCAAATCTGAGTCAATTTAACTCACATTCTGGAAAATTCAATGATATATCTGGCTTCTTTAATATCTCACATCTGAGATTGAGATATTAAGTTAAAACTCTCTTATGGTCATAAGGAAAAAATCTCCACTATGCCTGAAAGTGGATGCACCCAACTATAATCTCTTATCTGACAACTTAATCATGCAACTTTGTAAGCGGAAGTTTTATGTGGCCTAACCTCTTTATGAAAACCCCAATATATATATATATATATATATATGCGTTTCCCAAAACAAAGGTTATAACATATTAATAAGCCAATGTATAATTCCGACCCATTCAACTTGAATATACGCCAATACACAATTCCTTTAGGTTCGGCTTATCATATAATATATATCAACATATATATACCGCCATACATATGTATTCACCAATCAAGCGTTATAAACATTAATAAACCGTAGCTTACATTAGACCCCTCAATCTACAATGAATAATTATCTATGTATTAACCCTTTGTGCAACCCACATGCGCTCATTAAATAAAACTTTTGATTATTTCTCCAACCCTACTAACATTAAACCTCAACACATAGTAATGCGTCCAGCATATAACTCATTCCATACAAGATTCACGTTACCATATAGTATATATATATATATACTACGGAATCAGGTGTTATAACATTAGGCCTTGGTTTAAATCTCAACCACTAACATAATGTGTGCGGGCCCTACACATTAGTTCATTATACGGGGTTCGACCTTGTATTAAACAGAGCGCAATACAACTTAACATTTCCAACCCACATAGACCATTCTTATATGTGCATTCAACTTTAATATATCAACATTGCAATGGACATCAAACCCCGACTTCATATAAAGACGCTTGGGCCCACAACACCTGACTTACCTCGCCATGGCTTATCTCCCTCGCAACTTCTTTTGCGAATGCCGTTTGATCATCCAACCTTCACATTGAATGAACCTAACGCATTTCGCATTTTTTCCACGACAGAGGTATAACACACAAAAATCACACGATATAGGTGGGTCCCAGCGTTAACCTTCTCTTCTCATCCGACGGCTCCAGGCTTTTCATGCTCTCATCCCACGATCCAACGGTGGATATGAATATCGCGTTTTTTTTAATCTCGAACTTTAATGCTTAAAATTTACGTGACGTGAGTGGGTTTATAATACCACTCTTGGACGCAAGTCAACCAGCAAGTGGAATCGTGTTCCAATTTTGAAATCTGCTTACCATTCTTGAGGGTGCGCGATACAACCGATTTTAATCTCCGAAACCACGTCCACCGTAGATCCTCACGGTTCCACGACTGGCTCAGGGTTCCATTGCCCTTCAGGTTCAAACATTTAATCGATGCAATTTCTTCAACGCTAATTCTATTCCTTATGCACAATTGCTCCACTGTGCTTCCTTCTTATGACTTCACCAATTCTTCAATGCCTACATGATTTCATCGCTCACAGCTTTGAGTTCACCATTCCATTGCATTCAAGTTCTAAGCCTTCTTCAACACTTAATCGAACAGGCATTAACCCTCTGCGCCTTCAGTTCGAATCCAACCCTTCAAATTTACCTAAACCCTCGTCTTCTTTGCTTAATGTCATGGATTGGCTCCAACGATATCGATTACAGTCAAACAAGGTTGCAATGTGGATTTAACCAGATTCAATAACCAAATTCTGACATCAATTGCATTCTTCATTACAAGGGACCAAACCTCATCGGTTTCTATTGAATCCTACACACAGGATTAACACATTCAATGTTCAGTCTTCAGTGGGTACTCAATATTTCCAAGGGACTATAACCAAGCCCTTCACTTAGAATTGTGCATTCGATAATTACATTGAAACCTTCTAAGATCTGCAGGACCTTATTCCTTCTATATTTCATAAATAACTACAAAACTCAGAGATCTGTCACAGATTTCCTCATATGAATAACCACAAAAATTCAAAATACACAGAATTCACAAAAAAATACTTCATCTATTTATATGAACTCAATTACAACAACATTCTCGTATTTATATAAAATCAATAGCCCTACTCTAACTTTGCCTCTTAACAGGATATGGATTTTCTTCAATTATCTGCAGAACACCACAAAACCCTTGCCACAGAGTTTATTTATTCAACACTATTTTTAAACCCTGATCGACTCACACCACACAACATAATTGCACAACACAACATCATAGACCCATTTAGATCCCCAATTACAGAGTCTCATCATACTCATGTAATGCAAAACTTATTCTTCACTACTATGCACCTTGAATAGCTCTCTGCTTCAATTCACTGCTGCCTTTGCTACCTCTTTGCCATCAATGAAAACATTTCCAACAGTATCCCCCTTTAGCATTGATGGCAACACATCCACCAATAATCCAATGCTTCCTCTGCCTATCTGCTTTTCCTCCCCCTTTGACATCAATGGCAAAGGGTTGCACATCTCTCAGTGTAGATTCTATCTCTGCATTTCCTCTCTTTGAGATGTGTTTAGGCCTTCTTCTTCTGACTTTGTGCCCTGCTGCTCCAAATTGGTGGACAAGATTTGTTGAGAGAACACTTTGAGGATTATTGAACTTGAATATACATTGTAAATTGATACAATCCCAAAGCATAGACTTCTTTCACTTGTATAGAGCTGAAGGTGAAGATAATGAAACTTCATAGAACACATTGTAGCAGCCTTATCTAATCAGAGATGCATAATGGGATAAAACTAAAATACTAAGAAGGCTTCAAATATACTTCAGTCTCTAGTCTTATCTTTATCAGAAAAACCATATATGTTGAGGAAGATTGTAGATGGAATATGTCTTCTTCTGTAATACACATCTGCATTACAACACCTGTTCAATTATGATGATGATGCCAATATATCTTTTATAACTGTGGTTCACCTTTCCTGCCTGTTGGTGATGGTATGATCTAGGATGCTAATAATGATATTACACTTAATAGTTGCAGGTCCTTGTTATGCTTGTACAATGTACTTTCAAAAACAAACCCTTCAATGTATTGGTCAGTCTCACTTATCAACCATGCAGTTTTATTTATGACATAATGGGGTATGTATGTCAATGATCACTCTCTCTTTAAAGGTGAGTTACCAGCAAATCCTTTATGCTGAAGTATGTTTTTGATAAATCAATAACATAATTTTGAGCTTTCAATTGTGAATTTAACACAGTTTGTCCTTCATACTTCAGATTCTTTGACCTTCTATCATGTTGTTCTTCCACAAAAACATATTCAAGATGTTTAAATGATATCACAACAAACATAATTCACATGGTGTATGAATAATCTTAAGAAAGAGGCCTTGAAGATATATGTAATGACTTTAGGAAGGCATGCAATTATATATAGACATAGCTACTGCTTCAATGCTCAATATACTACTTCAAGTATAAATACGATACTGATCTTTTTTCCTTTTCATTGACCCTTTTATGCTTGGTGTACTCTTGCCATAATCCTTTGATCTTGAGGACCTGTACCATACTATTGCTCCACTGATAACACTTGATATTCTACTCATAGGCATGCTGCTTGTACCAAGTACCAATTTATACTACTTTGATAAACCATGAAGAGATTTCGCTTCAGTTTGCACATTAACCCATAACTAAGACATCCTTCATAAATTCTACTATTGAGCTTTCCACTGTTCACACCAACAGTCATCAGTATCCTGAATTTGATCTTGGCATCATTAACCATTCTTCTTTTTCTGTCATTCTGTTCAAAGGAAATGTCACTGCATTTTCCTTTTTAAGACTGCTCTAGAATCATTTCTACTTTAAAAATCAATCCAACAGTTCTAATATGAAGACCTTTGGGAAGGAATCTTCAATTTATTTTCTATGAATCTTCATGGGCTGATTACTCAAAGAGTTATTACTCACTTAACTGCATTCCTCCAAGGGGACTTTTCATAGCTATTCTCATTTCATGGAGCTCTTCTTAGATTGCTTTTGTGGGGATTAGTTATGAACTGCTCTCCCCCTGAGATGTTGCTTCATATTTATCACTAGTTGGATATTAGCTTTGTTTCCTAGAGCAGCTCCCCTTGAGACTATGATGTTTTCATTATGTTATTGAGATAATAGGATCCCCCTTTCTCTTTTCCTTCCATACTTTATCGGGGTTCATCATAATGTCTGCACTTATTTTATATTCATAGTTTTGTTTGATTTGCTTTGATTCCATCATTTGTCTAGAGTTCTTTAATATATATGGCAGTTTACAGTCCTTTGCTTTGTGACCAATTTTGAGGCATACATAACATCTTACTTTCCCAAGGTATGTTTGAGCTGATTTATAATATTGTATTCCCCTTTTTGGATACAATTTACAATCAACAAATTTATGTCCAAAATTATTGCATGCATAACAGTAGCCATGGAAATGATTTGTGTACCTAGGGAAAGATTGTCTTTTCCATTTGTTTGCTTGCGGTATTATTCTCATTTGCTGCATCTTTTGCTGGTTGAAGTTGATAGGCCTTGTCTTACATTGTGCTTCAATATGTCTTGGTTTATGTAAAGAAAAACATGTGCTATTTTTCATAGGAGGAAAGAACCTCCTTTGATATCTTCCAAATTTCTTCACTTCATAATCAAGAGTGTATGAGCCTTTTTTAGCTAACTGTTTCATCCTTTCATTATCTGTCCTTTCATGTTGCTGCTTGTTTTTGTTTGTTTCTTCACAAATCCTGTTCTTGCTGGCTTCTACTTCTGTAGGAATCTGCTGAGCTGCTTCACTGTCCTTTACAACTTTTACAAAAATGACATTCCTGTTATCTTCAACCTTGGACTTGCTTGTTTCTCCTTCATATCCTATCCCAGCCTTTATGAGAGGTGACCTTTGTGCATTTAGAACCTTGTCCAACTGTTCGGAGCTTTTCATTTGAGGAGTATTCATTAATAATTATCTTTGGGCTTTTTCTAATTTCTTCCTTAGGCTCACTAATTCTTCTTCCAATCTCTCGCATTCCAGGCTTTTCTCTCTCATTTGTTCCAGCAGAGTGTCTTCTAATTTTTTTTCTTCTTCAAGCTATGTCTTCAGGCCAATAATTTCTTTCTTATATTCATATTCTTTCTCATCACATATTTGCACCAATGTCTTTAGGTCTTTGTTTTCATTCTTCAATCTTTCTATTTCAGTCAAGGTTGTGTCAGGTTTGGCTTTTTCTTCAGCTGCAATTTCTTCATGGTTCTTACTTCCATTCACACTAGCAGGTACCTCATTTGGTTGAAAATTTTCCTGATGACATGAATTTTTCTTCTTCTTAATTCTCTTCTCCTTCTTGACAGTGCAGTCCTCAGTGTCTACTCCATGCATGAAATGCAATCTGTCCCAGATTTCTTTTGCAGAGGTTAAATCCATTATTAACTCAAGATCCTTGTTATGAAGATTGTTGTATATCACAATTTTTTACCTTGGCATTCCTCTATTGTTCTTGCACCGAGGGAGAGTCTGTGCAGTAACCATCACATACAAGCTTCCATACCTCAGGTTCATAATCCAATAATCCCGTTTTAACCTTATCTCTCCATTCATGAAAGTTTGTTGTATTTAACACAGGTACATTTTGATAGTCCATGACTCAACTAGATCTCCTTCAAGCTATTAAGCTTACACCAAAGGAACTAGCTCTAATACCAATTGTTGAACCCTCAGTTAAACTGAGAGTGGATGGGGGGGGGGGGGGTGAATTAGTTTAACACATTCATGGACATTTAAACTTTTCATTAAACATTATTAACACCTTCATTTCATGTTCAACTTAATATGTGAGTAATCTTAGAATGTGAGCAGCTAGTATTAATATAATGTAACAACAGACTTAATATGAGAGCAGAAAGTATTAAGCAGGTGAGATAAACCATATCAACACATATACATCATGCATAGAGATACCAGATATAATTGGAAACCCATAAAGGGAGAAAACCACATCTTATTATTGTTGTGATGCAAAGGAAATCTCCAACTCCCTCTCACCACTGATTTTCTGTAGGCTCCAACCCACAGGAGGCTCCTACCTCAATTTTGCAAGTTACAACTTGCAATGAAGCTCCAACTCCCATCAATTTTCTACATGCACCAACCTACAGGAGGCTCCTACCTCAGTTAGCTACAACTGACATTTTATCAAGCTACAACTTGATGTGGAAGCACCAACTCCCATCTATTTTCTGCAAGCACCAACCTACAGGAGGCTTCTACCTCAGTCAGCTACAACTGACATCTATCAAGCTACAACTTGATAGGGAAGCTCCAACTTCCTCACTCTTTCAAAAGAAAACACTTGCTAATTTACCTTGGATTTCAGCTCTGTTCTGTACCTTCTTTACTGCTGTCCTCTAGTCTTCATATCTGTCCTGTATCATCTCTTCATATTCTCAGATTCTCGATTAGCTCCTCCTTCTACTTATCCTCTCTTCCTCAATTCTGCATTCTCTAACCTGTCTCTGCATATCAATATGATATCATTTATAGAGATTTCCTTATGACTGTTAGCATTCCTCAGGGAATTTGAAATGGACAGCCATGCCTCTTTGCCTTCTGCCTTCTCATTTCTTTTACCAGCTCATTCAGAAAAAATATAACAATATGTACTAATTTCAATATTACAGTGGGGTTTTTCTTTTGCTCCGAAGACTTGTAAATGCATCACAAACAATATAAAATCAATTACAACATTTACATTCATGTTTTCAGTTACATATATAAATTTCACTCAGCCCTTTGTCTGGCCTTTGGCTTTGCTGGTTTTGTCTTTTCTGCTGCTGTTAGGTAATTGTTCTGCATACTTCTGCTGTTCACTGCCTTTTTCAGTTTTTTCACACTCTCCTGCGTTCTGTGTATGTACACCTTTCAAGCCCACATTTTCATTCTTGTGCATATTCACTTGTTCACTGCAATTTTGAATCTGTTGTATATATAATAGTTTTACCAGTTTAGTTCCCCAATAACTCTCAAAGTATTCTGCATATAAAGATGCCTCTCCATTCACTTTTCTGTGCTGGAAATTAAATCAATGTATGCGGAGGATTTTCTTTTCACATCTGATGGTTATCAAAACCACATTCCTCAAATTTCAAATCTGAGTCAATTTAACTCACATTCTGGAAAATTCAATGATATATCTGGCTTCTTTAATATCTCACATATGAGATTGAGATATTGAGTTAAAACTCTCTTATGTTCATAAGGCATCAATCCCCACTATGCTTGAAAGTGGACGCACCCAACTATAATCTCTTATCTGACAAATTAATCATGCAACTTTGTAAGCAGAAGTTTTATGTGGCCTAACCTCTTTATGAAAACCCAAATATATATATATGTGTGTGTGTTTCCCAAAACAAAGGTTATAACATATTAATAAGCCAATGTATAATTCCGTCCCATTCAACTTGAATATATGCCAATACACAATCCCTTTCATGCGAGGTTCAACTTATCATATAATATATATCAACATATATATATATATATATATATATATATATATATATATATATATATATATATATATATATATATATATATATATACCGCCATACATATGTATTCACCAATCAAGCGTTATAAACATTAATAAACCGTAGCTTACATTAGACCCCTCAATCTACAATGAATAATGATCTATGTATTAAACCTTTGTGCAACCCACATGCGCTCATTAAATAATTCTTTTGATTATTTCTCCAACCCTACTAACATTAAACCTCAACACATAGTAATGCGTCCAACGTATAACTCATTCCATACAAGATTCACGTTACCATATAGTATATATATATATACTCCCAAATCGGGTGTTATAACATTAACATAAACCTTGTGCCTTGGTTTAAATCTCAACCACTAACATAATGTGTGCGGGCTCTACACATCAGTTCATTATACGGGGTTCGACCTTGTATTAAACAGAGCGCAACACAACTTAACATTTCCAACTCACATAGACCATTCTTATATGCACATTCAACTTTAATATATCAACATTGCAATGGACATCAAACCCCGACTTCATATAATGACGCTCGGGCCCACAACACCTAAATTACCTTGCCATGGCTTATCTCCCTCGCAACTTCTTTTGCGAATGTCGTTTGATCATCCAACCTTCACATCGAACGAACCTAATGCATTTCGCGTTTTTTCGAAGACAGAGGTATAACACACAAAAATCATGTGATATAGGTGGGTCCTGGCATTAACCTTCTCTTCTCATTCGATGGCTCCAGGCTTGTCGTGCTCTCATCCCAAAATCCAATGGTGGATATGAATATCGCATTTTTTGAATCCCGAAATTTAATGCTTAAAATTTACGCGACATGAGTGGGTTTAGAATACCACTCTTGGACGCGTGTCAACCAGCAAGTGGAATCACGTTCCAATTTCGAAATCAGCTTACCATTCTTCAGGGTGCGTGATACAGCCAATTTTAATCTCTAAAACCATGTCCACTGTAGCTCCTCACAGTTCCACGACTGACTCAAGGTTCCATTTCCCATCGGGTTCAAACATTTAATCGACACAATTTCTTCAACGCTAATTCTATTCGTTATGCGCAATTGCTCCACTATGCTTCCTTCTTATTACTTCGCCAATTCTTCAATGCCTACACAGTTTCATCACTCACGGATCTGAGTTCACCGTTCCATTTCATTCAAGTTCTAAGCCTTCTTCAACACTTAATCGAACAGGTGTTAACCCTCTGCGCCTTTAGTTCGAATCCAACCCTTCCAATTTACCTAAACCCTCGTCTTCTTTGCTTAATGTCACGGATTGGCTCCAGCGATATCGGTTACAGTCAAATAGAGTTGCAATGTGGATTTAACCAGATTCAATAACCAAATTCTGACATCAATTGCATTCTTCATTACAAGGGGCCGAACCTTATCGGTTTCTATTGAATCCTACACACAAGATTAATACATTTAATGTTCAGTCTTCAGTGGGTACTTAATCTTTCCAAGGGACTATAACCAAGCCCTTCAACTTAGAATTGTGCATTCGATAATTACATTGAAACCTTCTAAGATCTGCAGGACCTTATTCCTTCTATAGTTCATAAATGACTACAAAACTCAGAGATCTGTCACAGATTTCCTCATATGAATAATCACAGAACTTTAAAATACACAGAATTCACAAAAAAATACTTCATCTATTTATATGAACTCAATTACAACAACATTCTCATATTTATATGAAATCAATAGCCCTTCTCTAACTCTACCTCTGAACAGGATATGGATTTTCTTCAATTATCTGTAGAACACCACAAAACCCTTGCCACAGAGTTTATTTATTCAACATTGTTTTTAAACCCTGATCGACTCACACCACACAACATAATTGCACACCACAACATCATAGACCCATTAAGACCCCCAATTACAGAGTCTCATCATACTCATGTAATGCAAAACTTCTTCCTCACTACTCTGCACCTTGAATAGCTCTCTGCTTCAATTCACTACTACCTCTACTACCTCTCTGCCACTTTTCTTCTCTCTTTTCCATCAATGACAACATTTCCAACAATCCAAACACTGGTCAAACCTTTGACCCAATGCTCCTCCCAACATTGTTGTTATGATTTTCTACACTGTTGAAATTTTGGGACTGGTTAGGGCACTAACCACAGTCCCTAACCACCCAACAAAATGGCCCAGAATTACTCCTCCTTGTTGCGGTTTTCCTCCAAGTATACGTTGCCCTCTAATGTACTATTTTAGGGTTGATTCATGCCCAAAATAAGAAACAGTATCCCTAAAAGCACTGCAACACCTTTCAGCACCGACACTAGGGTTGTGAAAGCTTCTTGGGGGAACTTTCCACCCTTTAAATCAGATCCAAAAATCCTCGTTTCTCTTCCTAGGGTTGTGGCCTTCAAGAATAGGGTTGATACCCACTTCAATAGTAGCTCGGATGCCCTACGTTCAACCCTTAAGGGCCCGATCTTCCTCCAAGGGACCTTGGCCCCTCTACCAACAACCCTCGACCTCTAAACAATAGACTCAAACCCTTAACCATACCTCCTTTCTCTTTGTTCTGCCTCCTTATGTTGCAACCAGGGCTTAAAGATGACCCTTCTCATTAACGAGCTTCTCAGGGGAAAGTGTTGCACTTGAATGGATGCTTTAATGCTTCTCCTCCACCCTGTATTTATACATAAATGAGGGGATTTTAGAATGTCATGGTTTAGGGGCTTCCAAAACTTGTCACATGTCAACTTTACACCAAGTTGACCTTGACACATAAGTGAAACCCCAACATATAACTTCCAAAATTCATTACTCCTTAACAAAAACTCGGAATTGGATGATTCTCATTGCGTTACAATCATCTCGTCGAGAGCTATCATCCCCATCCATCACATTTTGAAAAATCATCATGATTTTGGCCCAAACATCGATGGGTACAAAACCCCAAGCTTGTGTTCCAAGTCTGCAAGCCCACTTTTGGTGCTTTTCCCTCCAATCCCTGAACACTAGGGCTTGGAGTACATCCCAAGCTACACAAAAAATCAACACTTCCTCTTAGCGAGGGAGGTACTTCCAAGAATAGGAAGTAACTATCATCATCTTTAATGATGACACTAGCCCATTTGGAATCCATCACTGCATCATACCTTGTAGATGAACCCGACAATATCGGTAGTGCCTTTGCCTCATCACACCAGAACCTAAATATCCTGAACCTCCATAGGGTTGCTTCCTATGATGCTAGACTCCCTTTGAGGCTACATGATCTCCACTAGCTGAGTCCCGCAAGCACTCATCCTCCTGGATCAAATACCACTCGTGCAAATCCTACCAATCTCGGATATGAAATATCATGATCCGATGAAGACTCTATCCTGTCAATATCTAGTCTATCACATGAAGCCATATCGATCAACCTGATATCGTTCATGCCAAAGAAACCCTCGAATTTTCCCAACCATCCATGATAAATCAACAACAATCCATGATCGAAAATCTGCCCTACAACAAACTGTTGTTCACTGGGCTTACCGCCAATCCACCAAAACTCCCAGCCAATCTCATTGCCAAGCCAGTCAAGACCACATCTCCATCTCTTCAGCTAAACCCTCTGTTCGATGATCTAGACACCCACAACTCCCTCTGAGTGGCTTCATTATGCACACTCTGATTCAATGGCCCTCAAAGTAGCTCAGATACGCTTTGATACCATGTTGAATTTCCATGACCTTAGGTCTAGGTTAAAGTCTTAAAATCACTGACACTACCAAACCAAGAATCTCAACCATGAACTACTTTACACAATGGAAATATAAAGTAGTAAATCACACATGAAAAAAGTATAGTTAACTTTTTAAAATTTTCAACCCAAATTCGTTATATTAATCAAGATGATATAATATAACAGTCTAGGGCTCCCATACTAGGGATAATGGCCCTCATACATCCACTAGTACAAGATACTCTAACCATCTAGTTGTACCATGCTCTCCCAGCTCCTCTCGGTCATACCTTGTACCTTCCTGGTCCGTCGGCTCCCGATCTGCAGCTCCTGCCTCTATCAATGCTCCAAGTCCATCTGGCCATTGAACCTCGACTGCTAATCTGCTCACTAGTTGTGCCTTAGTCCATCAAGGGCACACCACATAGAGACTCTTGTCGAGTTGTTCACAACTCTATTTGTGAACAACTCTCAACTGCCCACTGTTGCTCCTCAGTTACTCAAGGACTTCAGCCCACTATGGTCTTCATGTGTTGCATCGATGAATACCAACATAGCGAATAGAGGGCTTCCACCTATCACTGCAAGATATCCATCTTCCACAATGAAGACAGGCTAGGAGGACTTCCCATCATCTACTATAGAATTTATTCTCCACACGCAGGTCTCAGGATACTCAAACTACTCCTGGTTGATCAGACACTTGAGCTCCAACAACTGCCACTCTAGCAACTAGATTTGTTCATCAATTGGACACTATCACATTTTCCTACAACAAATCATAAGTTCCCAATCCACGTTCACACTTTGTCTACTCTCATGCTTCCCTCCAACATACCATGAGGGATCAAATCCATGTTGTATCATCTGCACCTAGCTAGGGAATCCCTACACCTAGGATAACTTTACAAACAATTTCGAACAGGCTTCTCTTCATCCACCCTTTTTTCTGCAATAGAGGATCTATTACACAAATCTAGGCTCCAATGTTCACAGTGGAAATTTTCCAATGATTAGTTCTTCTAACATGCCACGTCAGCCCTACCTCCGTGGATTCCATAGCCTACAACAACTCTGTCCACACTAGGACATCTACATCACTCCATAGTGAGATATGATTCTAATTGGAGTTCCTTCATGCCCAAGGAAACTCCATCAAATGGATCCCAACAAGTTGCAATGTAGACTGATCCAAACACTTGTAAAACCTTTGACCCAATTCTCCTCCAAATGTTGTTGTTCTGATTTGCTGCACTACTGCAATTATGGGACTGGTTAGGGCACTAAACACAAATGGACCAAAATTACTTCTCCTTGCTACTGATGTTGTGCAAGTATATGCTGCCCTCCATGCTTCTATTTAAGGGTATATTCATGCCCAAAACAAGGGAAAGTCTCCCTAAAAGCACCGTGACACCTTTCATCACCCACACTAGAAATGTGACAGCCTCTTGGTAGGATTTTCCACCCTTCAAGTAAACTTCAAAAATCCTCGTTGCTCCTCCTAGGGCTGAGGACTTCAAAAACATGGTTGCGGCCCACCTCAAAAACAACTCGGAATCCCTGCATTTAACCCTTTAGGGCCCGATATTCCTCCAAGGAACCTCGACCCCTCTACCAACAACCTTTGACCTCTAGAAAACAAATTCAGAACCTTAACTAGATCTCCTTTCTCACTATTTTTCCTCCTCATGTTGCGGCTAGGGCTTAGAGATCACCCTTCTGCTCAACGAGATTCTCAAGGGAAAGCGTTGCAATCAAATGGATGCTTAAATTCTTCTACTCCACCCTCTGTTTATAGATAAATGAGGGGCTTCTAAAACTTCATGGTCTAGGGGCTTCCACAAATTGTCACATGTGAACTTTACACTAAGTTGACCTTGACACATAAGTGCAACCCCAACATATAACTTCCAAAACTCATAACTCCTTAAAGAAAACTCCGAATCGATTAATTCTCATTGCATTATAATCATCTCACTGAGAGCTATCATCCTCATCCATCACACATCAAAAAATCGTCACGGTTTTGGCCCAAAAATCGATTGGTGCAAAACCCCAAGCTTGGGTTCCAAGTCCACAATCCCACTTTTGGTGTTTTTCCCTCCAATCCCCGAAAACTAGGGCTTGGAGTGCCTCCAAAGCTACAAAAAAAATCAATTGTTGAGCAGAGGGAAAATGAATAATTTTATTTATTATTGTATACTTGTGAGTGTACAAATTTTGCATGTAGCAGATGAGATAATTTCCTCAGAATTGTGCAAGGAAATATGAGTGAGTGAAGACAACACGAGTGCAAGCAGAGTGAGTGCAGGTAGCATGAGTGCATGATAAGTATTTTCGAGTGGAGGCAAAGGAGGAGACACATATTACAGTGCAAGTTGAGCTTCAAGTATTGAAGTTTTCATTGCCATAGATCATTGTTATCATCTATTATAATACAAACAAAGGAGGGGTTTTTCCTAGTTAGTTTCCCCTGTAAAAAAAAATGTGTTCATTGTGATTGAATGGTTGCATGTATTTATATTTTCGTTTTCCTTCCACATAATTTAGTAGCATAAATTTGTGTCTATTGATTTTAGTGTGATTTCTTTAGGATGTGAAAATTTTGAGTTTTTTCTACATGGTATTAGAGCCTCGAAAGACTACATAGAAACCTTGTTCCATATATTCTCTCATAGAAGTTCCAATTTGCAGATTTTTTGGTGTAGATTCGCTTCAGTGCAGGAAAAATGTCTTTCAATGGATTGCGGCTTGAGTATGCATCGAAGGGAACCTCGAATTTTTGTGCTTGGAAAGATAGGATGGAAGTTGTCCTAGATGATAATGGAGTATGGGAATACATGCAATCTGATATTCAAAAACTAGCAGCATTAGATGCACAAGCACTTGCTCTGTGGAAGAATGACACATCAAGAGCCAAGATAATTATTCTGGAGGGTGTCACAAATCATGTGTTTTTGAACTTGCATGGAAAGGAGACTCCTTTTTCAATGTGGAAAAATCTCACAGATCTCTTTTATAGCAATAGTGATGCCATGAAATTGGCATCGAGAGATAAAATCAAGAGCATTCAAATGCAGAAAAATGTAACCATTCCACAATACCTTTGGAGATCCACTCAGGTTTGAGATAAACTTGGAGGAGTAAGAGAAAATGTTCCATCATTTGAACTTGTGAGCTTAAAACTCCTTGGACTTCTCAAATCCTGGCATAACTATTAGGATTTATTTAATAGAATAGACAAGCTACCAAATTGGGAGAGACTTTGGTATGATTTGGTGCAGGAGGAGATTAGAAGAAACACTAGAGATGGTGTCATATCCACTGCAAATGAGGAATAATATTGTGCTCTAGTTGGAAAAGGAAATAAGGCCAAAGGCATGAAGGCGCAAGGCGAGGTAGAATCCAGCCAAAAAAATGGAAAGAATAAGTACCTCAACAACAAAAAAATATTTTCACTTCCATGAAATGGAAACTATGCTACCAAGTGTTTGCACAAGAAATCCAGCAAGGAACCTGCAACTTGAGCAGGAGGAGATGCTCAAGAATCTCAATTCATGCTAGATTTCACCCTCTTTGCTTGAATGGAAAACATAGTAAGAGGGAGTGAGTGATACCTAGATTCTAGTGCCTCATATTTTATGATAGGAAACAAGGAATTTTTCAGTAGCCTAGAGGTGAAATATCTCAAATTGCACATAGAATTTGGAGATGATGGGAGGTATAGTACCAAAGGAATTGGTATTTTCACCTATAAGAGAGAGTCAAGATCCCATATTCACTTGAAAAATGTAACGTATGTGTGTGGGTTGAAGAAAATTTTGATTTTTGTAGCTATATTGGAGGACAAAGGTTATGATGTGGTGTTCAATAAGGGAAAATATTTTCTGAAGCATGTTGCTACCGGAAAATTGAAAAAAATTGGTGTTAGATTGAAAAATATCTACAAGGTAGAGGTACATTTCACCATGCATGCAATTATGCCTGCACAAGTGAGGTGGGGCGATGTAGAGCCTTAGTCCAAAATTTTCAAAGATGTGGGTAGGGTCCATATGAGAGCATTATACTCTTCACATGGATCATTACCCTTGCTACAGGGGCCCACCGTATTCAGTATCAAGATGATCAATGTCAGTTAGAGCATTCAGATATTGAGGAGCACAGAGGAGTGTTGACAACAAATAAATAGGCTTAGTACCAAAGTTAGAAACAACACAAATTTCCCAGTAGAAAGTGAAGAGACTAGTAGCAATCAGATGCTCAGGAGATAGTCGCAACTCAGAGACATTGTTGATTCATTATTTTGGATGCATCTCAGTTGAATTTGTTGCAGTAGCAACAACAAAAATTAGAGGGATTTTTTTTACATTACATTCCTATAGGAGTAGAATTTGGGTTTTGTAGAACCCTTTTCTTGCTAAGAGGGAGTGCTGGAAATGTGACAAGAAAATTATTCATTTGACTTATACCTTAGTCAAATGGATAAATTTGAATTACCACATTAGCAGGATGACTTGAATTGTAGTTAGCACGAGTGACATGGCCAACTCACTCAGTTAAATTAATCAATTCGAGTTTGTGGGCTAGAAGTAGAGTTGTGTGCAAGTTGGTGGCTAATATCTAGTTATCTAGTGGAGTTATATTTATTGTAATTCAGTTATCTGAGCTCTAGTCTAGAATACAGTTAGTATGAGTTTATTTGAGTAGTTATAATTTTTAATGTTAACTCACTGATCTCTCAATTATCTAGTCAATCAACTAAAAATATACCCAATCATGCATGGAATTCAAATTGCCTAGTTGATTGGAGGGAAAAGACATAATTGTATTTATTATTGTATACCAGTGAGCATACAAAGTTTTTATGTATCATATGAGCTAATTTCCTCAGAATTGCACAAGGAAATAGGAGTGGGTGCATGCATCATGTGTGCAGGTAGAGAAAGTGAAAACAGTGGAGGAGATAAATATTGCAGTGCAAGTTGGGCTTCAAGGATTGAAGTTTTCATTGTAATATATCATTGTTATCATTTGATATAATACAAATAAAGGAGGGGCTTTTCCCAGTTAGGCTTCCTAGTAAAACAAATTCATGTTCATTGTGATCAAATGATTGCATGTGTTTCTATTGTTATTTTTCCTTCCACGAAATTTAGTAGAATAAATTTTTGTTGCAGAAATTTGATAGATATTGCAATTTCTCAAGCAATTGAACTTAAATCAGAGACAAAAATTCTACTCTACTAATCTGTGGATTGAAAATCACAATTTAGAAACATGTGCAATGACATGAAACCATCAAAAACACAAGAACACAATGATTTATAGGGGAACCCAAATGGGAAAAACCCTTCCTCTGCTTTGCATTAATTCATATGAAAAGAGAAACAATTACAATTTCTTTCTTCAACTATGAAGCACACCCTGCACTGCAATCCTGTTCTCCTACTTCCTGACGTGATCTAGCCAACACTTAGCCAATTCAAGCCTCATCCAACCTCCTATTTCCTTGAGAAATCCTGGAGGAATTAACCCCTAAAAAATAGGAGAAATTCTTTTTTTCCTTGCGCAATAGATTTAGGAATTGATCACCTCATCAGTGAAAAAGCCCTATACACTCAATAGTATATAAATATAAATACAAACATGCCTTTTTCTCCACTTCAACTAGGAAATCAAAATTCCATGCATGAATGGGTCTATTTGTAGTAAATTGACTAGTTAACTGAGAGATCAATGAATTAACAATTGTTATAACTACTCATCTGAACTACTACTGACTCTATTAAGGACTAGAGCTGAGATAACTGCATTTAACTAACAATAACTGACTAGATTTTTATATTTTAGCAATCAACCTGTTGGGGTTCCTATGTTTTGGTAGGTTTGGCTCTACCAAAAGATAAGACAACATAAAAACCACTTTGGGACCTCAGGATCTAGCCCTCTTGGGTCTGGAGAGGGATCTCTCTATAAAGGCAAAGAAATATATATCTTTGAGGTTCTGATTTAAGGTTTTAGGCTAGTTATAAGGCACAAGGGTTATTGTTTTGTTTGTTTGGTTGGTTGTTGGGAAACATGAAAGAAGGGTTTAGTATAAGACAAAGGGTGAGCAAAGAGGATTTAGGCAAAGGGGAGATAATTCAGAGAACACTCGAGACCATTGGGCAATGGAGTCATAAAAGGGTTTACTTGCTATTTAGTATCCAAGGCTTTCAATTGGGCTAGTCATCTAAAACAGAGGATCTTTAAAGATGATAGTGTGGTATGAAATGGTGAGGAAAGAAGGTGAATGACAAGGAAACCTCCAAGGTGACCACTTAGGCATCAGATCTAGGGATAGGGCATGCCTTAAACACCTATGATCCAACCCCTAAAAGGCTAACTCTTTAGACAACAAGAAACGCTTAAGATTTAAACACAAAGGTGAAGCCTAAGATCAGAGAAAGGCTTTGAACTTTCAATGCTTCGACATTAAACTTAAGGGAACTTAGAAAGGTTCAATTGATTGAAAAAGACCCTAGTGAGACAGAATCAGCATTCTAAACTCCTAGTATCTCAATTCTTTCAATTAAACCAGAAAAGAACACCTAAGAATAGATTCGTAAATTCATACATCAGTTAGCAGTGAATAACAACTACTACACTGGTTAAATTATCTTGAATTAGTTCTCAGATAGCACAATCAGTAGAAAAAATCAAAGATAAGAAGAGCAGGAAGCGTTATGGTACCATGCGAGGGTATATCCTAAGCCAGATTTCTGATTCTTACCAGAGAAATGAAATGTAATGAATTATAGAAGGAAAACAGAGACAAAGATAGAACACATCACCGCTGCTTTAAATCAGGATCCAAAGAAATTGCTTGTCATATTAAAGAGAAACACCAGTCATATACAACATTTTCCAACAACTTGACATTCAGTCTGAAAACATCTTCCTTAGCCTATCTTACAACTTTACACACAAAACTATATCTCAAGAGAAACAGCTTGCAATTCACAGATATTCGATCAACAACCTTTACAATGTGTTTTTTCATGAGTTTTATAGCTAAAGAGAGGAAGAGGAGGTAGATAGAACTTTTAATGCAACATTAAGACAAAATTAGGAGAAAGGGGCTCGAGGCCCATTCTGTCTTAATATCTATGCATTGATCTTCAGTACTCTTTGGGTAAAAGAGTGGTCTTCGACAGGCTGATATTAACTTCATGGGTATGTTATTTGATGTACTTTTCGGCTACAATACTCTGTAGTACTCTAGTGATAAGAAAAAGGCAGATAAATGACTTTCAGGCCTTCCATACTACATAACAAATGCTCTGGCAACATTAGTACTTTCTGTCAGGGTGGAGATCTTCTCCGAATCGCGATGCAGAATGAAAACAGTATGGGAGCTTGTCCTTTCTTGGGAAAGAACCTTCTGCTGATGTGAGACACTGATAAGATTGGTTTTGTGCTTTAGGCCTCATTAGGCCTTCTGTGTTAATCATAAGGTCTTCAATATGGTACATTCGCCCTTTAAAAATTGAATTAAAGCTTAAAATATTCAGTAATGGGCATTAAGCCTCTTTAATTATTCATTGATACACTTTTCTGCTTCATTGACTGTCTCTGTCTGTGGAAATGTAATTTTAATGGCGCTAGAGGTTTTTACAGAGTTGAACACTAGTATTTAATGACATATTTCGTTCAACAACCTTCCTAGGCATTTTCTCTGCAATCTCTGGCTCGGAAAATGGCCTTCTCTGCGCTCTGTGTCACTATGACAGTGACTTTGAGCAATGGCGGTTTCCACCGCCTGTAACCCTGCAAAAAGGCAATAAACATGTTAGTGAAAAACAGTGGGAGCGGAGGTGAATGTTGTGGAGGCCTGTGGAGATGGCAGCGCAGCAGTGAAAACAGTGGCTGCAGGTGGAAAGATGGTGAAAATTGTTGTATGATGGTGGTGGAGAGATCTAATGAAGGTCTAATGGAGAGATGGTTGCGGTCCATCCGATCAGATCAGGTAGTAGTGATCGACGGTGGAGATTTACTGACGGAATGGCTTTAGGGGGTCAGATGGAATGACTGAAATTTTTAATGTAAAACATAAAATTTTACCCTTTGGCGAAATACAAATGAAAATGACGAAAATAAAATGAAATGGGATTTGAATGGTTGGACACGCATGGGTGGAGGGCGATTGAATATGGACCGTTAGATCTCAGGAGGAGATCAACGGCTGGGATCATCTGATGAAACTCTGCGAAAGTCCGATGAAAAAAGATATGAACGAATGATGCGATGGAATGAGGACTGTAGATATATATAGATCAACGGTCGGGATTGCGTGGAAGAGCTTTCAGAGGCGAAAGAGGGGAAGTGGTTTTAAGAAGAGAAACCACTGTTTTCGCGCAGCAAAAGAATGGTTTTGAAATTTTCCCAAAATAATGCGATATCGCTTGCCACTCGACACGTGGAAAAATAAAACCACCCATATCGTGTGATTTCAAACTGTTAAAGCCCAGACGCCAAAGTTATGTGATATGGATGCTGGCTGTTGGATCTAGGACTGTGATATTTGACGGTGCAGGACAAAGCGCGATACAGGGAGATGCGCGGCTGGTAAGGTGGGGACAAGTCGAAGGCGGTTTGAATGTGAGCCGTTTGATCCATGGGGATGAACGTCGGAGATTAAAAGATGAAGAGGCGGTGAAGGATCAAATGAATGGGTGGGAGGAAAGGAGGACCGTCAGATCAAGTGGGATGGACGACTATGATCCAATCGCACTAGAGGATGGTAGGGGCCAAAAAACTCCGATGATTTGAACTTGCGATTACATGTGGACCGTCCGATTGGTGGAAGATCGACGGTTGCGATTGGATTGGAGATGGCTAATCGAGGAACATGGGGTGGTGAGAGATCACATCCTGGCCGTTGGTTCTTGTGGATTCAACAGCCAAGATCCAATCGGGAGTCGGCCAATCGGGGAAACGAAAGTGGCACATTTAAAAATATGCGATTGGCGATTGGAACGACGATGCGATGGCCGTTGGATAAAAGGGGGATTAACGGCGAGGATCGTAATCGGAGGTGTAATGGAGGGACGTAGTGAGGCACGATGAGATAAGCGCGGACTGTTGGATCTCATACATATCAATGGTGGATATTGCACCTGCGGCGAAATAGAACAATTTACTCTCGCATCAGAAGTTTTCAATGTAACAAAGAAAAATGCTCCCGACCAATCCTCTGATTGCGATTAGTGCTTTATGCCTTAGCGCTTGGTCTGCGGAGAAGGGGCTATGGGCTGGGCCGAAAGGGGCTTAGCCTGTTATATGATACAAAGTGGGTTTTTAGGCCTAAAAACGGTGTTTTGAAGGCTAAACAATGGTTCCGATAGGAGGAAAGAGGGATTTAAAATCAAATGAAGGGATTTCACTTGGTTTTTAAAGGGGATTTGGGTGACTTAGATGGTTTAGGAAGGGATTATTAAGGTTTTTTAGGGAAATTTGAGAAGGGAAAATAAGAGGTTAAAATGGGGAATTTTGCAGGGATAAAGGGAGCAGATGTAGGCTTTCTGAGTATAATTTTTTCACAGACAATGAGGATTTCTTGATGGAAACAGCAGTGAAGATCTTATCCAAGGCAAAGGACACATAGAGGCTTCAAGAATGATATGTTTTAAGAGGAAATGTATTTCTTGAAGGCTCAGAAAAATATTTAGCCGCATGTTTACTTGACAAAAAATTTATAGGTGGCTAACACAACCCATTCACAACTCTACTTCTTGCCTTTAACTCAAATTTATTGACTTAACTGGAGACAAAGCCATGGAAAAAAAGTTGACTGCCTCTAATTTGTCCTGCTGGTGTGGAAATTTTATTTAATCAATTTGACTAAGGCACATGTTATGTGGAATTATGAATTACGGATAAAACATTCTTCCCTAGACATCTACTTATCTAAAACAATAGATTAAAGACTTTGCGACTACTTTTCCTAACTGTAAATAGTCACACAGAAAAGATGAAAGAACTTACTTGGAGTCCAAGCGCTTCCTATTCTCCTTCTATCGTTCTTGTTGTAGCTTCAAATCCAAGCTAGATGTCCGAAAATATTTCCTGCAAATATGAGCACTAAACAACAAAAGATAGCAATAATATAGATGTCTATTCAAGTTATTTAGTTAAATAAATGAAACATAAACCATATACATCAGATAAGAATTCATAATATGGAAACCATGAGCTTATACAGATACATATATGGGAAAGTAAGCAACAATATTTATTAATGGATAGAAGGGGAGGTTACAACCCAGTGATTGATTTGAAGTGAATATCTCCAGCAGCATCCCAGCCTCATCACAATGCAGATCTTTCCAGCAACACATTACACAAATCAACTCCTCAATTGAAATTCCACCATCATTTCTCTACTTAAATTCTTCCTTATCAAACACTAAGATCTGTGCTCAATTTATAGAGGAGCTAAAGGTAGTTTTACAATCAATGACTTTCCAATAATAGGCAAGACATGTTCCCAATATTGTAGATGTCAAATGGACACATGGATTCAAATTTTGACACATATGAACTCTTCTAGAAGGCACTGGCCAAGTGGAGATTCCGGAACAATGAGAATTTTGCTCCCAATGTGACCAACGCACCTATGAGTGCTGGGAAGTGCTTTGCAGAGCAAGCTTGAATGGGGCTACCTGCATATTAAACGCACTTAGTCCCTTTAGAGGCAGCGTTGATGAGCTCTCATATGATATATTATAAACTTCAAATCTTGGAAACCTTTGCTGATGAAAGTCATGAATGATTTGTCTTGTTCTTTGTCTTAGGGAATGTAGCAACTGAAATTATAGGGGATGATAGACCCTATTCATTGGTCCTGAAGATTAAGTCTAGTTAACCAGGTAATTGGGAATGATGCCCAAATTGACCTATAACAAATTCCCCCCTAAAGCATGAAGTCAAAATAATAATAACAATATTTTGATTGAGATGCTTTACACTGTGATAGGCTGTAGATGAAGCATTTGTGGTGACCTGCATCAATATTACAATACATTACATCATGATATATCCTCTTGATCATAATTGCTGAGGGTAGGCATTCCCATGTTCAACACATAAACAATCTAATAACATGTACATAATTCAGAAATTCATCAACATTGGAATGTTTCCCAATACAGACATGCCTACAGATATAGGCCCATGTTCAGATGACGATTTTTATGTAACGTCACCGTATAGATGATGTGTACAACAATCCTAAAATCACAGCTCGGATGGCTGAAACTAGATCCGGGGTCTTCTTATCTCATTCACTCCATCATTCAGGTACAAATCTAGCCATGCGAATATATGATTTATAGTCGAACATGGAAAGACATCATTTGATTACTAGCCAATTATGTAAGCTATTAACAAACACGAGAGAACCACCATTAATCTCAATGGTCCTCAAGGTATTGGTAAAGTATTTTGTAAGGCATGAATAGATGATTTGATGTCGAACGCCAAACAAAATATTTTGGTCAAAAGTCCGGAAGCGAAGATCTTGTCGATGCTGTAACAAGCCTCATGGTACTAGAACTTAATGTTTCTAAGTGAACTTCCTAGAGAATGATTTGTTGTTGATAGGAAGCCACCTTATTGTGAAACGGGGGTTACTAATTTCAGAGACAAAGGTATGAATTAATATAGGAATTTTCAAGGATGACGATCATGAGAATGAAGGTTTATGAGTATTGCAGAGGGATGATTATTCACTGGATGACTTCTCTTGAACATATTGGCGACACTAAGATGAGTTGGTAGCATTGACCCAAAATCGAAGTGAAGGTATGATGAACCATAGGTATGAATGAATCGTCAAGAATATTACCCAACCCATCAGTCACGGTGATGGAGTGAAGTTTCGTGTTCAAGAGCGACCTGCTACTGTAAAAAGTTCTGTTCACTTT
Organism: Pinus albicaulis; assembly: GCA_034641835.2. Taxonomy (NCBI): domain Eukaryota; kingdom Viridiplantae; phylum Streptophyta; class Pinopsida; order Pinales; family Pinaceae; genus Pinus; species Pinus albicaulis. Next base: position 692,460,876 of record CM076578.1, read on the forward strand.
CCCAAATTTTCCCCGATCATTTGTCAACCAGTACCTCTTTATTTTTTAACAAGCTTGGGGAGGATAACATATGATTGATCTATAATTCAACCCTTCGAGCGAATAATGTGTCGCTATTTAAAAATTTAACGAGTCTAGCAATGAACGAAACTCAATTCTTTCCATGATCGACAAGCCCGTCGCTATTTTATGTTTTAACGAGCTTAACGACAGTGATAGCCCGATCCTTTTTCATATTTAGAGAGTTTGAGAAAGAGGACGAAAGAAAACTCCATAAGTAATTTTTTGTAAAGTTGTCACTCATATCCAAAAAAGTGTAAAATAATATCTGAGAGAACCTCTTTAGTCATGTTCAACCAAGGTATTCCTTTTTTGTAAATAATCTATCTCAGTTCGGAAAAGGGTTAAAATTATACTGAGTAGATATCAATTCATTTACTTTTACGAGCTTGAAAAGACAAGTGTTCGGAAATATTTTCATATTATCAGAGTTTGAAAAGAGCTGAAAGAAGACTCCAGGGGTTCCTTTTTTTCTATTATCGAAGCTCGAAAAAGAGATAAAAGTGTGCTTCAAATCCTTTTTTGTTTTTAACAAAGCTCGAAAAATAAGGAGAAAAAGTATGTCGTGTGGTCAAATCATTCTCAAAATAAATCTGTTAGGTCCCTATATTACTACTATAGTCCCTTATTGTTGTTAGTGTAACCCCCTTATTGTTATTATTGTACCCTTGTAACCCCCATATTATTATTATTGTGCCCTTAAATTATTGTTGTTAGGTCAGTTAGGATTACATTGTGGCCCCATGGACTCCTATATATAGAAAGGAGGTTTTGTAATTTGAATCATGTAATGTATTGGAGATTTCCACCTCGAAGTGGCTTATTTCTAAGGCGTTGATATCTCTTTTCTTCTCTTTTTGGAGCTGGTTTCACAGCATTTGGTATCAGAGCTTTGAGATTCTAGGGTTTCGTTGCTCCAAACAGGTCATCGTGGAATTTTCGCTATAACTTTTTTTCTACAAAGGTTCAGAATCTAAAAATTTTACAGTGCAAAGCCAAAATCCTGAGGAACATCGTTGCAAAATTTTAGTGCTTGGTTCGCAATATTTTTGGATATTTGATCTGTGCAAGTTATGTCATTTTGCAGGCTCCTGAATTTAACCTAAACAAGTCATCGTGGTATTTTCGTAATAAATTTTTTTCTACGAAGGTACAGAAGCTGAAATGTTTAGAGTGTGAATCCGTAATCTCGAGGAACATCATCGCAAAATTTTAGATATTGGTTCGCAATATTTTCAGAGATATGATCTGTGCAAGTTAGGGATTTTTGAGGCTTCTGAATTTCATCTCAAAGAGGTGATCGTGGGAAAATCCTCATAGCTCTCTCTCTGAGCATCGAATTGGAATGCTGTAAAAATTGGACGCAAGCACATGGACTGTAGTTTTTTGTTTATCAATTTTAGAGCCAAAGGAGGAAACAATGACACGTGGCAAGTCGTACAAGTTCCCTCTACTGAACCAGTCCAAAATTGGGTCATTGTGAGAGATTGGACATAACTTTGCCTTGAAGAATCCAAATCAGATCAGTCCTGTGGCATTTGAAAGAAGCTTTATATGGCTACTATAGGGCTGAATTTCAGATATTAAGGATCTGCAATTATAGAGATAATTCAATTTCAATATCGAGCTCCTCAAATCCAAGTAAAAGGTGTGTATTTTTTTTCCAAATTGCATAAGTCTTGTTTGAAGAATCAAGTTGAATTGATTCCAAGGGCATATTGTAGAATAGATATCAGTATTGGATTCTAAAATGGCCCCTAAAAAGAATTCAACATCCATTAATCATTTAGAAAGCTCTACTATGACTCATGAAGATGAATAATGGCAACATGACATATCAAAATTACAAGAGCAAGTGCAACAAATTTCACTCTCGCAAAGAGCAACAAAAAATGACATGGAAGTTTTGAAGAAAGGCATGGAAACTAAGATGGATGGTTTGAAGAAAGGCATGGAATCTAAGATGGATGGTGTTGTCATTCCTAGATACAGCCTTGAGTTGTGAAAGACCAGTGCCTAGGACATCTTATATTAGCAAGGAGCATATGGTATAACAGAGGAAGTTATCAATAAAAAGCTCTCATGCTATTTCCTGAAAAACAAGGAATATTAATATGAATGGGACCAATACCTTCAGAAAATGACATAGAGAAAGGAATACTACAGAGGCAACATGCAAAACTCCAATATAAAAGCAACAGACAATTCAGAGACAGCTTACTGTAAAGAGGGCCAATTGAGAAATACCTCACAGAAATAAATTATCAGAAGGTGTATGTAGTGAATGAAATATTGAGAGAATATTAGTTGTCATTGGGCTGATATCCAGATACACAATATTACCATGTAATGGGCTTACCAATCTAAGAATCCATACAGGACAATAGCGTTTTAAAAACACCCTCCCAAAGAAACTAATATAGCAGAAGTATGGTTTAGATGAATAGTGGAACAAAATATCATGCCTGAGCCATATTTAAAGCACTTGACTAATCCGAGCATGGGTATCAACTAGGATAAATCCATACCAAAAATCAGTGAGCCACTCGCATTCCAGAAACATGATATAGGAAAGATGGATGAAATGAAATGATCTATTAAAATAACACATATAAGAGAAAGTTACAAACTGTGAAATACCAAAGACCAGAATCCTCTTAACAGATGGAACTCCTCTTCACTGAGACCCTACGGGCCCTAAGCCTTCATAGAAGATTTCAACAAAATGTATACAAAAATACTTTCACTGCATAATTTTTTGATAAAATCTGGAACCCTAAATCATCTATTCTTCAGGAGCTTTATAGGAGAAAAAGAAAACTTAGTAAATGAAGTCGATGATGAACATTTAATTTGGCTTCCTAAAGACAGGATGGCTGAAATGTGCACGCCAATACTACTTGATGACTTTGTAGTGCTGTATGTATTCTGCGGCCTGCTTTCTGAAATAAATGCACTAGGTGAAAGTCTCTTCAGGAATGCGGTAAAGAAGTAAAATCACACAGACATTTCGTCCGTTCCTGAAAGAAAACTTTAGGGTGTTGTTTTTCTGCGAATGAAAATTTCTCTCGCCTTCTTTACCCCGAATTAAGTTTTGAGACCTTCAATGCCGACGTTGAATTCCTCGATCATTCACTAATATTTCTTCACGCTCCACATTATCTCGATCTTCTCACCCGTATTTGGAATGACTCTTATGGGGCTCACAGATTTTAACTCTGCTTTAATGGAAGTCTTGTCGACATACCTTCCAGCCTTTCTCCATAATTACAAATTTTGAGAAATGGTAATTTGATGTGCCTTCTTACAACAATAGAGATCAGAAATCATGGCATTTTTATGCTATGCACTCTCTTTAACCCCGCAAAATCAAACCCGAAAACGTGTTAAGAAAACTATGCACGGAGAGAATGGATGCATTGATGGCCGTCGGACTGGTGATGGGATTGTGGAGAGATGGTGAAAAGTGCAGCAGAAGGCATTGCGAAATGGTGATGCAGCATGGCGGACACAGTGAGAAATGAACGTGAAAATGCGGAAAAATGAAGAAATGAACCGATTATGGACCCGGGGTGGCAGAGAGCATATGGTGAAAAACTGGAGGACAGGTGGCGCGATACCGGGAAAATAGGAAACAGATGATGTGGAGTGCTGACGGTGGGCTGGGGGTACGATTTCCTCGGGTTATCTTCCGCGCAGTTTCGTCGAGCAACTACCGTCGGATGGATCGCCCCAGATCAGACGGCTCTTGTGGATATCGTGACGTGTCTACGGACGAACGATAACGCGCGATGGAGGGTAGTTTTTGAGCCGTACACAGGGACACACGGTAGAAAATGTATGTAATCGCTCCGAAAAATATAATACCGCCTACCGCCCAAAGGCAGTGCGATAGAAACCAGGCGAGTTTTGCACAGTGCGCGGCGTGGGGACCACCGGGGCGGGTGTACTGTGAGCCGTTGATCTGCGGTTTAAACGGACGGCAGACAGGCGATTTGGGCAATGGACAGAGTGAGCCACGGGCGCGATGAAGACTTGCGAATGCCGTCAGATCTGTACAGATCGACGGTTATAAATGCGCCCGATATCTCGATGTGATAAGCGCCTCCGAGGTTAGCGCTCGGTCTCGGCTTTCGTTCACGTGGAGGAAAAGGTGCAGGGGCTAGGCCTTATATATTTTCAAATGTTGTTTTTTGGCCCTTTATAATGTAATTTGGGGGTAGGAAATGGCAACGATGGGCAGAAAATGATTTTTTAGGGCAGAAAGAGGGGGTTTGAAAGGTTTAAGCGAGATTGCTTGTCAGAATTTAATAAGGGGCTGACATGATCAACAGATGGTTTGAAGAATGGCATGGAATCTAAGATAGATGGCATGGAAGCTGGCATGGAATCTAAGATGGATGGCATGTAATCTAAGATAGATGGCATGGAAGTAAGATCGATGAGAAAATGGAAAACATGAAGAATTTTCTAAAATAAGACATGGAAGGTTTGACAAAGTTGATACAAGAAAGGTTTCCTAATGGTGAAAAGATAGTAGAAGAACCTCATGATGAGAACAAAATAAATGTTAATTGTGATTTCATAAACTCTAATGTTGGCGGGAAGAACCACCATATTCCAAAGATGGATATGAGGAAGTTTGATGGAAAGGATCTCGTAACATGGATACTACAGATGGAGCAATATTTTGATCTCCATAACGTACAAAACACACAAAAGGTACGCATTGCAACTTTACATTTAGAACAAAATATATTTGTATGGTATCAATGGCTTTGCTCCCGTAAAAAAATTGTCACTTGGTCAATTTTTACGGAGGAAATGATAGCACATTATGAGGATACAAAGAGCAACACCTTTAGCCAATTGATAAATCTCAAACAAAAGGGTTTAGTGGGGCAGCACATTGAGGACTTCCAAAAATTGAATATAAGGGTAACTGATATTCCAGAGGAACACAAGATTAATCTCTTCATAGGTACTTTAAAGGATAACATCCAACATGAAGTTCGTGTTTTGGAACCTGATTCATTGGAGAAGGCATTCAGGTTGGCAAGAAAAATTGAATGTAAAATTATGGCGACAAGAAAGCCTACCACTCACTTCTATAAAGAGGGAAGTGTTGCTACTCCTAGATTTCCACAACCTACAAGGTTGACACCACAACAATTGGAAGAAAAAAGAGCAAAAGGGCTTTGCTACAGTTGTGATAGAAAATACACTAAAGGTCATAAGTGTGCTGAGAAGAAATTATTTTACATAGATTGTGAAGAGGAAGATGAAAATGAACAAGAAGAGGATATACACCAGGAACCAGCCCCAGAAGAGGAAGAAATGAATCCAACCATATCGTGTAATGCACTGGCAGGAATTACCACTCCTCAAACTCTCAAGATAAAAGGACAAATCAAGAAGAGAAAGGTAATAGTGTTGATTGATTCAGGTAGCACCCATAATTTTATTCACTGTAAGGTAGCCAAGGAATTAAATTGTTTCCTATACCCAGCACCAGAATGTCAAGTGATGGTTGCAAATGGAGGAACTATAAATTGCTCTGGAAAATGCCATAATATCAAGCTAACTATGGGGGAATATGTATTGACTAGTCCAATGCTTTCCATTCCTATGGGAGGTGCTGATGTTGTACTAGGAGTACAATGGTTACAATCTTTGGGGACTGTAGCTTTTAATTTTCAAGAAATTTTCTTGAAATTTTTTTCATAAGGAAAGGAAGTTGAATTACGGGGTATTGAAGGGAATCCAGGAAGGATAATAAGCTCTAATGTCATGACAAAGCTTCTAAAGAAATAACAACAAGGCGTAATTGCACAATTATGCTCTTTAGAAGTTCCGACATCAAAATCATCTATTTCTGCAGATCTCCAACAAGTCTTCGACAATCATTCCAAGGTGTTTGAAACTCCCAAAGGACTCCCACCTATTCGTGATCATGATCATGCTATTCATTTGATTCCAGGAAGTGTTCCTCCAAACATCAGGCCTTATAGATATCCTTACTTCCAAAAGAGCGAAATTGAACGTATGATTGCAGAAATGTTAGAGGCGGGTATAATTCAACCTAATCAAAGTTCTTTCTCTGCTCCTATAGTATTGGTACACAAGAAGGATGGATCATGGCGAATGTGTCCAGATTATAGGGAGCTCAATAAGCTCACCATTAAAGACAAATTTCCCATTCCTTTGATTGATGAATTATTGGATGAATTACATGGAGCAATTTATTTTACCAAGTTGGATCTTCGTTCAGGATATCATCAAATTAGAATGAATATTGAAGATATTCCAAAAACAACATTTCGAACTCATGAGGGTCATTATGAATTTTTGGTCATGCCTTTTGGCCTTACCAATGCACCTTCTACATTTCAAGGGTTGATGAATTCCATTTTCAAACCCTTACTTAGAAAATTTGTGCTAGTTTTTTTTGATGATATACTAATCTACAACAGGTCTTGGAAGGATCATGTTCAACATGTTGACAAGGTGCTCAAACTATTGCAGGAGAAACAATTATATGAAAAAACATCCAAATGTTTCTTTGGAGAACAAGAGGTGGAATATTTGGGTCATATTGTATCTCATGAGGGTGTTAAGGTAGACCTTAACAAAATTAAATCAATTAAGGAATGGAAAGTCCCCACAACCATAAATTAGGTTCGAGGATTTCTTGGGTTAACAGGGTATTATCAAAAGTTTGTTAATAATTATGGGAGAATAGCAGCACCTCTAACAACATTATTGAAGAAATATGCATTTTCATGGACTCTTGAAGCAACTAAGGCCTTTAAACATCTTAAAGAGGCAATGTTCCTAGCACCAGTCTTAGCTACGCCAGACTTCACAAAAACCTTTATTGTGGAATGTGATGCCTCAGGAAATGGAATTGGTGTTGTTTTAATGCAAGAAGGATTACCCATTGCTTTTGAAAGTCGTCCAATCAAAGGAAAGTATTTACAGAAACCTATTTATGAGAAGGAAATGTTAGCAATACTGCATGCACTAAAGAAATGGAGAACTTATCTAATGGGAAGACACTTCAAGGTAAAAACTAATCATGATAGTCCTAAACACTTTTTGGAACAAAGACTATCTTCAGAAGCACAGCAAAAATGGGTCACAAAGATGTTGGGTTATGACTTTGAAATAATATACAAAAAAGAGAAGCTAAATGTTGTTGCAGATGCACTCTCAAGAAAGAATGAAGAGGTGGAATAATTGCTTTGTTCCATTTCTATTATCCAACCAGATTGGATAACTGAAGCAAGAGATGAATGGAAGAAGGACGAAGAAGTGTGGACACTCATTCAAAATTTGCAGCAAGATCCTAGTACATCTGATACATTTAGTTGGGAAAATGATTCCTTATGGTACAAAGATCGCTTATGTCTTTGTAAGAATTCCCAACTAAAACAAAATATTCTTTTGGAATTGCACTCTTCTCCTTTAGGAGGACACTTAGGATTTTTAAAAACTTACCACAGGGTGAAGAAAGATTTTTTTTGGGCTAGCCTTAAATGTGATATTCAAAAGTTTGTGGTGGAATGTTTGGTTTTCCAGAAGAATAAAGTTGAGACAATTAAGACCTCGGGTCTTCTAAAACCTTTATCCATTCCAAGTCAACGTTGTGAGGTGATTTCAATGGATTTGATCACAGGTATACCTAAGTCCGAAGGAAAGAGTGTCATCATGGTGGTAGTTGATAGACTTACCAAGTATGCACACTTTTGTGCATTATCTCATCCATTTAAAGCAAGTACAATTGCTACTACATTTATGGACATAATTAAAAAGCTACATGGAAACCAAAGGGTTATTGTGAGCGACACAGATCCCATTTTTACTGGAAATTTTTGGACGGAGTTATTTTCTTGTTTGGGTACTCAATTAGCTCATAGCTCATCTTATCATCCTCAATCCGATGGTCAAACTAAGATAGTAAATAAATGTTTGGAAGGATGTATTTGTTGTTTTGTATCTGATAAATAAACACAATGGGTCAAGTGGTTACCTCTAGCTGAATGGTGGTATAACACTTCCTTCCATACTCCAACAAAAATGACCCCATTTATGGCACTTTATGGATATCATCCACCATCCATCACATCATATTTAAGAGAAAATTCGAAGGTTCAAGCAGTGGAAGATCACATCGAGCATCAGCAAGAAGTTCTCCAACTCTTAAAGGATAACCTGAATTTTGCACAAAATCGAATGAAACAACAGGCAGATCAACATCGCAGCGAGAGAAGTTTTGATGTAGGAGATTGGGTATTTTTACGGCTACAACCATACAAACAAATGTCCCTCAAGCAAGCTAAGAAGGATAATAAATTATCACCAAAGCACTATGGTCCTTACAAGGTGTTGCAAAAGATTGGTTCTATGGCATACAAATTGGAGCTTCCTGCTTCTTCGCGAGTACATCCAGTTTTCCATGTTTCATGCTTAAAGAAGGTTATAGGTGAAAATCTTCCAGTTCAAACAATATTGCCGGAACTTGATGAGGAAGGAAAAATGATATTGGAACCTGAAGCGGTCACGGAAACAAGAACTCGAAAATTACGGAATCGATCAATTTCAGAGTATCTCATCAAGTGGAAGAACTTACCCACTGAATATTCTACATGGGAGGATGAGAATTTTATACAGAAGCACCCATAGCTACTCAAGCATTGAGGACAACACTTTTTTGAAGGAGAGGGGCATGTTAGGTCCCTATATTACTAGTATAGTCCCTTATTGTTGCTAGTGTAACCCCCTTATTGTTATTATTGTACCCCTATAACCCCCATATTGTTATTATTGTGCCCTTAAATTATTATTGTTAGGTCGGCTAGGATTACATTGTGGCCCCACTAGGATTACATTGGGGCCCCATGGACTCCTATATATAGAAAGGAGGTTTTGTAATTTGAATCATCCAAGAATTGTTCATTCATGTAATGTATTGGAGGTTTCCCCCTCGAAGTGGCTTATTTCTAAGGCGTTGATATCTCTTTTATTCTCTTTTTGGAGCTAGTTTCACAACAATATGCACGACTAATATGTTCATCAGTTGTAAAACCTGTTCAGAACAACATCAAATGGATTAAAAATACCTGTTTCATGATAAAAAAACATAATAAAACATAGTCATAGCAATAAATATAATTTGAAAATAATTAAATGACTATTAAAAGTAGTGTTACTATTCATTTTTACCATTCCAAAGTTACCATTTTCATTTTTGAGCTCTGAACCTGATTTTTCCCCTGAACTTTAGCTGCTGATTGTGATCGTTTCTATGAACGGATTTCGTTGCCGTTTGATCTAGGTTAGTTCCATGAACCTCCTCTTTCCTTAATCATTTCATTTCCAATTTCTACAAATTTTTAGGGTTTTGAGGTCCCTGGGGTAAATTCTGCCCCAAAAGAGGGCAACACACCCTTGGATGTCAAAACCTGCGTTGCATAGCAAGTAAATTGAAGGCTGCTTGCATACACAATGCACTGTCTCTTGTTGGGGATTGCGTTGGGCGCAATCTCTATATATATATATATATATATATATATATATATATATATATATATATATATTGTATTATGCCCAAAATTTGCCGAATTTTTTGCATTGAATGGAATCTAATGGTCTTTATGGTTGTATTTCAGGTTTCCATCAGATTACAATGACGATTACATGGGGGGAAAGAGAACATGAAGAACAAGATATGATTGTCCTAAATGATTCAGGTATAGTAAGAGCCCTAAGAGATTGTGGACTGCTTAAGTACTTCAGGTTGTCAGGGATGAGGCAACAAATAGAACTCTTGGAGTTATTAGTTCGAGCATGGGATCTGGCTATTGAGGCATTCCATATTAAGAACCAAGTGGTTCCCATAACAGTCGAGGATGTATACTTTCTTACTGGTTTGTCGAGGAGAGGCTTGCCTATTTCGCTCTCAGGGTCTATTCTTGGAGGAGAGACAATGAGAGATTATATTTTGCAACATTGTTATCCAGGGGCAGAGCCAAGAAAAGAGGGAAAGATAAACATCCGGGATGTTAGAGATTTTCCTTTGAGAACTATCCTTTTCACGATCACAAAACTTGTTGGCACCATTACACTACATGTAGCAAATAGATCGTATATGCAATACGCGCTAGAGTGTATGGAGCCAACAATTTTCAACTGGTCTGACGATGTACTTTCTTAGATAAAGGAACAACTAAACAAAGAAAAGGGAGGAAGGGAAAGGAACTTCATTTATGGTACAGTCCTCATATCATTCGCTTTAGAAAGGATTCCACTGATGTAGCCACAACATGTGACACTGGATGTGTCTAATCCTAGAGATCCGCGAATGTAGAGATGGGTAGAACTCACAGGTAGGCATGTAGGCCAATCAACCATTATGTTCTTGACTGCGTTCTTCACTTGGTTTCGGCAAAAAAATTTCACCATCAATGAGTATGCATACGCAGGTGTTGATTTTTTAGGAGATCCAGATTTAGCATTACTAGAAGGTGCTCAGTGGGGTGCAATAGGTAAGAAATTTTTTGACCATGTTTTTTGATTTTTCTAAGGTTTATACAATGTTTTTGTATTTTTATGTTTTCCTAAGACTAAACTGAATGTTTTATGTAATGCAAATGTTGGTCATGTTCAACCAGTATCAGGAGAGCAGTCCTTCAGGATCTTGATATGGCTGAGACTCTAACTGAGCTTCGGCAACACATAGAGGGTTTGACCTTCAGGATTCCGGATGGCCAGATTGAAGAGTTGCCCATGTGATTGCAGCAACACACTATTGGGGTTCCTAACCGCTGGATGTGTTGAACCCTTAGTTAAACTGAGAGGGGGCGGGTGAATCAGTTTAACACATTCATGGACTTTTAAAATTTTTCATTAAACTTTATTAACACCTTCATTTCATGATCAACATAATGTGTGAGGAATCTTTATATGTGAGCAGCAATTAATAAGTATATTAGACACTGTATTAGCAGTCTTAATATGTGAGCAACAAGTACTAGCAGACTAGATATACCATATCAACACATAGACATCATGCACATAGACACCAGATATAAGTGGAAACCCATAAAGGGAGAAAACCACATCTTATTATTGTTGTGATGAAAAGGCAAGCTCCAACTCCCTCTCACCACTGATTTTCTGTAGGCACCAACCTATAGGAGGCTCCAACCTCAATTCTGCAAGCTACAACTTGCAAGGAAGCTCCAACTCCCGTCAATTTTCTGCAGGCACCAACCTACAGGAGGCTCCAACCTCAGTCAGCTACAACTGACATCTATCAAGCTACAACTTGATAGGGAAGCTCCAACTTCCTTACTCTTTCAAAAGAAAAAACACTTGCTGATTTACCTTGGAAATCAAATCTGTTATGTACCTTCTCTTCTGATGTCCATCAGTCCTCATATCTTCCCTTCTTCATTTCATCATCTTCTCGGATTCTCTATCAACTCCTCCTTCTCCTCTGCCTTACTGCTTCATTTCTGCATTCTCTTACCTCACTCTCTAACCGCTTTATGCATATCAAGTTGATATTATATATAGAGTTCATCACATGACTGTTTGTATTCCACAAGGAATTTGGAGTGAACAACCATGACTCTTTGGCTTCTGCCTTCTCATTCCTTTGTCCAACTCATTTAAAAACGTATAACAATATGTACAAATTTCAATGTTACAGTGGGATTTTTCTTTTCCTTTGGATACTTGCCTTTGCATCACAAACAATATAAAACAATTAAACATTTACATTTTCATTTTCAATATATAAACTTCACTCAGCCTTGGCTTGCTGGTTTTGTCCTTTCTGTTGCTGTCATGCAACTGTCCTGCATACCTCTGTTTACTGCAACTCTGAGCACCTGTGCATGTATACCTGTTCACTGCAATTTTAAATCCCTTCGCTGCATACCTCTTCAATTCTGTAGTCTTTGTTTACCTCCGTACAAATTCTCCAAGCTCACTGTAGTTGTGTATCTGCTGTATATATGCCTGTTTTATAAGTTTAGCTCACCAATAACTCTCAAACTCTCATTATGTAAAAATTGCAGCTTCTTCTAATTTTCTGCTGGCAAATTAACTCAATGTATGTGAAGGCTTTTATTTTCACATATGATGGTTATCAAAACCACATTCTCCAGATTTCAAATCTGATTCGATGTAACTCACATTTTGGCAAATATAAAATTATGTAAGTCTTAACCTTAAGACTATAAAACTCATGTATCTTTCGACTTAAGCTCTTAATACTCTAACAAATGGTTTGATGCCTTTAAACCAATGCACAAGAACTTGTAACATTACAACCATGGGTGTATAACATGAACCTCCTTTGGCACTAGGACATTTTATATTGCATTTCATTTTATGGGCCCACACATCCACTACATTAAATAGTTATTTAATAATATTAATATTTGTTGCAGGGGTTAACCCATAGTCCCAGTCTTCGGATTATTTCAATCTCAATCTGTGTGTAAAATGCATCCAAAGTTTCTTGCCCAATCAACTTCATAATCTGGAAACCACAACATACTCTGCTTCCTTTTAACTAACAAATTAATTACATCTGTGTATATTAATATCTCAATCTGAGATTGAGATATTAAATAAAAATCCTCTTTTAGTTAAGAAACCACACACCTCCTATCCGGCTTTAAAATGCGAAAGCTCAAGGGTTATAAAACCATACAATACAGCCTCTTATAATTATTTTGCAAGCAGGAGCTCTATTTTTCATTGGCCTAAGGTTAAACCCCGTATTTCGTATAACCCATCAATATCCACATGTTAACTCCCTTCTCAATCTCGACTTAGAGTCAATCTACATGTATACGTGACCTTAATTAAATGTTCATATAACATTTCAATTGCAACTGTCCTTTGACCTTTTCACATAATTCATATTGCGACAACTTCGCATATACAACCATTATATGTGAACTACAATATATCCATATATATATTACGGCATTCTTCAATTTTGGAAGCGTTATAACAAAACTCAACCACATCGGACATACCTCGGTTAAACTCGCAACCGTGGTTTGAACAGTCCCGATCAATATAAATTAGAACTGGGCCCCACACTAACGACCCTTCTACATCCAATGGCAGATAGCACGTCACACTGCTTCAGATGATCTGACGTCCTCAATCGAATCTCGCATGACTTAGATGCATGGGCTTTTAACTCGCGATAAGAGTGGTATCTCCAAACCGCTTAAGACCATGTGTAAGCTCCTGGCATATATTTTGTTCAAATTGTAAATACAGCTTACCGTACAAAAGTGGTGCGATGAAAACCGTCGGGTGTTCCAAACCCACTGTCACTGTTCATAACGCTCGTGGTTCCGTTCAGTTGCGCTCAAGGTTTCGTTCCTTCCTTCATTTTTTCACGATCCCAATATGTCTTCTTAACTTCGTTTTCATACGGTTCTTCGGTTATTCTCTATTTCTCCTTCTCATATGTTATCCCTTGCTTTGTCAACACTTCAACACGACACTTCTGCTATCATAACGCACAGCTTCATTCACGCATAGGTTTATCACCAAACCTTTGCGCTCGATTCATGATTCCTTAACGCAGGGTCTTATCCCCGACTCTATCCCGGGGTCCCTCCTTCGCACTATAGATATCCTCCATCTATTAGGAGGGTAGCCATTCAGGCTCAATTCCCAATATTCAGTTGTAGTTGCCAGTTATTCATCAGAGAAGTGCGGAACTCCATTACTCATTTTTAATAGATTCATTTACCCATCAATAAATCAACGCCAGAACTTTAATTCATTACTCTGCTCCCGATTCTCCAACACTGAAATGAACATCCGAAATAGATTTCCTTATCAAACAGAGTTAAAACAATTCAGGATCTTTGTAGGGTTAAGATGTTTCATCGCATAATTCCTCAAATTCATAAAATTGTGCCAGCACTGTTTTAATACAGTATGTGTAATAAGCATGTCTCGCAGGATTACTGTGCCATCATTCTTCTTTTGGGTTTACTACAGCTCATCCAAATTATAAATCCCCGATTATAGACATCAAATTAAGCCAGTCCTCCATTACAATAGGGTCTCTTATATGGAATTCAAAATTCAGAACTTCACAGCCCATAATTTCACAACAGATCCTGTAATTTCCTTCAAGCGCCTTATTCAATCGATGGCTGTAATATCAAATTTTACAGTGGACTCTATGTCATTTCCATGTCATTGATGACGACAACTCATGCATTTGTTCAACCACAACATCAACAGCCCATAATTGAAATTTATTCTTCTGTCCCACACAGAAATTAATCAGCCTATACACATCCATTCAAGAACAAATGAATTCACTTGCAAGACTTCTTGTCCTGGCCAGATATTTGAATCAAGTGGCTCTTCTGCAACCTACTCTGTCTCTCTAGCTCTCTGCTCTTTGTCTGTCTCCTTTTCATTTCTTTTGCTATATCTCTTTGTCTCTGTTTCCTCTGATGTCTTTGATGCCTTTCTGCCCCTTGAATTATGTTTCAGGTGCTCCTCCTTTGTCATCTCCTTTGCCATCAATGCCAACATTTCCAACAGTCTCCCCCTTTGGCATTGATGGCAATACACTTCCTCTGCTTGCCTTTTGGAAGCCCCTTTTTGCTTTTCCTCCCCCTTTGACATCAATGGCAAAGGGTTTCTCATTTCCTAGGGTGCATTCTATCTCTTCATTTCCTCTCTTTGAGTTATGTTTGGGCCTTCTTCTTCTGGCTGTGTACCATGCTGCTCTAAACTGGTGTACAATAGTTGTTGAGAGAAAACTTTTGAGAATCATTAGAACTTGAATATACACAATATGTTGATACAATCCCAAAGCATAGACTCCTTACACTTGTATGTAGTGTAGGTGATGACAGCCATATATAATCAGACTTGTATAATCATAGATGCATATTTGTATCCAAGCCTAAAGATCGTGAATGTTCCTTGTGACATATCAAGCTTGCTTCAGCTATACTTCTGTCTATATTATAATCTTCATCTATGATGCATATCTATTGAGGAAGGTTGAAGATGAAGTAAGTCTTTTTCTGCAAAGCACATCTATAGTACACATCTGTTCAATTGTGATGAAGCCAATATATCTTTTATTGCTGTGGTACACCTTTCCTGCCTGTTATTGGTGATACGTTCTAGACTGCTGACAGGGAAATTACTCTTAAAGATTGAAAGGTCCTTGTTGCTGTTGTGAACAAATGTATCACACCAGAGCTTACAACTTATTGTGAGAATAAATAATATCTTTCAATATTAGAGACCAAATGACTTTCCTACTTGTACAATATATTTAAAAAAAAAAACCCTTGAGGCTAGATACATTCAGTGTATTAGTCAGTCTCACTTATCAATCAGGCAATTTCCTTTATTTCATAAGGGATTATGTATGTCAATGATCAATCTCTCTTTAAATGGTGAAATACCAGCAATTCCTTTCTGCTGAAGTATGCTTGGATGAACTAATAAAATACTTTTGAGCTTCAATGGTAATAAAAAATATTCCTTCATTATTCAGATATTTTAAGTATTCTGTCATGATTATTTCCAACAAAAACATCTTCAAGTTCTTTAATTTATATCTCAGCTAAAAAACTTCACCCAGTTTATGAACAATCTTCAGAAAGAGGCCTTGAAGATATATGTACTGACTTCAGGAAGGCATGCAATTATATATATAGAAACATATACTTCTTCAATGTTTAATATAATGTTTCAAGTGTAAACAGAGTACTGATCCTTTAGCTCTATTATTGACCTTTTCATGCTGAATGCAGATAACTATGGGAATTTCACCTTGATGCACTTTTTCCATAATCCTTTGATCCTGAGGACCTGTACCATACTGCTGCTACTCCATAATAACACTTGATATTCTGCTGATAGGCATGTTGCTTGTACCTAAATGCCAATTGATACTACTTTGATAAACCATGCAGAGATTTCACTTCAGCTTGCATATTAACCGATAACTAATACATCCTTCATAAATTCTACTATAGAGCTTTCCACTGTTCACACCAACAGTCATCAATATCCTGAATTTGATCTTGACATCTTAACCATTTTCTTATTCTGTCATTTTTTTCAAAGGAATGTCACTGCATTTTCCTTTCTAAGACTGCTCCAGAGACATTGCTGCTTTACACACAATTCAGTTGTTCTAACATAATAATCTTCAGGAAGAAATCTTCAATTATTTTATTAGAAATCTTCATGGGTATATTACTCAGAGATTTATCACTTACTTAACTGTACTCCTCCAATGGACATTTTCATAGATGAAGGAAGTAATGATACAGTGATGATAGGCTCTTTTCTTACTCATCTTTCTTAGGGTGAATCATTGTTCATACTAGCATAATGATGCACAATGTGATCATCACTTTAATGTTCTGATGTCTTCTTCTATCATCATGGCTGCTTACTGCTTTCTCTCCTTCCATCAACCTGCATGCTATTGTGTGCTTCCGATAATATTCTTTCTGATCTTTTAACAGTTGCTATTTCATGTAGCTCTTCTTAGATTACTCCCATGGGAATAATTATGAACTGATCTCCCCCTGTGATGTTGCTTCATATTTGTCACTGGATGGATTTTTGTTTTGTTTTCTAGAGTAGCTCCCCCTGAGACTATGCTAGATTCATTATGTTATTGAGATGATAGGCTCCCCTTTTCTCTTTTCTTTCCATACTCTTTTGGGGTTCATCATAATGTCTGTACTCCTTTTTGGTTCATAGTTTTGTTTAATTGGATTGGATTTCATCATCTGTCTGGAGTTCTTTAATATATATGGTAGTTTACAGTCCTTTGCTTTGTGACCAAGTTTGAGGCATACATAACATCTTATTCTATCAAAGTACATTTGAGCTGGAAGATAATATTTTGTTCCCCTCTTTGAACATAATTTACAATCAACAAGTTTATGTCCAAAATGATTGCATCCATAACAATAGACATGGAAATGATTTGTGTACCCGGTGAAAGATTGTATTTTCCCTTTTCTTGCTTGGGGTGTTCTTTTCATTTGATACATATTTTGCTGGTTAACATTGATTCTCTTTGTCTTACAATGTGTTGCTTCATGTCCTGGTTTGTGGCAGGAGAAACAAGTGATACTTCTCATAGGAGGAAAGAAACTTCTTTGACATATTCCAAATTTATTCAGTTCATCCTTATGAGTGTATGAGCCTTTTTCAGCTGACTGTTTCATCCTCTCATTCTCTGTCCTTTCATTTTGCTGCTTGAATCTATTTGTTTCTCTAAAACTCATGTTCTTGTTGGTTTCTGCTTCTGTAGGAATTTACTGAGTTGCCTCACTATCCTTGACAACTTTTACAAAAATGACATTCTTGTTATCTTCAACCTTGGACTTACTGGTTTCACCTTCATATCCTATCCCAGCCTTTATGAGAGGTGACCTTTGTGCATTTAGAATCTTTTCCAACAGTTCAGAGCTTTTCATTTGAGGTGTATTCATTAATAATTCTCTTTGGGATTTTTCTAATTTCTTCCTTAGGCTCACTCCTTCTTCTTCCAATCTCTCACATTCCAGACATTTCTCTCTCATTTGTTGCAGCAGAGTGTCTTCTACTTTCTTTGCCTCTTCAAGCTGTGTCTTCAGACCAATAATTTCTTTCCTATCTTCATATTCTTTCTCATCACATATTTGTACCAATAACTTAAGGTCTTTGTTTTCATTCTTCAATTTTTCTATTTTAGTCAGTGCTGTGTCATGTTTGGCTTTTTCTTCAGCTGCAATTTCTTCATGGTTCTTACTACCATTCATACTATCAAGTACCTCATTTGATTGAACATTTTCCTTTTGACATGAATTTTTCTTCTTCTTAATTCTCTTCTCCTTCTTGACAATGAAATCCTCAGTGTCTACTCCATGCATGAAATGAAATCTGTCCCATATTTCTTTTGCAGAGTTTAAATCCATTATTACCTCAAGATCCTTGTTATGAAGGCTGTTGAATATCACATATTTTGCCTTGGCATTGCTATGTTGTTCTTGCACCAAGGGAGAGTCTATGCAGTAACCATCACATACAAGTTTCCATACCTCAGGTTCATAAGCCAATAATCCTGTTTTAACCTTATCTCTCCATTCAGGAAAGTTTGTTGTACTCAACACAGGTACATTTTGATAGTTCATGACTCAACCAGATCTCCTTCAAGCTATTAAGCTTACACCAAAGGAACCAGCTCTGATACCAATTGTTGAACCCTTAGTTAAACTGAGAGGGGGGGGGGGTGAATCAGTTTAACACATTCATGGACTTTTAAAATTTTTCATTAAACTTTATTAACACCTTCATTTCATGATCAACATAATGTGTGAGCAATCTTTATTTGTGAGCAGCAATTAATAAGCAGATTAGACACTGTATTAGCAGTCTTAATATGTGAGCAGCAAGTATTAGCAGACTAGATATACAATATCAACACATAGACATCATGCACATAGACACCAGATATAAGTGGAAACCCATAAAGGGAGAAAACCACATCTTATTATTGTTGTGATGCAAAGGCAAGCTCCAACTCCCTCTCACCACTGATTTTCTGTAGGCACCAACCTACAGGAGGCTCCAACCTCAATTTTGCAAGCTACTACTTGTAAGGAAGCTCCAACTCCCTTCAATTTTCTGCAGGCACCAACCTACAAGAAGCTCCAACCTCGGTCAACTAAAATTGACATCTATCAAGCTACAACTTGATAGGGAAGCTCCAACTTCCTTACTCTTTCAAAAGGAAAAACACTTGCTGATTTACCTTGGATATCAGCTCTGTTCTGTACCTTCTCTTCTACTGTCCATCAGTCCTCATATATGCCCTACTTCATTTCAGCATATTCTCGGATTCTCTATCAGCTCCTCCTTCTCCTCTGCCTTACTGCTTCATTTCTGCATTCTCTTACCTCACTCTCTAACCGCTCTATGCATATCAAGTTGATATTATATATAGAGTTCATCACATGACTGTTTGTATTCCACAAGGAATTTGGAGTGAACAGCCATGACTCTTTGGCTTCTGCCTTCTCATTCCTTTGTCCAACTCATTTAAAAAAGTATAACAATATGTACAAATTTCAATGTTACAGTGGGATTTTTCTTCTCCTTCGGATACTTGCCTTTGCATCACAAACAATATAAAACAATTAAACATTTACATTTTTAGTTTCAATATATAAACTTCACTCAACCCTTGCTTCTTGGTTTTAATCGCTACCCATTCTTTATATTGCAGCTTTCCTGCCTCTCATTCTTTACCCAACTCCCGAGCACACATTGCATGTATACCTATTCACTGCAATTTTAAATCCCTTCGCTGCATACCTCTTCAATTCTGCAGTCTCTGTTTACCTCTGTACAAATTCTCCAAGCTCACTGTAGTTGTGTATCTACTGTATATATGCTTGTTTTATAAGTTTAGCTCACCAATAACTCTCAAACTCTCATTATGTAAAAATTGCAGCTTCTTCTAATTTTCTGCTGGCAAATTAACTCAATGTATGCGAAGGCTTTTCTTTTCACATCTAATGGTTATCAAAACCACATTCACCATATTTCAAATCTGATTCGATGTAACTCACATTTTGGCAAATATAAAATTATGTAAGTCTTAACCTTAAGACTATAAAACTCATGTATCTTCCGACTTAAGCTCTTAATACTCTAACAAATGGTTCGGTGCCTTTAAACCAATGCACAAGCACTTGTAACATTACAACCATGGGTGTATAACGTGAACCTCCTTTGGCACTAGGACGTTTTATATTGCATTTCGTTTTATGGGGCCACACATCCACTACATTAAATAGTTATTCAATAATATTAATATTTGTTGCAGGGGCTAACCCATAGTCCCGGACTTTGGATTATTTCAATCTCAATCTATGTGTAAAATGCATCCAAAGTTTCTTTCCCAATCAACTTCACAATCTGGAAACCTCAACATACTCTGCTTCCTTTTAACTAACAAATTAATTACATCTGTGTATATTAATATCTCAATCTGAGATTGAGATATTAAATAAAAATCCTCTTTTAGTTAAGAAACCACACACCTCCTATCTAGCTTAAAAATGCGGATGCTCAAGGGTTATAAAACCATACAATACACCCTCTTATAATTCTTTTGCAATCGGGAGCTCTATTTTTCGTTGGCCTAAGGTTAAACCCTGTATTGCATATAGCCCATCGATATCCACATGTTAACTCCCTTCTCAATCTCGACTTAGAGTCAATCTACATGTATACGTGACCAAGTAATTGAATGTTCATAGAACATTTCAATTGCAACTGTCCTTTGACCTTTTCACACAATTCATATTGCGCCAACTTCACATATACAACCATTATATGTGCACTACAATATATCCATATATACATTACGACCTTCTTCAATTTTGGAAGCGTTATAACAAAACTCAACCACATCGGACATACCTCGGTTAAACTCGCAACTGTGGTTTGAATAATCCCGATCAATATAAATTAGAACTGGGCCCCGCACTAACGACCCTTCCACATCCAACGGCGGACAGCATGTCGCACTGCTTCAGATGATCTGACGTCCTCAATCGAATCTCGCGTGACTTAGATGCATGGGCTTTTAACTCGCGATGAGAGTGGTATCTCCAAACCACTTAAGACCACGTGTCAGCTCCTAGCATATATCGCGTTCGAATTGTAAATATAGCTTACCGTACAAAAGCGGTGCAATGAAAACCATCGGGTGTTCCAAACCCACTGTCATTGTTCACAGTGCTGGTGGTTCTGTTCAGTTGCGCCCGAGGTTCCGTTCCTTCCTTCATTTGTTCACGAACCCAATATGTCTTCTTAACTTCGTTTTCATACAGTTCTTCGGTTATTCTCTGTTGCTTCTTCTCATATGTTATCCCTTGCTTTGTCAACACTTCAACATGGTGCTTCTGCTATCATAACGCACAGCTCCATTCATGCATAGGTTTATCACCAAACCTCTGCGCTCGATTCATGATTCCTTAATTCAGGGCCTTATCCCCGACTTTGTCTTGGGGTCCCTCCTTCGCAATATAGATATCCTCCATCTATTAGGAGGGTAGCCATTCAGGCTCAATTCCCAATATTCAGTTGCAGTTGCCAGTTATTCATTAGAGAAGTGCGGAACTCCATTACTCCTTTTTAATAGATTCATTTACCCATCAATAAATCAATGCCATAACTTTAATTCATTACTCTGCTCACGATTCTCCAACATTGAAATGAACATCCGAAATAGATTTCCTTATCAAATAGGGTTAAAAAAATTCAGGATCTTTGCAGGGTTAAGACGTTTCATCGCATAATTCCTCAAATTCATAAAACTGTGCCATCACTGTTTTAATACAGTATGTGTAATAAGCCTGTCTCACAGGATTACTGTGCCATCATTCTGCTTTTGGGTTTACTGCAGCTCCTCCAAATTATAAATCCCCGATTACAGACATCAAATTAAGCCAGATCTCCATTACAATAGGGTCTCTTATATGGAATTCAAAATTCAGAACTTCACAGCCCATAATTTCACAACAGAGCCTGTAATTTCCTTCAAGCGCCTTATTCAATCGATGGCTATAATATCGAATTTTACAGTGGACTCTATGTCATTGCCATGTCATTGATGACTACAACTCATGCATTTGTTCAACCACAACATCGACAGCCCATAATTGACATTTATTCTTCTGTCCCACACAGAAATTAATAAACCTATACACATCCATTCAGGAACAAATGAATTCACTTGCAAGATTGCTTGTCCTGGCCAGATCTTTGAATCAAGTGGCTCTTCTGCAACCTACTCTGTCTCTCCAGCTCTTCAGCTCTTTGCTCTTTGTCTGTCTCCTTTGCCTTTCTTTTGCTATCTCTCTTTGTCTCTGTTTCCTCTGATGTCTCTACTGCCTTTCTGCCCCTTGAATGATGTTTCAGGTGCTCCTCCTTTGTCATCTCCTTTGCCATCAATGACAACATTTCCAACAGGATGCAGTTACTGCATAGGATAACTAGATCTATAACATGTTACCACGAGCACCACTAGTTTACTTTTGACATTTTCCATTCATTTTGAGGTCAGATGACCAATGTGTCTTGGGCACAAATTTTGTAGAAACCTATAACTATCTATCTACATGATTTCAACGTTTTCTTATGTTTATTGTGAAATCCTATTCAATGATGTGAATGTTTTCTTTACATATGTTTCAAATGTATGTCTAAAACTTGATTAGCTAAAGAATCAGTCAATGTGTTCAAATTTCTGGAAATGTGTTAATATTGAATAAAATCAAAGTGTCTTTCCAAAAGTTGAACTCTTAAGAACAATTTATGCAATGTTGGATTTCTAATAGTATAAACACTAGTAAGTTGTAATACCACAAGTTGTGAGTCTAACCTTATGATGATGTGGTTAATACAAATGAAATGGCATCAGATAGAAGTTCGATCAATGCACTATACTCGGAAATAATGTTCGTCGATCTACCAATACCAATCCCTTGAAAACTCACTAACTCGACGTTCAGAGAAAAAATGGCTCACGATACAGAGGATAGATTCTGCATACTATGACTAGCACCATCAGCATATCCAAAAAATGGTTTCGAAGATTCAGACATCTGCGATGAAATGTAAAGCGGATTACTAACGTCAAGAAAACTCTAAAAACAAACTAAGATAGTGAATGCACATCAACAACATGTATATACAATATAATACAAAATATTACTACGCTCATGATTAAGCATAGTAACATTTCCGATACAACCCATTTCTAGGTTGCGCCAATGGAATTCCATCGTAATCAACCAACTCATAGGCACCCTTAGCAAGAACTCTTTTGACAATACAGGGGCCATGCCATATTGGCTCAAAATTTCCTGTACCTATTACATCAGCTTCTTGATCGTAAAGAAGGACCACATCACCCTCTCAGAAAATGCGAGGTTGTACATTTTTGTCGTATTGCACCTTTACACGTCTCTTATGCACTTCGTTGGCCAATTGGGCTTCATGACGCGTTTCATCAAGATGGATGAGGTTAAGGAGACACACTTCTTCTTTTGGGGTGTCAGATAACAAGTTGATTACGAGTTTTAACGATGGTATTTCACATTGGATTGGTAAGATAGCTTCTAGACCATACACTAATTTAAAATGAGTAACTCCAAGCGTGTTTCTCACCGAGGTTCGATACGCCCACAAGGCAGAGTATAGGATCAAATGCCAATTTCTTTTACGAACTCTTGTCATTCGTTGAAGCATATGTTTAAAAATCTTGTTGATAGCTTCAACTTGTCCATTTGAATGTGGATAATAAGGAGTAGAATTATCATGTGAGAATCCTAACTTGGCAGTTAATTAAGTCATCATGTGGTTGCGAAAATGCTTCCCATGATCTGTAACTATAGCTTGTGGGATCCCAAACCGTGAAATAACATGATTAAAGAAAAAGAATGTAGTTGTCTGTCTTGTGTTGTTGAATGTAGGCATCTCTTTGGCCCATTTGGTAAAATAGTCGACTGCAACAATAATATACCATGCCCCCCAGACGAACGAGGGTTACAGGTCATGAAGTCAATACCCCATTTCGAAAATGGTCCCACAGAGACAACAGGATGCATTGGCGCTAGCGGTTTGTGGATTTTATGATAAAAAATCTGGAACGCATGACAACTTATGACCGCGAGGATGCAGTCTCGAAAAATTGTAGGGAAAAAGTAACCGGTGCGGAGTATCTTTTGCGCGGAAGCGTATCCAGATAAATTTCCACCACAAGCCCCAGCATGACAATCATTTAAAACCTTTTCGACCTCCTCATGAGTGAGGCACCTCCTTAAAATGGTATCGACACCACGACGATAAAGTGTATCTCCGACGATCAAATAATCTTTGGATTGGTATCGAATACGTCATTGTTCAGAGCGAGAGGTATTAGGTCGAAAAGTTTGAGTTTGGAGATAAATGATGAAATCTCTATACCAAGGATCAGATGATTCGATCAGAAACAGAGACTCGTCAAGAATTGATGGTTCCGACATAATTGCAGTACTATCAGAGGGAAGGTCATAGAGAAGCTCAGCCAAAACTAAGACTTATTTGACTTGGATTTGATGAATTCCAAATCAAATTCATGCAAAATGACAATCTATTTTGAATATTTCCCCCCCAGAAATTGACGTGATAAGATATAAGTCATGGGGTTGCAATCTGAAATGACAGTAGTATTTTGGAGCAGGATATAATGGCGAAATATTTGGACAGCTTGAACAGCTGCCAAGGCAGGCTTTTCTAAGCATGAATACTTAACTTCCGTATCATTGAGATTATGACTCAAATAATAGATCGAATGTTCAATTCCATCTTCTACTTGGACCAAAACCATAGCAATGGTCGTTTTAGTCGCAACGACATATAGGAAATAATCATTTTGATAATTAAGGGGATATATTAACGACGCTTGGACAAGAGTATCCTTGACAACATCAAAAGAAGCTTGTGCAACTTGGTCCGAATGGAAGGGAACCCCCTTTTTCAAGGGTCGAGTAAATACTTTATCCATTTTGGTGTAGTTTGGAATGAACCTTCTTAGGAAGTTATCTTTTCCTTGAAGTTTTTGTATCTGAAGTAAATTTGATGGTGTAGAAAAATCAAGAATGGCTTGAACCTTGAATGGGTCGATTTTAATTCCTTCTTTTGAGACTACGAATCCAAGAAAATGACCAGAACCAACACAAAACACACATTTATGTGGATTGAGGCGTATTTTGTAGTGTTGGCAGCGTAAGAAAATGGCTCTCAAATGCATCAGGTGATCAGTCTGATTTCATGAATGCGCTGTTAAATCATCTAGATATGGTTGAACAATGTGCTTGATGTCATTGAAAGCATAATCAATTGCTCTCTAAAAATTTGCCCCAACGTTCTTTAAACCAAACGGAAGTTTCCTATAAGCAAATGTGCCCCGGGGACAAATGAATGCTATCTTATATTGATCCTCTAGGTGGATATTGATTTGATTGTAGTTGGAAAATCCATCCATGAACGAAAATATTTCGCATCCAGCACAATCGTCAATAATCTGGTCAATAAAGGGAGTAGGATAATTGTCTTTTGGACAAGCAAGATTGACATCCCGATAATCGATGCACACTCTAATGGTTCCTTGTTTTTCATGATAGAAACGATATTGGAAACCCACTCAGTCAGTGGAACATGGTAAATGAAACCAACATGCAAGTGTTTTTCAACTTCTGCTTTGATGGCAGCAACTTTCTTTGGATGAACAGGACGAAGTCATTGACGCACCGGTTTGACATCAGGATACATATTAATAGTGTGTTCAACAATACTAATATCTATGCCCAGCATTTCCTCATAATACCACGCAAATACATCACGAAATTCACGAAATAGAGAGTGATATGATTCAAGTTCTGATGGAGAACAAGATACACCGACATGGATATTTTCTACAATGCCCGCTTTGGTCGAAATATCGATAGAAATGATTTTTTCAATATTTGACATATTCCACTCGGAATCGATTGCATTCATAGGTAAATAATTCAAAAAGAAATTTTTGATTGATGGGTGATATAGTTCACTAAGATGATTTTCTTCATAATCAGGAAGATGGGAACGATGATGATAATCTTCCCATTGTTCTCCTTCTGACATCATGGCTTCCAAAATATTCTCATCTGTCAAGAAAATTGAGAAAAAAGGATCAGAAGGAGTACCAAAATCTAAGGAACGATCCCTAGTGGAGTCGGCAATTTGTTATGTGGAATTATGAATTACGGATAAAACATTCTTCCCTAGACAGGTACTTATCTAGAACAACAGATTAAAGACTTTGCGACTACTTTTCCTAACTGTAAATAGACACACATAAAAGATCAAAGAACTTACTTGGAGTCCAAGCGCTTACTATTCTCCTTCTGTCGCTCTTGTTGTAGCTTCAAATTCGAGCTAGATGTCCAAAAATATTTTCTGCAAAGATGAACACTAAACAACAAAAATATAGCAATAATATATATGTCTATTCAAGTTATTTAGTTAAATCAATGAAACATAAACCATATACATCATATAAGAATTCATAATATGGAAAACATGAGCTTATACAGATACATATCTGGGAAAGTAAGCAGCAATATTTATTAATGGATAGAAGGGGAGTTTACAACCCAGTGATTGATTTGAAGTGACCATCTCCAGCAACATCACAACCTCATCACAATGAAGATCTCTCCAACACCATGTTACACAAATCAACTCCTCAATTGAAATTCCACCATCATTTCTCTACTCAAATTATTCCCTATCAAACACTAAGATCTGTGCTCAATTTATAGAGGAACTGAAGGTATTTTTACAATCAATGACTTTCCAATAATAGGCAAGACATGTTCCCAATATTGTAGATGTCAAATGGACACATGGATTCGAATTTTGACACATGTGAACTCTTCTAGAAGGCACTAGCCAAGTGGATATTCCAGAACAATGAGAATTTCGCTCCCAATGTGACCAACGCACCTATGAGTGTCGGGAAGTGCTTTGTAGAGAAGCCTTGAATGGGGCTGCCTGCATATGCAATGCACTTAGTCCCTTTAGAGGCAATGTTGATGAGCTCTCATATGATATATTATAAACTTCAAATCTTAGAAACCTTTTTAGATGAAAGTCATGAATGATTTGTCTTGTTCTTTTTCTTAGGGCATGTAGCAACTGAAATTATAGGGGATGATAGACCCTATTCATTGGTCCTGGAGATGATGTCCAGTTAACCAGGTCATTGGGAATGATGCCCAAATTGACCTATAACAGCACAAGTCAAAATCGAGCCTTTTTCATGCTACAATTTCAACACTCCCTCTTAGAAAGAAAATGGATTTGCATAACCCCAATCCAGCTCCTATGGAATGTATTGTAGCACTACCTCTCACTGTTGTTATTTCTACTGCAAAAAATGCAACTAAGAAGCATAAAAAATATTGAATCCCATGTGTCTTTATAACTGTCTACTGGGGAAATTTCACTGTTGTTGATTCCGCACTATGCCTCCTACACTACTATCAATAATGCTCTATGAACCTCAACATTTGATTGCACCAAATGACACTAATCCTTCTACTAATGAATATTGTAGGCCCCTAAAACAAGGTAATGATCCATGAGGAAATCATAATGCAACTTTTACTACTTTTCTATGGATATTTTCCATTTTTTGCAACTTTGGGACTAAGACTCATATTGTCCCACCTCACTCCTAGAGGTATAAATGAAAGCATGGCAAAATATGATCTACTAATATTTCTCCTACTACTGCTTTGTTGTTTCTTTCACACTGTTGCCGCAACTACTAAAATAATGAGTCTGATCTCCCTATATCCTAAAGTATAAGCTTCCATAGTGATGCCCTCTCTTAGTCTTGATCCCACTGTGGGAAATCTCTCTACTCCTCACTCTACCAATATTAATGATCATATCTCCTTTTTGTGTCATTAAACATTGTCTCACTAATCTACCCACTACCATCCTTATAGCTTCATTACGAAGTATGCACATAAGTCCTTTTGGATCTTCCCTGAACTAGGTCTCCATAACTCTGCCTCCTAACAGATCATTATTTCTCCAATGATAATTGTACATGAGGACTTTAAGGATTTCCTACTTGTGAAGATTCTAATTGCTCTAGAATGTTGCTCCTAGGGAACTTGTGATGATCCTAAATATGTTCCAAGCTCAAAAATTCGAACTTACCTCCAAGGCATATTCCAATCTTAGTCCATTGAAAGAAATATTTCCCACATAGAAGATAACTGCTTCATTGAATATGCAAATAAAAATCTTTGAAGAATAAGGTCTGTTGACTAGCCTCTAGTGTGATTTCTGCTTTGATACCATGTATAATTTTGATAGCAATTGCAACTTCTCAAGAAATCGAACTGAAATCATGAGAAACAAATTATATTCTACTAATATGTGAAATGAAAATCACAATTTAGAAACACATGCAATGGCATGAAACCATAAAATCCAAAAGAATGAAATGTTTTATACGGGAACCCAACTAGGAAAAACACCTCCACTTCTTTGCATTAATTTAGATGAAAAGAGAAACAATTATGATGCTTTTCTTAAACTATAAAGCACACCCTTCACTGCATTTTTGTTCTCCTACTTCTTTACCTACTCTGGCAAACATAGCCAATCCAAGCCTCAACCAACCTCTTATTTCCTTGCGCAATCCTGGATGAATTAGTAAATTGACTAGTTAATCAGAGATTAGCGAGTTAACAACTGTTATAACTACTCAACTAAACTACTATTGACTCTGCTAAGGACTAGAGCTTTGATAATTGGGTTTAAGTAACAAAAACTTACTAGATTGCTATATTTTAGCAATCAACCCATTCACAACTCTACTTCTAGCCTTTAACTAAAATTTACTAACTTAACTAGGAGACAAATCCATGTCACACAAGTTAACTGCCTCTAATTTGTCCCGTTGGTGTGGAAATTTGATTTAATCAATTTGACTAAGGCACAAGTCAAAATTGAGCCTTTTTCTTGCTACAATGTCAACAATCCCTCTTTGAAAGAAAATGGATCTACATAACCCAAATCAAGCTCCTATGGAATGTATTGTAGCACTACCTCTCACTGTTGTTGTTTCTACTACAACAACTACAACTGAGAAGCATCAAAAATATTGAATCCCATGTGTCTCTATAACTCTCTACTTGGGAAATTGCATTTCTGTTGATTCTGCACTATGCCTCCTGCATTACTATCAACACTACTCTGTGCTCCTCAACATTTGACTACACCAACTGACACTGATCCTTTTGCTACTGAATATTGTGGGCCCCTGAAACAAGGTAATGATCCATGAGGAAATTATACTGCAACTTCTACTTCTTTTCTATGGATATTTTCCAATTTTTGCAACTCTAGGACTAAGGCTCATATTGTCCCACCTCACTCCTAGAGGTATAAATGAAAGAATGGAAAAATATGATCTACTCATATTTCTTGTGCTACTGCTTTGTTTTTTCTTTCGCATTGTTGCTGCAACTATTACAATGATGAGTATGATCTCCTTATATCCTAAAGTATTATAAGCTTCCATAGGGATGCTCCCTCTTAGTCTTGATACCCATGTGGTAAATCTCTCTACTCCTCGATCTACCAACATTAATGATCATAGCTCCCATTTGTGTCATTAAACATTGGCCCACTAATCTTCCCACTACTGAAATTCTAGCTCTGTTAAGAAGTATGCACATAAGGTCTTCTGTATCTTCCCTAAACTAGGGCTCCATAACTCTGCCTCCTAAAAACTCATTATTTCTCCAATGATCATTGTACATGAGGACTTCAAGAACTTCCCACTTGTGAAGATTCTAATTGCTCTAGAATGTTGCTCCTAGGGAACTTGTGATGATCCTAAATATGTTCCAAGCTCAGAAATTAGAACTTACCTCCAAGGCATACTCCAATCTCAATCCATTGAAATACATATTTCCCACATAGAAGATAATTTCTTCACTAAATCTAAAAATTAAAATATTTGAAGGAGAAGGTCTATTTACTGGCCTCCAGTGTGATTTCTTCTCTGATACCATGTAGAAATATGATAGAAATTGCAACTTCTCAAGAGATCGAATTGAAATCATGAAAAACAAATTCTACTCTACTAATATGCGAAATGAAAATCACAATTTAGAAACACATGCAATGACAAGCAACCATAAAAACTAGAAGAACAAAATGATTTACACGGGAACCCAACTAGGAAAAACACCTCATCTTCTTTGCATTAATTTAGATGAAAAGAGAAACAATTACAATGCTTTGCTTCAACTCTAAAGCACACCCTTCACTGCATTCTTGTTCTCCTACTTCGTGACCTACTCTGGCCAACATAACCAATCCACACCTCAACCAACCTCCTATTTCCTTGCACAATCCTGGAGGAATTAGCCCCTGAAAAATAGGAGAATTTCCCTATTTCCTTGCGCAATATCTTGAGGAATTGATCACCTGCTCAATGAAAAATCCATGTACACTCCATACTATACAAATATAAATACAAACATTCCTTTTTCTCCCCTTCAACTAGGCAATTCAAATTCCATGCATGACAGGGTCTATTTTTAGTAAATTGTCTAGTTAACTAAGAGATCGGCGAGTTAACAACTGTTATAACTACTCAACTGAATTACTACTAACTCTACTAATGACTAGAGATTAGATAATTGAGTTTAACTAATAATAAATCCACTATATTTCTATATTTTAGCAATCAACCCATGCACAAATCTACTTCTAACATTTAACTCGAATCTACTAACTTAACTAGGAGAGAAAGCCATGTCACATAAGTTAACTTCCACCAAGTTTTCCTGCTGATATGGAAATTTGATTTAATCAATTTGACTAAGTCACAACTCAAAATTGAGCCTTTTTCTTGCTACAATTTCAACACTCCCTCTTAATAAGAAAAGGGATTCACACAACCCCAATATAGCTCCTATGGAATGTATTGTAGCACTACCTCTCACTATTTTTGTTGTTATTGCAACAAATGCAACTGAGAAGCATCCAAAATATTGAATCCCATGTGTCTCTACAACTTTATACTAGGGAAATTGCATTGCTATTGATTCTTCACTATGCCTCTTGCACTACTATCAACACTGCTTTGTGCTCCTCAACATTTGAATGCACCAACTGACACTGATCCTTCTGTTACTGAAAATTGTGGGCCCATACAACAAGGTAATGATCCATGAGGAAAGTATATCGCAACTTTTACTTCTCTCCTATGGGTCTTGCCCAATTTTTGCAACTTTGGGACTAAGGCTTTAGATCGTCCCACCTCACTCCTGGAGGTATAGTTGCTTGCATGGAAAAATTTAATCTACTCATATTGCTAGTGTTATTGCTCTGCTGCTGCTTTCACACTGCTGTTGCAACTACTACAATAATGATTCTGATCTCCCTAGATCACGAATAAAAAGCTTCCATATGGATTCTCCCTCTGAGCCATGATATCCCTGTGGGAAATATCTCTACTCCTCTATCTACCAATATTAATGAATGATAGTTATTTTCTATGTCACTAAACATTGGCTCACTGATCTTCCCAATAGAAACCTTCTAGCTCCTTTAAGAAGTATACACATCGGGTCTTCTGGATCTTCCCTGAACTAGGACTCCATAACTCTTCCTCCTAACAACTCAGTAGTTCTCCAATTATCATTGTACATGAGGAATTCACAGACTACCCACTTGTCAGGATCTAGCTGATCCAAAATGATGCTCCTAGGTAACTTCTAATGATGCTAAATTTGTTCTAAGCTCATAACTTTGAACTCCCCTCCAAGGCATACTCCAATCTCAATCCGTTGAAAGACATATTTCCCACACGGAATAAAATTGCTTCACTGAATCTGAAAATCAAAATATCTAAAGGAGAAGTTCTATTGACTAGTTTTTAGTGTGATTTTTTCTTTGATACCATGTAGAAATTTGATAGAAATTTCAACTACTCAATAAATCGAACTAGAATCATGAGACACAAATTCTACTCTACTAATTTTTGAAATGAAAATCACAATTTAGAAACACATGAAATGACATGCAACCATCTAAACAACAAGAACACAATGATTTACAGGGAACCAAACTAGGAAAAACCCCTCCTCTTCTTTGCATTAATTTAGATGAAAAGAGAAACAATTACGATGCCTTTCTTCAAATATGAAGCACACCCTTCACTGCAATCTTGTTCTCTTGCTTCCTGAGCTTCTCTGGAAAACATAACCAATTCAAGCCTTAACCAACCTCCTATTTCCTTGTGCAATCCCAGAGGAATTAGCCCCTAAAAAATAGAAGAAATTCCATATTTCCTTATGCAATAGCTTGAGGAATTCATCAGCTTCTCAGTGAAAAAACCTTGTACACTCAATAGTATACAAATATAAATACACACATGCCTTTTTCTCCACTTCAACTATGAAATTCAATTCCATGCATGAATGGGTTATTTTTTAGTAAATTGACTAGTTAACTGAGATATCAGTGAGGTAACAATTGTTATAACTACTCCACTGAACTCCTACGGACTCTTCTAATGAATAAAGCTTATATAACTAAGTTTAACTAACAATAACTCCGCTAGACATCGATATTTTATTAATCAACCATGCACAACTCTACTTCTAGCCTATAACTCAAATTTATTGACTTGACTATGAGACAAAGCCATGTCACACAAGTTAACTGCCTCCAATTAGTCTCGCTGATGTGGAAATTCGATTTACTCAATTCAACTTAGGCACAATTCAAAATTGATCTTTTTTCTTGCTACAATTTCAACATCCTTCATTGGATCCATCACCACAACTGCTTTTTTGTTCGCTTGACTAGGTGCTCCCTCTCACACTAAAACATATCCCACTATGGTAATCCTAGCTGCTGTGTTAGCCTGATATACCATCATCTTGAACTCATAGGTCAACTTCCTTTGGAGCTAAAAACAAAGCTCTATGATTACTCCCTTTATTTAGAAATCAATTCTTTTAGCCGCAACCGCTCCCTCTAATGCACGAGCCCTTCAACTTTCATCAAAGATAAATCATATAGGATCAACCTTGATCCATAAAAACACAAATATCAAGCCCAATGTGTTTTATTTTGATTATATAAAGACTTATTCACTCATGAGGCCTCTTCTGATGTACCTTAATGTCCAAAAGGTAGCTCTATGTACACTTATTTTTCCTTAATTACTTAAAAAATGATCTTTGCATCCACCTGGTACAATTTTCAAAGAAACGATAATAATTCTAACAGAAGTGTACCTAAAAACTAGATCAAACATATTTTTATTATCCTATCCCTCTTTCTAGGAGAACATTTTATTCTCAACTCTTGCTTTGTACTTGTCTAGGCTTCCATTTTCTGCATGCTAGATTTTGTAGATCCATCACCATTGACTTATGTTTGGAATAATCAAGGTATACTTCAAACTTGGTGATATTTTTTCTCCTTCCGAGCTCGGATCCTATATATTACAATATCTCTCAACACAAATGACTAATTCTTGGGAAATTCCTCTTGTTGCATGTTTTTCTTTGTTCTTCCACTACTTCCATCTCCACCCTAATCCTTTGCATCTTTTACTATGTACCTACAATCCTCACTAGGATGTCATGGAAGAAAAATTACAACCAAGCAAAGGAGAAAAAGATAAGAGACTAATAAATAGTAAAAAAACAATAATAGTAATAATAAAAGTTCAGATAGATTCAAAATACTTATCTTTTGAGGATTATAGGAAATGTGAGCTCCCTTTTGATCTTAGCCTCCTTGCTTCCATATTTTAAATTGAAAATCCTTTCCCTCATCATCAACATGATGTTGTTGCTTTCTTGCATAGGCTATGGTTTATTCTTTTAGCAAAAATGTTAATCTAGGTTTAGTTCTAGGGTAAATTTTTCCCATAAACCCTAAGAATTTCTTAACCAAGCCTTTTTATCTAGGTATGGTTTTCAAATCCTAGATTTCCAATTTTCTTATCCAAATGTAAAAACCGTAGAATTGACATGCTCTTTACACATGAGATGAACTCCATCATTGTCAATAATCAATCAAGGATGTTTTGTCCAATGATTATCTTTTGTCTCTCTAAACCAAGTAATTTGGCGTCCTTAAAATTATTGTAGAAGAAATAATATTTTATCCTTAGAGACTTAGTCTTAATTTCTATGTGAAAAGAATAGACTTCATCATTTTGGTCTGGGAAAAATAGATCTCAATACTTAAATACCAATAGCATTGTATGCAAGATTTTCCACAACAACACATATGCCATCAATAATTTGGAAGCTTACAACTTTGCAATAAAAGATCCATTCAAAACTTCAATTCAACATGTCTTCAATCCTTAATTTCCTTGGTTTACCATAGTAGTGATAGGAAAATACTAGATTTGTGAATGAATTAAAATTATCAAGAGATATTTGGTATCTAAACTCGATGAAATTTTTTTGCTTCAATTCCTTATCATTTTCTCTCAATGTTCATTTTGTCTTAATAAGGAATCTTCCAAACTTCTAAAAGCTGAATAAACTCTTTAAAGGATTGTCAATTAGACTTAAAGAACCCTACAATTCTACTTGCATACTCCAATTCCAATTTTAACTCCCTTCAGCCATAATGTTTGAGGCTGCAAATTTGAATGCACCATTTCATATATCAAGGAAATGTCGTGTTGTAGAGACATTATAACATTTTCACAAGAATGAGCTATAGAGTCCCCATTATTTCTAACTATCATATATGAGGAACAATGTGCTTGTATGGATAACTTGATATGCGACAAGATACTTTGGACACATCACAAAGTGATGAATGAGCGTGTTGGGTCTCCAAAATGTCAATCATTTCACCCTCTTTTCTTTCACTTTGCTTCAAAATTTTCCATATTCCGTAGCTCCATAACCATGCACTAAGACCATATTCATAATTAAATATGGGTTTAGACACATTATTTTCAAATACATTTATTTTGGTATTTTAAGTGAATTTGTGGTTAAATATTAGAATAATAGCATGTACTCACTTATATATAAAAGTTGGATGAGTTTTGTGACATGTGATATTTAAAGATTACAAGATAGTCATATTTGGCTTCCAAGACTCAAATTTGAATTTCCTCTTCAAACTCTTGAATATTGAGGAAGATTTGAGATCATTGGTCAAGCACATTTCATGGAGAAATATCATGGTAGTTTTCATAAGTATCTCCTATCAAATTTAGGAGAGATTTGTGAGAAGATATGAAGAGATGCTAATTTCTAGATGTCAACACATGGTTTTAACCACATGAGATATTCATGGATCTAGGAGAGATTTGTGGATCTACATTTATGAATTAGTTATTTTAGTTTATGTATAAATATAAGTGCCTTCTCCTCTCAAAAGGTGTGAAAATATTGGGAGCTATGCTCATGCTTCAAGGTAGAGTTTTGGATGTTAAGGTTTGGAACTATGCTTACAATTGATGTAATGAATACCATTCTAGTTCACTTTGATATGGTTGTGCATTAATTTGGTGTTTGATCAAGATTTTTCTCAACTTTCCACCTCTCATGCACTTTGGGATGGCCACCTAATGAGTATGGGATGTATTCTAATGTTTTGTTTTATTTTTAGTTTCTTTATGTTCACTTTAAGAATTTTCATTATATGCATTGTTTACATTCTTTCATGCTCATTCCAATTATGTTCTTTTGCAGGCTAAGCATTATTGCTCTCATTTCATAGATTAATTTATTTTCAATTTTCTTGATAGATACTCATGGATGATTCTAATTTGACAATGCACACATTCGTAATTTCAATTGATCTCTCACTACTTTCATATTAGGTTTCCTTTAAATTTCATAGTTTAAGAATTTAATGATTTCTTAGTATAAGATTTGTTGTTTTCTTATTTAAATTTTACTTTAAAGTCATTAGAATAGATTTAATTTTTTGTTGGTAAAATATATTTACTTTTATGTCACTAGAATAGATTCATTTTCATGCCAATAGAGTAAGTTTACTTTCATGTCAATCGTCATTTCAATTTCATAGATTAAAATATTGTTTTCCAATTTTTGAATTTTCAAATTTTTAAAAATAAAGTGTGTGCATACTCATCTTTTTGTTTTCTAGATTAAAATTTACATTCAAGTCATTATAATAGATTTAGTTTCGTGTTGCTAAAATATATTTACTTTCATTTCACTAGAATAGATTCATTTTCATGACAATAGAGTAAGTTTACTTTCATGTCAATTGTAATTTCAATTTCATAGATTAAAATATTGTTTTCCAAGTTCTGAGTTTGAGAATTTTGAAAAATAAAGTGTGTGCATACTCATCTTAGACATTTTTCATGAGTAGGTTTTCCATAATTTCAATAGGTTAATTAAATATTAATTGAAAGTTGATTCCTAGCATATATTGTGCAAGTGCAATTCGCAAGTTCACGAACCCTGGGTTTGACAATTTAATGACAAGTAATTTGAATAAAAATTAAATTACCCATCAAAGTGTGAAATTCTCTTACTAGAGTGTGGAATTTGCTTACTATTGAGTTATTCTCAATCTGCGATGCATACATTTTTTTTGCAATTAGCAACATCATTGTCAAGATCCAATATATTTGAAGTTATTTTTATCAATCAATATCTCTTGCCATACTAAGATCCTTTCAAAAATATCTTAAAATGATTTCTACAACAGTATTATTCAACGAAGAGAAAGCAAGGACAAAATTTATTTTCAACCATAATATTGGACAAGTTTCCTAGTAGGAGTCTAATTGCTAGAATTGAAATAACTAAGAATAGGATGTATTCTTTGATTATTGTAGGTGCCAATCTTTCAAAATCATTTTCTCACAAAAGAGCCAATATAAATGAGTCTTGGGTTGGAATTTTATATTTGGTTCTCTGTATTTTATAGGTCTAAATTTGTTTTTGTAGATCATCAAAATATTTTATCATGAGCCTATGATTTAACATCTTAAACAAAATGTGAAATACCAAACTCAATAAAAAGCATTGAAAAAACTATGAATATAAATATATAACTGTATAAAAATAAAAGGTACACAACAATATTGATAAAGGAGTTTACCCAGTGTGGGCTACGTCTATGGGTATACTTCCAAAGGAGTGGCCTCTTCAATTATGATGTAAAATAACCCAAATTACATCAAAGTACTCAATCTCAATTATTGGCTCTCTATTCTACAGTTGTAGAAAATCCTTGAGAACCCCATTCAACAATCTCTCCTTTCTTCGATCTCTAAAATGGCATAGAAATAGTGTATTACCACATATACAGTGATAAAACTCCCAACAAAACTATGGGGTTCAATGTCATATCTCCTAGTTCTAAGATTTTTTTTTCAATTGAGTCTAACTTCCTTCCTTCAATAATATTAATCAGTTGTGAATAAACCAAATTCGAGTAACAAGTAAAAAAATCACCACTGTAATAGCATTTACTTCTAACCTATTCCAAATCATCATGTGAATTGTATGTTTAAACCCTAGCTGCATGGGTTAATATAGTACCATAATAAGTGACTAGTTCATAGGTTTGTAGTAGGTATCACTATGAATTGCTAAATATTTTTTTTAGAGCCAAGTGCTCGTACTGATAACAAGTTGGCACACTCATTAATAAGGGTATTTGTATTGTATATAATAATTTACCTAAATTTATGCATGGTTATTAAATTTCGCTCCAAACTTTGTTCTTTCTCGTTAACATAGGGTTTGAGCTTAATCAATAACTTAATTTCCTACATTCTTCTATACCTTGGTTAATTTGTTATGATCTGGATTGCACCGGTGGAATTAAAGGGTTATTATGGTTACCCCTATGCATGGCACCTCTAACATTTAATGAAGGGATCCTGCTTGACATACTCTAAGCCCAAACACGACATTCCAATAATGAGACATCAGTTGTATTCACGTGGTGATTTGAGGCAATTCACATGGTGATTTGAGTGTCTTAGATGGTGATTAATGGTCATGATGGATGGATGGAATATCAATGCTCGAAACTTCTCCATTCGAACCCAATCACCTATACCCTAACTCAACCCTCCCATAGTTCACATTATCACCGACGTGAGTCGTTTGTGGAGGATTCCAAAACTTCCTCTATGTTCTCTAGTGAGGGTAATGGCTTTATGATCTCTGCTCTTCATGTGCTAGTGATTCAGGCGATTACCCTCATCTTTGACGAAGTCAGTTATACATAGGTAAGTGGTGCACCCTCTTCCACATTTTGTGATTCAGTTTTCTATAAGGTTATAGAGTAACTATCAAAGATACTCCACCGTTTTATTTTCAGGAACAAGTCCACGGTTAGACATGATGAGGCAGTTGCAACATGGAATTTCCTGGAATGTTCCCTTCTGTTCTTAGCACCGTGTCGTAGTATGATGGGCATGCATCTGGTAAGGCCTGGATTTTGTTTATTTTTTGGTTTTATAGAAGATGTAACCTTATTTCTATGCATTTTATTTATGTGGGGTTTAGGGACTAATTATCAATAATGATATATAGGTTTTCCATCTTCTCAGTACCTTGGCGCAACCTTCTTTCCATGGTTCAAATTAATCTCTACGTCGACATCTTATGGGTAATATTTTGAGTTTTCGTTTCTCTTTGACCAACTCTTAAATTTTGACTTATTATCAAAATGGGTCCAATATTAGTTAAAAACCACAGGTATGCAGGAAGGAATATGATTATATTCCTCTCTGTCAGGTAAGGTTATGAAGTCTTGTATCTCGTTTTTTTTTCAAGGTTAATTCAAATGATATATAATGGCTATTTACACCTCCACTTTTTTTGCAGGTGATTAATGTGTTATTTGTTGTACAAACCCACCTCACACAAGTCTAGTGTGGTTATCATTCTAATGCTTCCTTACCACTCGGTGTATTTTCAGGTTGGTGCCAACCCATTTTATCTAATGGGATTGGGTGCAGAGGATGGCTACACCTTTTGTATATATATTTTAGTTGATAAAATCATATGATGTTTGTAATTATTATGCTACTGGGTTGCCAAAACCATTTACTTATGGTTTGATTCTGATGTTTTAACTGGGTGATTATTTCCATGTTATGCTACATACTGTGGTAGCGTAAGCACAATTTTAGTTGTAGGTTTTAATGCAATCTATATCAGGCGTTTATCTATGTATTTTTTTTTAAACATAATTTTCTCTTAGTGTTGGGCTCCTATGGCTGGAATTACTCTCCATAGTTATTTTGGAAGATGTTTTCCACAGGATACCTATGTTCTAAACTATTACATGCACTGAATTGTTTTTATTATTTTTTAAATACAAGCATTCCAACTCGTTGTGCCATATTTGAATGTATATTTCATTTATCTCATCTAGATATGAATTTCAAAGTTACTTATTCCTCTCAGTCTGTAATGATGAGGAGTGGGTTTAGTTTGTGTTTGTTACTGTTCACATTTTACAGGTCTATAATGCGTTTTAATTACTTTATCTGTATAATCCATTTATCTTCCATTATTTTCACGTTTATTTAAGTTTAAAATTTTGTTTTAACTATGGCCATACAATAAGTGAAAGTGATGATGTTAGTTGTTCTAGATTTCCTATTTTACTACTTCTGGTAGCTTACTAAATATTGAACTTGGTAGGTTATGTTTTGTAAACTTGCATGCACCTAATACTGTAAAAGAAACCCAACATATTCTTTAACTTAGTAAATTATCTGTCGAGAGAGATACCTCTTCCAGACATAGCTGAGATTTTTCATTATTATTTCAGACTATTTGCATGCACGAAATTATGGTATAACTCTATATTTCAAAAACTCACTGGTGTATTACTCAGCCTATCGTTCTTAGATTGAATACCATAACTCAATTTATGTTATGAATCATTAGGGTAAACAGTCTAAAAAAAGTTAGCATATTTGATTATAAGAGTATAAATATGAAGCCCCTCCACTACAAATTCCTATATAAACATGGATGGATATCCTCTACTAGATACAACTGCACATATACCTTCTAGCTATGCAAATAATCTACTTACCTAAAATAATTTTAATTCACTATTGCAATCAAATCCATATACAAGAATTTATAACCTTAATGGGTATCTTAATTTACTATCGTTATAAACTGCATTTTATGTTAAAGATACTAACTAGGTCTTGTTGTCACAAAATCTAACCAGAAATCAAAATTTAACCCGGTAATTTCCTCTCCTGCATAAAATTATAGATTATCAATAACTACAGTAAAAGGAACTTGAAATAACCATAATTTCTAATCCCTTTACACTAATCATTCCAAACTAACAATATTTTCCTTTTCCCCTATGCCAAAAAATACTTATAAGAAAATACATAATATCGCATAGTTGAAATTTCACATACCAACTAAATTTTACTGTGCATAAAAGTGATAAAAACATTAGCAATCACAAATCACAATCCAACAGAAAAACATAGTAGATAGAGCACACTGGAAAATTAGACATTGATTTCCACCCAACCATAGAATTTCTTCCTCACAGTTCATCCCCTAGCTGAGATTCAACTCTTCAGGCATCAACAACCTATTAATCCTTGCAATAGGAATTTTATGCCTTCTTTCCATGAAGTATTTTTCCTTTAGCAGCATCCCACTTTTGTGGCTTTCACAGCCACTGGCCGAAGATGTTTTTGCATAAAAGATAGCTTTGATCTCCCGCAAAGCTTTATACCAATACCCACGTAGCATCTATTTCGAGCTAAGAACTTAATACATTTATCTCTACCATTCATCAATTTTATCCAGAATTCCTTCTAGAATTCTTATCATGGAAATATTTTCTCTATTTAGAATCTCATTTGCAAGTGTCTAATTTCCAATGTTTTCAATCCAACATTCATTTATTGATAATTATTTATTTACATATTACATTCTCATTATTCATGACTTCCCATCGTGTTGATGTCATCATTCAGTTTTTTTCCAATAGACAAACAAACAATAATAAAAATAATAATATGTCCAATTTGGAGAGGTGTCACATCCTTCCCCGCTTCTATTTACACCATCCTCGATGTTGTAATTTCATTTTATTTTCTATGAAATAGTGTTGGGGATTTCTCCTGCATTTCATTTTCAAGCTCCCAAGTGTCCTCCTCAGGAGTAAAGTGCTTCCATTGCACTTTAACTCGAGAGACAGATCAATTCCTGAGCCAAGTCTCATTCTTGTCTAATATGTAGAGTGGTTATGGAAGGATATCACCTTCTGGTTCCACCTGTAGAGGTTTCAAATCAATAATATGATTATTATCATGCACATATTTCTGAAGAAAGGATACATGAAAAACATTATGAAATTTAATGTGACTAGGTAAAGCTAACTGGTAGGCTACAAACCCAACTCGGTCCAGAATTTCAAATGGTCCACAGAACAGTGGAGCTAGTTTTGGACATGTCCCTGTACTCAAGGTGATTTTCTTGGGTCTCACCCTCAGATAAACATGGCCCCCAAATTTAAATTCTCTTTATGTTCTCTTCCTATCCGCATAAATTTTCTATCAGTATTGTGTTGCCTTGATATTTTGTTGAAGCTTCCGCATAATCTATTCCATTTTATATAATACTTCTACCCCCAAAATTAATTTTTCCTCTGGTTGATTCCAGCTAAGAGGGGTATGGAATTTTTTTCCATACAATGCTTCGAAGGGACTGATTTTTATGGTTTCTTGATAGATGTTTTTATACACAAACTCATCTTGATGCAGATAGTTTTCCCATTTGGTAGGCTTGTCCATCACATACATTCTTAGGGTATCTTCCAAAATTTGATTAACTCTTTCAGTTTGACCATCCGTTTGAGGATGTTATGTTGTAATAAAATTTATTTTAGTGCCCATGTTTCCAAATAATGCCTTCCAAAATTTTGGTGTAAAATTAGCATCTCTATCTGATACTATTACCTTGGGTACCCCATGCAATCTGAAAATTTCTTTCATAAATATGTTATAAATTTCTATTGTGCCATAGGTAGATTGAACAGGTATAAAGTGAGAATATTTACTTAATGTATCTACCACTACCATAATAGAGTTGTGTTTCCTCCATGTGCAAGGCAACCCGGTTAAAAAATCCAAAGATATTATTTCCCACTTCTACTCAGGGAGAGGTAGTGGATTCAACAATCCAGCAGAGCGTTGATGTTCCACGTTGCCCTGTTGACATTCTATGCATTTGGATAAATACTCATCCACTTATTTTTTCATACCAGGACAAAAGAGGTTTTTCCTTAATGCCGTGATGATCTTTTGATATCTTGGATGTCCCACAAATGCTCTTTTATGATTTCATCAAGTATCAAATTTTTCAGTTCTGGTACATTGGGAACATATAATTTCCTTTGTAAACTAGCATATTTTATGAATTTTCTGTATAACCTGGAATGCTAACTTGTTTTAATTTTTGTTGAATATCTTGATATTTTGAATCCTTATGTAAAAAATTATTAATTTTCTCCATAAAATCGATTTTAACACTACTCACAACTATCTCTTTTACCTGGTAGGCATGCTTGATTAAGGTGTCAACTATTTTGTTCTCCTTTCCTTCCATGTGTTTTATGTCAAACTCAAATTCGTTGAGAAATTCCATCCATCTAGCTTGTCTAGCATTGAGATCTGGCTGGCTAAAGAAGTATTTCAGAATGATATGATCAGTTATTAAATTGAATTTCTTGCCTCACAAATAGTGCTGCCACATTTTCAAGGCATGTATAACAACAAATAATTCTAGATCATATATGGCATAATTCCTTTCATGGAAGTTTAACTTCCTTAATTCGTAATTTATTACGAAATTATCTTGTAACAAAACTCCATATAATCCCTTCATGCATGCATCTGTGTAAACAATAAATTTATTATTAAGATCTTCTAGCTTTAAAATAGGGGTTGCAGTGAGAAAGTGCTTTAACTAATCAAAACTCCTTTGACATTCAACAATCCATTCAAATTTTACTCCCTTCTTCTGCAGTGAAGTGATCTAAATACTATTTTAGAAAAACCTTCAATAAACCTACGGTATTATCCCATAAGTCCCATGAATGACCGAACAACCGCCACATCTTTGGGTGTAGGCCAGTTAACCATGGCTTTCACTTTCTCTAGATCAAATGACAATCCTTCCTTTGATACACCATGCCCCAGGTAATGTATTCTGGTTTTATAAAATTCACACTTACTAAACTTGGCATACAAATTGTTTTCCCTCAAGGTTTGCAACACTGACTTCATGTGTTCTTTATGCTCTTCTTCATTCCTAGAGTATACCAATATATCATCAATAAATACTAGCATAAATTTGTCTATATATTTACTGAGCACATTTTTCATCAAATACATGAATGTTGTCGAGGAATTTGTAAGATTGAATGGTAACACTACAAACTCATAGTTTCTGTATCGGGTTATAAATGTTCTTTTATAGATATATTCATTTTTTATTCTCAATTGATGATATCTTGTTCTTAAATATATTTTGGAAAAAATGGTAGCTCCCCTTCCTTGGTCAAATAAATCATCAATACGGGGTAAGGGATACTTATTATTGATGGTTAACTTGTTTAACTGATGATAATCAATGCACATTTTGAATGTGTCATCTTTCTTTTTAACAAAAAGTATAGGTTCCCCCCAAGGTTACACACTAGGCCTAATATATCCTTTATCCAATAGTTCCTGTAACTACATCTTCAAATCTAATAACTTGGGTGGGCTCATCTGGTATGGGGCTCTAGACACTAGGGTTGCGCCAAGTACCAAGTGGACGAAGAAATCTATATCTCTATGGCGTGGTAATCTGGGAATCTCCTTCGGAAACACATCTAAAAACTCCTTATTGATTTGTAGTGTATCTATTTTATGTTATTCTCTTGCTTGTTTCCCCTCTTTTGCTTGCCTATCTTCTAAGGTTGCACTGATCCTGGAAATGCTCCTAGCAAAATCAATCACTGTTGTAGCTTCTTGAACAACTTGTATATTTGCTACAGCTCTGGGGCTATGAGGAAAATACCTTAACAAGTGAGGTTCTTCACAACCCCAACATTTCAGAACTCCTCTCTCTCTGTCACCATTATTCCTTTTAACATTCATATCTATAGTTTTTGACCCCACCTGAGACTGTGTTGGCTTATTCGTATTTCCCTTGTTGAACTTTTTCCGTTGATTATCTCTACCAAAATTTCTAAGGTACCCTGGTTTTTGTCACTTAGTTCCCACTGTCAATTTGGATCGTTCTTTATTTTTCCAACCCTTAGAGCTTTCACTTTGATTTTTAAGTTGTTAGTAGCATAACCTTTCCTTTATTACAACCTCATCCATTGTTTTTTTTATTATCAAACTCGATTATATCCTTTTAAAACTTAGGCATACAGTTCAAAAACAGTTGAAATTTGGCTTTTTCTTCTTTAATATAAGGAACATATCTCAACAAATTTGTAAATTTCGCTATAAATTCATCCATCGTGAGTTGTCCTAATCTTAACTCGTGAAACTCCTTGGCATGATCATCATAGTACCATTCATTTAAGTAGCGATTATTAAAAAATTTTACAAAAATCCTCTTAGGATATCGTCCTTTCATCCAGCAAATGCACACTCTTCGTCTCTTCCTGCCACAAAACAACTTTGCCTTGTAACTGGTACATAGCTAATATAGCTCTCAAATTTCTTTCATAATCGTAAAATCAGAAATAGTTTTTCATATTCATCAACTAAGCTTCAACATCTTCCTCCTTCTCCCCATCGAACATAAGGGGTTTGATCTTCTGAAATTCCCCTTGCGCCTCTATTTGTTTCTTTGATTTAGTTTTCCAGGGATACGTTGTATCTGACCCTCCTTCACTATCATATTTCTCTGATGCTATTTATTTTTCCTCCTCTCTTTCTGATCCTTCCTTCTGATGGCTTGATTTTTATGTTAATCCTCTAATCAACTTCTCTTGTT
Organism: Pinus albicaulis; assembly: GCA_034641835.2. NCBI lineage: Eukaryota > Viridiplantae > Streptophyta > Pinopsida > Pinales > Pinaceae > Pinus > Pinus albicaulis. The sequence continues at coordinate 692,505,644 of CM076578.1, forward strand.
CTTCGTTGGCTCATAATAAGCATTCATTACTGTTCTGCATCTATGCCAGTTATTGTTGTAGATTTCGTATAATTTCCATAAATCGATTAGAGGGTGGAGTGACTCATTCCCCCAATTCAACATACAACCCACATTTTTCATTGACATCCCCTGCACTAATAACAATTGTTTCTTCAACCATATATTTTTCGCTTGTTCACCTTTTAATAACCTAAACACATATTAGTTTTACTGTGGTGGTTCATCAAGGCCCAATGGAGAATGTGGGCTCTGATACCATGTGTCACATCTCTGAGTTCTAATATTTTTATATTTTTTACATTTATTGAGTCTAAATTCCTTCCTTCAATAATATTAACCAGTTGTGAATAAACCAAATTCGAGTAACAAGTACACAAAATCACCACTGTAATAAAATTTACTTCTAACATATTCCAAATCATCATGTGAATTGTATGTTTACACCCTAGCTGCATGGGTTAATATAGTACCACAATGAGTGACTAGTTCAAAAGGTTGTAGTAGGTATCACCATGAATTTCTGAGTCTTTTTTTTAGAGCCAAGTGCTCTAACTGATAACAAGTTTGTGTGCTCCTTAATAAGGGTATTTTTTATTGTAGATAATACTTTACCTAACTTTATGCATGGTTATTCAATCTCGCTCCAAAATTTGTTCTTTCTCATTGAAAGAGGGTTTAAACTTAATCAGTAATTTAATTTCTGACATTCGTCTATACCTTGGTTGATTTGTTATGATCTGGATCACATCGACAGAATTAAAGGGTTATTATGGTTACCCCTATGCATGGAACGCATAAAATTTAATGAAGGGCTCCCGCTCAACATACTCTAAGCCCAACCGTGTCATTCATATAATGACACGCCAACTCTCTTAACGTGGCGAGATGAGGCAATTCTAATGGTGAGTTGAGTGTCTTGGATGGTGGTTAACAGTCACGATAGCTAGATGGAAGATCAATGATCGAAATTTCTCCATTCGAACCCTAGCACCTATACCCTAACTCAACCCTCCCACAGTTCACATTATCGTCATCGTGAGTCATTTGTGGAGGATCCATAAATTCCTCTCCATTCTCCAGTGAGGGTAATGGTTCTATGATCTTTGCTCGTCCTGTGTTATTGATTTAGACGATTACCCTCATCTATGGTGAAGTCAGTTATACATAAGTAATTGGTGCACCTTCTTCCACCTTTTGTGATTTGATTTTCTGTAAGGTTACAGAGTAACTATCTGAGGTACTACACCGTTTTATTTTCAGGAATAATTCCATGGTTTTACGTGATAAGGCAGCTGCAGGATGGCCTTTCCTGGAATGTACCCTTCTATTCTCAGCACTATGTCATAGTATGATGAGCGTGCATTTGGTGAGGCCTAGAATTCGTTTATTTTCTGGTTTTCTAGAATTTGTAACCTCGTTTCTATGAATTTTAGCTATGTGGGGTTTAGGGACTAATTACCAATAATGATATATGGGTTTTCTAGCTTCTCAGTACCTTGGCACAAGCTTCTTTCTAGGGTTTGACTTAATCTCTGCGTTGACATCTTATGGGTAATATTTCGAGTTTTCATTTCTCTTTGACCAACTCTTAAATTTTGACCTACAAATGGGTCTAATCTTAGTTGAAAACCATAGATATGCAGGAAGGAGTGTGATTATATTCCTCTTTGTCATGTAAGGTTTTGTTGTCATGTATCTCATGTTTTTTTTTTTTTAAAGGTTAATTCGAATGATATCTAATGGTTATTTCCACCTCCATTGGTTTTGCAGGTGAGTACTATGCCCTTCGTTGTACAAGCCCTCCTCACACAAGTCTAGTGTGGTTATCGTTCTAATGCTTCCTTACCACTTGGCATATTTTCATGTCGATGCCAACCCATTTTCTCTAATGGGATTGGGTGCAGAGGATGGCTAAACATTTTGTATAGACCTTTTGGTTGATAAAATCATATGATATTTGTAATTATTATGCTAGTGGGTTTCCGGAACCATTTACTTACGGTTTAATTCTGATTTTTTAACTGGGCATTGCCATAGACTATGATTTAATCTACTTTACATTTATTTCCCTGTTCTTCTACCTACTGTGTTAGCGTAAGCACATGTTCATTTGTAGGGTTTAATGCAATCTATACCATACATTTATCTATGTATTTTTTTTGAAAACACGATTTTCTCATAGTGTTGGGCCCTTGTGGCTGAAATTACTCTCCATGGTTATTTTGGTAGTGGTTTTCCATAAGATACCTATGTTCTGAGCTATTCCATGCACTGAACTAATTTTATTATTTTTGAAATACAATAATTCTAGCTTGTTGTGCCGTATTTGAATGTATATTTCATTTGTCTCATCTAGATATGAATTTCTAAGTTACTTATTCCTCTCAGCCCATAATAATGATGGGTGGGTTTAGTTTGCATTTGCTATTGTTAACATTTTACAGGTGTAGAATGCGTTTTCATTACTGTGTTTATATAAGCTATTTATCTTCCGTTATTTTAATTTTTATTTAAGTTTAAACTACTGTTGTAATTATGGTCACACAAGAAGTGAAAGTGTTGTTATTAACTATTTTAGATTTCCTATTTTACTATTTCTGTTAGCTCACTAAATATTAAACTTGGTAGGTTATGTTGTCTAAACTTGCATGTGCACTGTACGGTACATACCCAACAAATTCTTTAACTTAGTAAATTATATGCCGAGATTGTTACCTCTTCCAGGCATAGCTGAGTTTTTTCATTATTATTTCAAACTATTTTCATGCACTAAATTATGGTATAAATCTCTATTTCTAAAACTCACTGGTGTATTACTCAGTCTATCATTCTTAGCTTGAATATCATAACTAAATTTCTGTTATGAATCATTACGGTATACAAGCTAAATAAAGTTAGCATATTTGATTATAAGAGTATAAATTTGAAGCCACTCCACTACAGTTTCCTATATAAACATGGATGGATATCCTCTACTAGAGACAATTGCGCATTATTAGGAAAATTTTGAGGTATAAAATGGGCCTCTTAAGGAAGTTATAAAATAATAGTGGAAATCATTTTCAACTTATCTCCCCATGGGTTTACTCAAATTTCGAGCCGCAACACTCGCTAGATGAAAAATTTGATTTTTCGTCCAAGGATTGCCCATGTTCCATACTTTCGGTGGACCCTAATATACGAAAAATGAGAAATACATGAAAAACATGATTTTAATCACGTTTTTTCATGTATTTCTCATTTTTTGTGTAGCAGGGTCCATTAAAAGTATGCAACATGGGTACTCCTTGGATGAGGAATTAAAATTTTCACTTAAAGAGTACTCCAGCTCAAAATGTGAGTAAAACCTTAGGGAGATCAGTTGAAAATACGAGTTGAAAAAGTAGTTTTATTATTTTATTTTATTTTTATCTTTTTACTTTTTTACTCCAAAAATGGTGAATTATCCCCCATGGTTGAAATCATCATCTTGAATCCTATTGGTTCTTATAAATTTTATTTTGGTTGTACATTTTTCTTAGGAGGCCAATTTTAGACCTCAAAATTCCCCTAATGATACCTTGCAGCAATGCAAACAATCTACTTACCTATAATAATTGTAATTCACTATTGGAATCGATTCCATATGCAAGAATTTATAACCTTAATGGGTATCTTAATTTACTATCCTTAGTAATTGTATTTACGGTTAAAGATACTAACTAGTTCTTATTGTCACATAAATCTAACCAGAAATCAAACTTTAACCCAATAATTTCCTTATCCTGCATAAAATTATAGATTCTCAATAACGACAGGATAAATAACTTGAAAAAATCATAATTTCTAATCTATTTACACTAAGCATTCCAAACTAACAAAATTTTCCTTTTCCCCTACCCCAAAACATACTTATAATCAAATCCATAATATCGCATAGTTTAAATTCCACATACCAACTAAATTTTACTGTGCATAGAAGTGATAAAAACTTGACCAATCACAAAGCACAATCTAACTGAAAAAAACACCATAGATAGAGCACACTCGAAAATTAGACACTGATTTCCACCCAACTGTAGAACTGCTTCCTCACAGTTCACCCCCTAGCTGAGATTCAACTCTTCAAGCATCAACAACCTATTGATCCTTGCAATATGCATTTTATGCCTTCTTTCCATGAAGGATTTTTCCTTTAGTGGCGGCCTGCTTTTCTGGATTTCACAGCCACTCGCCTAGGCTCTTTTTGCATAAAAGCTCGCTTTTATCTCCCATGAAGCTTTATTCCAATCCCACTTAGCATTTATCTCCAACTAAGCACTTAATGTATTTTTCACTCCCATCCATTAACTTTATCCAAAATTCCCTCTAGGATTCTTATCATGGAAATATTTTCTCTATTTAGAATCTCATTTGCAAGCATCTAATTTCCAATGTTTTAAATCCAACATTCATTTATTGATAATTATTTATTTACATAATTACATTCTCATTATTCATGACTTTCCATCATGTTGATGTCACCATTCAATTTTTTCAATAAACAAACAAAAATAATAACAATAATAATATGTCCAATTCGGAGAGGTGTCACATTCACCCTTTCTTTCCCAACCACAATTTTGTGGCGCAATGGAAACTTTTTTGGTATAAATCATTGGGTGGATCAACAAACCCAGGGTCGATCCCACAAGTTATCGAGTGTTTATAAAAATTGTCAGCTCTAGTTAAAAACATTATTATAACTAATGGAATATTTTAAACCAAAAGTGGCATGGTGTTAATTTATAACCATGTAATACCAATGATTTTGATTCATTACCATCGATCCAACAATATTTTCAATGCATTCCAATTGTATTTTGAGATGTTTCTCAATGATTACATTGTTATAAACTTGTTCTGATTTCAATTGGAACCCGTCAGGATTATATATAAGTTGTTGGGCTATAAAAGCAACATTCATTTCATGGCCAAATCAATATCGAACAGTGGTTCCATTATTGTTGGCGGTGAATTGGTTGGAATAGGTGGTTCATTATGGAGGGTTATAACCATACGATGTCAACTTCAGAGAGGTCATGGGGTTAAACCCATGGACCTCATCCTTTGAGATTTTATGTTACAATGAACATTTAAATATGGCCTCTCTAATATTTAATTACAATGCAACCTATTTTCCCAATGGCTAAGTCGTTATCCAACCTTCACCAAGGTCAAGGGTTCAATCTGTGAGGCGCCAAACTCCAATGACTTTTTACCTACAAACTGTAACAAACCCAGGTTGATTTTCCATGTAAATAAAAAATGACCAAGGTCATGGGACACATATTCTAAGTTGTATGTTGGGGAAAACATTATAGTGGGCATCACTTGTGGATTATTTATGGCTATGGAAATCGGAAAATGCATTGGTAAAGGAAAGGAGACAATAATTGGCATTTAATTATGAAAATGAAGGAAAATAGCGGAAAAGGAAGGTGAAGAGACACGTATTTTCATGCAAGGGAAATTAGAGGAAAACTTAAGGAAAATGAAAGAAAATGAAGAAAATAGAGGCATCAATGATAAAAAGACTTCAGAGAAACAATTGCTAGTTTTTTGACAGTTTTGAGTTGAGCACACTCTCATTCTCTCATACACTTGCATACTTAGAGAATTCTTGGAGAATGCTTGTAGAATTCTAGTATTCACTTGGATTGGAGAAAGAAAGAAAAAGAAAGCAAGGAGAAGGTTGGATCAACAAATTCAACAAGAGTATTTTGCAGGTAATAGGTTGCATGTGTTATTTCCTTACTGATTTTTGGATGCATGGTATATGCATGTGATTCCTTGGTTATGTGTTTTCATTGGCATGGATATTTTCCTAGATTGACATTGGTTTCAGCCTTGTATTTCCATTTCCTGGATATCCATGGTGTTGTGGGTTTCCCACTTGGTTTTTTGATCGATACTCAGATTCCCGCTTGTTGTGGGTTGGAACAAATGCTATGGAAGCCCTGGAACAATTTGGGTAGAGTTACTAGTTACTGAAGCCGTAGGTTAGGGCAAACACTCTAGAGCCCTTGGTGGGTTGAGTTACTAGTTTTGGGAGCCCTAGACAACTTGGGTAAAGAGTGATCAGGTTGATGTTAGTGATTTTCAAACCGTAGAGGTGCAACCATTGTGGTTGAGGGTTGAGGTGGTTTGGCCTCTGGAAGCCCTGTTTTGGTTTTGTTTGGATTTAACCCATGAGATCCCACATTCATGCTTGTAATATGGTGTAGGCAGTGATTGGCTGAAATAGATATTGGTTCATCCCAATCGATGGTCGGGTAGTACGAGGAAGTCCCTGACTTGGTTCTTATTTTCATATGTGAATATGAGATACTTTCCTATTGTAATCTATGAGCATATTTATTGATTATGATGATGATGTTATGGCTAACTTGCCATGATTTCCATTCTATTTATATGTTGGTTATGTGCTAGTTATATGATGTATTTTATTTATGGCTCTTGTCATGTTTTGATAATTCATTGAATGGTTGATGAATGAAAGGGATAAAAAGTGTTATTGCATCTATCTAGAGAGGGCTTGGAGCCTTCTTGGTGATTCTTAGACGAAATTCAGGAGTTCACAATCAAATATGAATTTATGACCTATAACTTACATGTTCACCATTTTTCTGACGAAATGTCTAATGTGTACCAGGTAGTCTAGGGAAATTTCTTGCTTCAATTTTGAATGTTTGGCATTTTTGTCATGTTAATTATGATTTTGGAAAGTTATAGGGAGTTATGGGTAGTGGTTTGGAGGTTATCCTCCAAAATTGGCTCAAATCTTGGAATCGTTGGCACTGAACTAGGAATTTTAGGTCATAATCGCATGGATATTGGATTATGAGTGTGGTTGGAGGCTCATAACTACATCCATGTTGTGTTGTGCGTGAAATTTGTGGTTAATCTTGTTAAAAAGAAGTTCTAGCTCACGATCTAGTCATCAAAGGTTGTGGACTGACTTATGGGTGATCTAGTGTTCCTGAGGTGTGTCTATAAATTGTCGGTGTGTCGGCCCCACTTCCATAAATGAAACTTGGAGGTCAAGCCATGTCATAGTGACACTCATCTCATTTTTACCCTGGATAGGTTGTTAATTTGGTTAAATGTGATAGGAGGCATTACAAGGTGTTATTAGAGCTTTCAAGTTTAAACTTTTGGACTAGATGGGCTAGATGTGATTGTTATGCATTAATGTCAGTCATATGCATGCATTCTAGTAGTTATGGTTGTCATGTATATAGTCAGTGTTGTAGTTTGAGTTATCATGCATGATGTCGATAGATTGATATGTTTGTGTCGTTATATCATGCTAATTTGGACTGATTTTTGCAGACAAGATAACCTCCCTTGAACTTCATAAAGGTATGTTTGACCATGTTTTTATTTGGTTTATATAACATGACATGTTTGTAGGAGATAGAATATCAAAATGGTGGATTATAGTTCATGTGACTCTCCATATAAATCATATAAGAATCAATAAGATGAGTACTCTCCCAATATAGTAGGTACACTAAGAATTTTGAAGGCATAGATGAGAAGTTGCAAGGTAGACAATAACAGGTTGATTGAGTCACAGGAAAGGTTTGCTAGAGCCCATGAAAAAAAAACAGAGTTTAATGTACTAATCCTTCATAGCTTATCATATTTTAACAGAAAGGAACAACCAAGAATCAGTCATGGATAGGAGGAAAGGATTAATGGGGCATATGGTAGTAGGTCTCAATCAAGATACATGTTGGACAGGGATGACATAGTTAGAGGTGGAAGATGTTTTGATACACCTGGAAGGAGAGGTATTTCTTATGGGTTCCATTCTAGTTTTTTTTTAAAGAGAGATCAACATTGTCACCGCTAGCATCCTTACAGGAGGAGTGAGAAGCAGTACTTTCCAAAGGAGTTCAAGAAAGCCAAGCCTCCTAATTTTGATGGGGATGTGAAGAAACTAAAAGATGAATAAGCATGGCTACTTGGGATGAAGTAGTTATTCAAGATGCATGATTATTCATAGAATATGAAGGCCAATATAGTGGTATTCATACTCAAGAGAAGAGAAGATATATGGTGGGAAGATGTGAAGTGTGTCAGAGGCATTAGGATGGAGGAGTTGAGTTGGTACGAGTGTAAAAGACTATTCAGGAATAAGTACTTGTCTGAGAGATACTATGACGGAAATGTAAAAGGGATTTTATGAGTTGAAGATGGGGTTTATGACAGATAATTAGGGGAATTTTGAGGTCTAAAATGTTCCTCCTAAGGAAATTATAAAATAATAGTGGAAATAATAAAATTATATTAGATTACATCATCAAATTTTAGAGGGAAAAAAAGAAAAAAAAAATTTCAACTCGTATTTTCAACTTATATCCCTGTGGGTTTACTCAAATTTTGAGTGGGAACACTCATTGGATACAAAATTTGATTCTTTATCAAAGGAGTACCCATGTTGCATAATTTTGATGCACCCTGATATACGAAAAATGATAAATACATGAAAAACGTGATTGCAATCACATTTTTTCATGTATTTCTCATTATTCGTTTAGCAGGGTCCATCGAAAGTATGCTACATGGGTACTCCTTGGATGAGAAATTAAAATTTTCTTCCAACAAGTACTCATGTTTTAAATTTGAGTAAAACCTTGAGGATATAAGTTGAAAAAATAGTTTTATTATTTAATTATTTTTTAATCTTTTTACTATTTTACCCCAGAAATGGTGAATCATCCCCCATGGTTGACATAATCATCTTGAATCATATTGGTTCTTATAAAGTTTATTTTGGTTGTATATTTTTCTTAGGAGACCCATTTTAGACCTCAAATGTTATCTAATGGAAGAGTATATGACTAAGTTTTTGGAGTTGTTAAGGTATGTGCCATATCCTAAGGATGAGAAAAAAAAGGTCTAAATGTTCATCACTAGATTTCCTTTAGAATATAGGAATCAAATTGGGTATGATGAGCCTCGGTCATTGGAGGAAGTCATCAATAATTTAAAGCATTGTTATGAGTAGTCTAAGTGTAAGTCTGACACTAAGCGATATTGGAAAGGTAATGACAAGACTAAAGGAAATTGGGCTAAGAAGCGAGGAAGACCTTAGGATGTAGGTGATAAGGAGAATGTGAAATCTTACAAGAAGTTAAATGTAGTTGAAAAAGGACATGGGTTTCAGTCTAAGGAGCAGAATAAGGGTGAGGGCAGGAAGCCTTTGCAATGTTGGACTTGTGGTGGAGAGCATCATAGGAGAGATTATCCATCACACCAAGGTGGAAAACATCATATTTATAGTGCTCAGGAGGTATATACATTTGGGGATGTTGGGAAAATTATTCCTTAAGTTTATGTAGCCATGGAAAATAGGCAGGCTGATCATCATACATCCATTATTGAGATAGAAGGTAAGCTTTGTGATCAAGTTGTTTAAATTTTGATTGGTTGTAGATCTAAATATAGTTATATAAGTCCTGACCTGGTGGATAGGTGTTTCTTAAATAATATGTGCATGCATTATCTTGGTTGGTTTAGTTGGCTATAGGGACAAAAAGAAGAGTTCATCATTGTGTGAGATATTGTGCATTTGAGCTAAATGGTATGCCTACATGAACACATTTAAATGTGCTTCCTTTGGGATAATATAATATGCTTTTGGGCATGGATTGGTTGTTGATTCATAGGAATAAGGTAGATTTCTATGACAAGGCTATCGAGTGCCTAGATGAAAATGGAGAAAGGAGAATATTGTAGGGAAGGAAGAATCCTACATCAGTGAAAATAGTTACATCTATGCAGGCAAAGCACAGTTGTCGAAAAGGATGTGAATTTTTTGCAATGAATATTTCTAGTGACAAGGGGAAGGATGTTGAGGATGATGAAGGCTTGAAGATGTATCCTATTTTGCAACAGTTTCAGTATGTGTTTCTTGCAAATATATTAGAGTTACCACCTCATAGGGAAGTGTATTTATCTATTTTTTTGGTACAAGGAGTAGTACCAACATCAAGAGAACCTTACAGGATGAGCACTCTAGATTTGGTGGAATTGAAGTTGTTGCTTGTTGAACCTTAGAATTACCCTCTCTTTGACAACTTTCCTCACCTCTTTCCCTCACTTTTTCATAAGATCACAAACCCCAATCAATGATAAATGCTAGGTTTTGTCTTAAGGATGCATTAAAATGATTGCCATATTATATTTTCATGTTCTTGCATTTGGATAGACTTTTGAAATTTAGCTACACAATGGAGCCTATTTTGTAGCTAACTGTGGATTCCATAGCTACTCTCATGGTCTGGCAGGTTCCAGGTGTCAAATGAATAATTGAGCCACATTGGCATTTCTAGAATAATCTCCACATGGATTCTATCCTATTCACTCGGTCCAGATCGACATAAAAGTAGGCCTAAGATCATGGTCAAAGATGTAGTCAAAGTAAGTTATCCGAAAGTAGCAGGACTCTTGATTTGCTCTATCTTAGAAAATCAAGAGCCTAATAATCCTATTGCAAGTCTAATTCTAATTAGCCACATTTAGCAAGTTTATCTCACAAACAGTTATGCTATTTTCCTTTAAATATCTGTTGTAAAAGGCCGAGAAGACAGTTTAGAAATTAAGTGTTAAGTTTAAGCTTTTTGTTGATACTTTGTATTCAGACTTCATTTTATCATAATACAAAGTTCATGTTGCCAATGATTTTTTAAGTGCATCCTTAACCAGCTAGCATTTCAGCCGAATCAGTTGCAGAGGGCACCTACACTGGAGGAGGTTTTTCATTTGTTGTTTTTAGTTCAATTTCCATTACTCTGTTTTTATAAAATCTGTTTTATAAATAGGTTAATGTTTCATTCTAGTTTTTGATCAATAGCATAACATTAAATCACAATTGTGCAACCTTTTTCTTATAAGATATTTCGTGAATATAGATAACTATGTTTTCAAATCGAATTAAGATTGAAGTAATAAGAATACATAGTTGCCTAGTTTCCTTATTGGTTTTTCATTCATTTTCTTATAATAGAATTGTCAATTAACTGTGTCAATAGATGTTTTCAAAAGCCATTTCAATATGATGATCCTAAAATAAATGGTTAAATGTCTAATTCATACAATGGTTGAATTTACTCTGCACATTGTTATTTTCTTTCTAGGAACTTAGAGACTAAGGCATAATTGACTTCTCAAATAGCATCTCAAGAGGGTAATACTTCACATTGAATGTTGCAGAAAAGTCAAATATATATTAGTTGTTTTTAGTGAGTTCTACATGATTTCACATTTTAATTTTAGATCCTCGCTTAATTGCATCACTGATATTCCTAAAACTCATTACAAAGAGATTGATTTAATCATATTTTAGGACTGAATGGTTGAATGTTTAATGAGTTCAATTACTGAGTTACTTTTTGCATACTTTACTTGGTTTTCTAGATCATTAGGTATAATTGGTTAATTAACACTATCGCAATAAGATCACACTTCATAATTGAATGTGGAGTAACTAAATATACATTAGATGTTTTCCTTTACATTCTTTTCTTGTTGTTCTAGGAAATTAGAAGTTAAAGTACAGACATCTACTTAAGATCATCTCAATAAGGTCATACCTCATAATTGAATGTTGGAGTAACCAGAAGTACATTAGTTGTTTCATTTTCTGCTTTTACTTAAGATAAGCACTGCAATTTCAATCTTAGTTTTTAGAATTAAATCCATGGAATAGGACTAATGATAAGATAAGGTAGATGCTCTGTTTTCCAAATTAGGTCTTCACTAGCCAAAAATTTTTGGTTTATTTTTATGAAAATTAGACTAACTTAGGAACACTTCTTTTTCGTCCTTCTTAAAATTCATTAGATTCATTTAAATATTTTCGTAGTTTTATGTTAAACATTCTGAGACATCAAAGAAAAAAAACCCCCAAAAACAATATAAAATAAAAAACAACGAAGTAAGAAATAGGTCAACTAAGCACATACAATGCACGACACTTCATCAGTTTACAAACCTCGGTTGATAATTAATGAAAGCAATTTAAGACATTAAATTGACTAATCATTTTGGCGTCATTGTTGGGGAAGTGTAATTAGGTAACCTCATTTCTTATATATAAAAAAATAATATGCATAGAGAAAGAGACTCTAGGGGCAGATTCATAGCTAGAGACAAGAGTTTAATCCCTACAACACCACTCACTCCACCAAGACTAAGAAGTGATACACCTCCATCTCAAACTCATATTCCATATTTCACTAGCCAAAGACTTCCTGAAGTTCTAAGGTCAGAAATCCAATTACGAGAATCCCCTACTTCATCTACTGAGGCAGTCTTAAAAGAAGAAGATCCTAGGTCTCCAACAGAAGGAGTAGCCTTTTTCACCTCTACATGAGAACACATTTTAGCTGAAGAGTTAGAAATTCCTAGTGGAAAGGAATAAAAAGAACCTTTCTTCAACATACCATTGATAGAAGAACTAGAGGAAGAGCAGTTAAACTTACAAGTTGACTCTTATATCAGCTCTGAAGAATCTATAATGGCAGGAAGAGGAGAAGAAGGGGAAGGGGAAGGAGAAATTCTAAATGGAGAAAATGTAATATTTGGAGGAGGAGAAAGAGGTAGAGGTAGAGGAGGCGATAGAGGAAGAGGTAGAGGAAATGTAGAAGGAGACAGAAGAAATAGGGTAATTGAGAGTTCTTTTGGATTCCCTATAGTTGATGAAAATACAAATGCCACCATGAAAAATATATCACCTTCTGTCCTCCCAAAATTTCATGGATTTAAAAGTGAAGACCCTAAAACCTTTTTATTTGAATTTGAAGTCTTATGCAGAACTTATGATTATTTACAAGACTCTCAAAAACTCAAATTGTTTCCTTCAACATTGAAAGGAGCAGCTCTAAAATGGTTCATGAGTCTAATCACTCGGTCTATTAGGACATGGAATGATATAAAGAGAGCATTTTTAGAAAGGTATTTGGATTAGTGCATACCTATCAATCACAAGGATGAAGTATTTAAAATGATGCAAAGAGAAGATGAAAATTTGGAGGATTTAATTGAAAGATTCAACTATAACATAAAAGAGAAAAAATAGATAATCTAGATCAAGACACTCTAAAATCTCTTTTGTTGAAAGCAATTAGAGATGAGTGGATAGAAATCCTTAACATGATGGGGAAGGGGGGCATATCTCAACTCCCATTACCTGACATTGGGGAATTATGTATTCATCTCTCAAGAGGAAAATCAAAAACTAAAAAAGGTCCAAGAGATCTTGCTCTTGCTAGGGTAAATAAATCTGCAACTGGAAAAATGAGTAGGGCAGAAATTGGAAACATGTTTGATGAATCTAAAACAAACATTTTAGGGAGTCTTAGTGAACAGACAGACACCCTTAAGTTACAAAACAAGCAGAAAGCCGAGACTGATTCTTTAGCTATTTTCTATCCCAAATGAAGAAAGAAGCATGCCTTAAGAGAATGTCCTCTTGATGCAAAAGTCATAGAGCTTGTATGATTTGTTCAAAAAGTCATGAGATTAAGAGTTGTCCTTCAATTCTTGGTCTTAAGGTTGTTTTTCAAGAAAAAACAACTTCAAATCCAACAGAATCTCTTTGATTTGTCTCTAGAAGACCATGGAAGGGGGCACAAACTCAAGGTTTTAATAACCAAATGTATACTCAGCCGCCACCAAACTAGAATTCTTGGCAGCAACCTTGGCCTCAATCTCAATCTCAATCTCAACTTTGGGCTAAAGTAATGAAAAATCCCTATGGCATTAGGGGAATTTTGAGGTCTAAAATGGACCTCCTAAGAAAATAATAAAATAATATTTATGAATTTGCAATTCACTTTTTGCGCCACAATCCATGTAACCATGGTTAAATTCAATTCAAAAGTTGTACCAAAATAAAATTAGTAAAAAAATTGTATTGATGTGACTATAAATAAGAATGAGTGTTTCAAGAAAAAATCATTATCATTGAACAACTAATGCATTTTTCCTTTGTACTTAAATAACTTGAAATAAAATATAAATATAAATTCTTAAATTCTTAATCATATAATATGTTATTAATTAAAATTTATATTATTTAATTTAAATTGTATAATAACATGTAATTAATGTACTGTATAAAAATAATATAATAAATGGAATATATTATTTTATGTATGAATTTTATTCAAAAAGTGTGAAATGACATTTATTATGAGTACTTTACTTCGACTTTAGAGCACTACCATAGTTAACCATGAGTTCTTATCCACTATTGAGAATGTGACAAGTAAGTACCTTTAACTCAAGCAATACCACCTCAACCATTAGAGATGATTCCATCCCCTAAAATGTGATTGGTTCTCATAAAGTGAATTTGATAGTACATTTTCCTCAGGAGGCCCATTTTAGACCTCAAAATTCCCCTAATGAAGATTCTCTCAATACTATCAATATCCTCCATCATATCCAAACTATCCTCCCCAACAAATTCCTCAACAAAATCAAAAATCCCAACTCAAAACCAAAACCAAAATCCACAACTCTCACTAGCATTCCCTCAGAGGCCAAATCAGCTACATGCCCAACCATTACTAAACCTTAACAATAAAAATCCTCAAAATACCTATATGATAGAAGGATAGAAATTTCCAACCTACATGATTACTCCTCTATATCTTAATTATGTCCAACTTAGATCTGGTACGATATTAGAAAATAAAAAGCCTTCTGTAGGCATTCAAGAACAAGACAATTATGAGAAACATTCTCTACAGCCCAATAAAAGTTTTGAAGAAGGAACATCTCTTCAAAACCAAAATTCTGAAAAGAAAAACAAAAATAACTTATAAACTCAACTCCTATCATAGAGCAACCATCAGTATCTACTTTTGCAGCTCCTTTTCCTAAAAGATTACAAGTTGATAGAGGGGTAGAAAAGCATATTATGTTGCCTAATTATGATTTTCTAGATGAATTGAAAAATGTTTGTATAAAAATCCCTTTGTTACAAGCCATCAAGGAAATTCCAATTTTAGCTAAAACAATAAAGGAGTTGAGTATGAAGAAACCAGGAAAAGAAACAAAATAAATAAAAAGAATTCAGCGTGTAGGAAAAATAACAGACATTATGATGGGAAAAATTTCCATTCAAAAATATTTAGATCTAGGAAGTCCAGTTGTAAAAACACATCAATGGAGTTGAAATTCCAAATAAATTGATTGATTTAGGAGCAACAGTAAACATCATGAGCAAACAAACCATGGAACAGCTCAAGCTTCCTAATCTTCTTTATACACTTACATTAATGCAATTAGTAGATAGATCTGTAATCAAGCTAGATGGTGTGATAGAAGATATTTCAGTGTCCTTAGATTCTTGGGAGTACCCTGTTGATTTTATGATCTTGACCCCTAAGAAAAATCTATGAGGACATCCACTTATATTAGGAAGACCTTGGTTGGTTACAGTTAATGCTTTCATTAGCTGTAGATTTGGTGACATGTATATTTCTGATGGTAACTCAACTAAGAAATTCACTCTATATCCTCCAGCAAGAACAATCACAGAGATAGATGACAGAGAATGGATTGATGATGAAAATGATATACAACCTCTCTTTACTATTTCAACCATTAGTGAAGATAGTCAAATCTTAAATACAATAGAAACTTTTGAATCATCTCCAGAATATGAACATGATCAATTTCAAGAAAAATCCAATATTGAATATTTGTCATCTAGGCAGGCGTCTCTTTATTCTATGGAATAATTTGGTAGCTTTACAGTTGACATCTTTCGAGGGAAAACCTTGAACATAAACAATAACTTGGAAAAATTACAACAAGAAAAAATAATCAAAACATTACAACAACATTCTTCTGCATATGCATGGGAATACACTGACATGAAAGGAATTAGTCCTAAGACTTGTATACATCACATTTACATTGAGGAAAATTATAAACCTATTAGACAACCTCAAAGAAGGATGAATCCAAATCTTATGGAAATTGTGATAGAGGATTTACAAAAGTTGCCAAATTTAAACTTCATTTACCCAATTTCATACAGTCAGTGGGTTTCCCCTCTAGTGATTGTGCCTAAAAAGAATGGTAAATGGAGGGTATGCATTGATTATCAAGAATTGAATAAAGCTACCATAAAATATCATTTTCCTTTACCCTTTATAGATCAAGTGTTGGATACATTAGCAGGTAAGAAGTATTTCTCATTCCTGGATGGTTTTAGTGGTTACAATCAAATTCAGGTAGCACCTGAAGATAAAGATAAGACCACATTCACCTGTCCATGGGGGACTTATGCCTACCGAGTACTTCCTTTTGGATTGTGAAATTCACTTGCAACATTCCAAAGGGCAGTACTAGGAATTTTTTCTGATCTAATACATGATTGTGTAGAGTTGTATATGGATGAATTTACAGTTTATAGTAATACATTTGAAGAAGCTTTAGAAAATTTGGAAAAAGTTCTTAAAATATGTAAGGAAGCAAACCTTTCACTAATACATGAAAAATGTTTCATGATTTTTATAGAAGGGATTGTCTTAGGACATCACATTTCAAGAGATGAAATTAAAGTTGATAAATCTAAAGTTGAAATCATCTCCAAACTATCAATTCCAAGTTGTCAAAAGGATGTTAGAAGTTTTCTAGGATTCATAGGATATTATAGAAGATTTATAGAAAATTTCACCAAAATAGCATCCCCACTCTTCAAACTACTCACCAAAGATTGTGAATTCAGTTGGAATCTTGATTGCCAGTTAGCATTTGAGACTCTAAAAGAAAAAAATTCTGAAGCACCCATCTTAAGAGGTCCAAACTGGAAACTACCTTTTCACATTTCAATAGATGCTTCAGATACAGATCTAGGAGCTGTATTAGAACAAAAAGATTTGATCCCCTATGCCATCTATTACACAAGCAAGAATTTGACTCCCACAGAGTTAAATTACACTGTAACTGAAAAGGAATTATTAGTTGTTGTTCATGCTATCAACAAATTCAGATATTATATAACAGGTTATGAAACCTTTTTTCGTACAGATCACTCTGCAATTAGATACTTAATTAATAAATCTATTACTAATGGCAGAGTTACAAGATGGTTATTACTCCTACAAAAATTCAACATTAATGTTCTAGACCGACCCGGAAAACAAAACACAATTGCTAATTTCTTGTCTAGAATTCAAAATATCAAAGATGACACTCCAGTTGAAGATAAATTTCCTTATGAATATTTTTTTGCAATAACTACTCAGACTCCTTGGTTTGCAGATATTTCCAATTACTTAGTCACAGGGAAATTACCTTCATATTTTATTTCTAGCGAGAAAAGAAAAATCATTCAATTAAGTGCAAGATACTCATGGATTACTAATGAATTGTCTAAGACAGGTCCAGATCTCATTATCAGAAGATGTGTTCGAGAAGATGAAATGCCTGAAATTCTTAAAGCATGTCATGATGAACCTTGTGGTGGACATTTTTCTAACAAGAGGATAACCTATAAAATCCTTCATTTAGGATATTATTCGACTTCCATCTTCATAGATGCCAAAGAATATGTCAAAAGGTGTGACAGTTGCCAAAGGGTAGGGAAATCAACTCCTTCAAATGAAATTCCATTACAAATTCAGGTACTCATTGAACCTTTTGAAAAATGGGCCTTGGATTTTTTTGGACCTATTAATCCTCCATCTAAACAAAAGAAGTATATTTTGGTATGTACTGATTATGTCACTAAATGGGTAGAGGCTAAAGAATTACCTTTTGCTAATGAAGGATCTATAGTTAATTTTGTTTTTGAAGATATCTTCACTCGTTTTGGTGTTCCAAGAGAAATTGTAACAGATCAGGGAACTTATTTTACATCAAATGTGGTGAAAAGACTCGTGGAATATTACAAGATAAAGCACAGAAAGTATACTCCTTATCATCCACAGGAAAATGGCCAAGTTGAATCTACCAATAAACTGATTGGAGGAATTCTCACTAAGACTGTGCATCTACATAGAAGAGAATTGGCAAAAAGGCTTCCTGAAGCCTTATGGGCTTACAGAACTACATGGAGAAACACAACATGACATATTCCCTATGAAATTTTTTATGGAAAGAAAGTTCGGTTTCCTATAGAGTTTCAGATATGAGCCTTCAAGATGAAATCAGACAAGATGCAGTTTAAAGAACCAGTATAGTCCAGCAGCAAAGAGCTAAATGACATGATAAGTATATCAAGTAGAAGAAGTTTCAAGCAGGGGATTGGGCACTTTTGTTCAATTCAAAATTCAAATATTTTCAAGGAAAGTTTCAGACTCATTGACTTAGGCCATATGAAATTGAAAAAGTCTTTGATAATGGAGCAGTGAAGACAAGGACAATAGATGAAGAAAAGATACCTCTTCTTTTGAATGGTCATCGGTTGAAAGTATATCATAAACCACTTTCAAAAGAAGAATTTGTCAATATTTTCCAAGATAATATTGATATGAAGTTAGTGAAGAATAATTCTTCTTCTTCACTAACTTAGCTTTTATTTTTCCTACATACACAATATATGTATATATATATATATATATATATATATATATATATAATAAAAATAAAAATAAAAATAAAGTGTATAAGTATGAAAACCAAGTAATGATTGACATACTTATACAGAAAATACATGGTGAAAATCAGAGATTTCTGACCTCCTATATTTTCCATTTTATTTTCTGTAATAAGTAGTGACACAAAACTACATTCATTGTAGTTCATAATATGCAATTTCATTTTATTTTACAGTTTCATTCCATCTCACTCCACTATCATTCCATTTCACAAGTCATATTCCACTTTCATTCCATTTTCACACTCATTCCATTTCACAGTCATATTCCATTTTCCATTTTATCTCACATTCATATTCCATAGCCATAATTCATTCTTTTTACAAAGTACATTTTGTAGTTGGTTATATTCTATAGCTGATTCTATTATGAAGCTGATCACATTCTACAACTGATTCTATTCTGCAGCTAATTCGATTCTGCAACCACATCGTGTTCAGCAGTTCTGACACATGATGATTGCAAGGAATTGAAGGATTATGTTTTGAAGACCACCATGCTAAAGAGGGTACCTAAGGAAAAACACCAAAGAAAACAAAAAATGAAAAGGTTAAGATCTAAAAGGTGAAGTGCAAAAATTTATTTTAAATATCAAGGTTAAAACATGAAGTATGTATAATATGGACATTCATATGTTTCCTTGAAAACTCATCATTTGATTTGATTGCAATCCTCATCATACTACATATCATCCACAGCCTCCGTATTAAGTTGCATAACGGTCCATAATTAACTCCCTCATTGATGACTAACCGTCATGATCTATGACGTGACATACTTTTCTACGTCTCTCCAAGACCCCTACCATCTATTTATTCCTACAAACCCTCAATAAAATTTCATTAGATCCGCGGCCAATTCATTTTCATAAAATAGAAGGGTAATTCTGAAGGTTGAGAACTCTTCATAATAGAAGGATGGAGCTAATTGTCAGATCATGACTGGTGGGAGAAAAGTACATGGAAAGATACCCACAAATCAAAGAATTGCAGAAAGCTGGATAGCTTAAGTTCATAGAGAAATTTAATGGTTTTCATAAGGAGATTACAAAATCCTTTGCTCGGTATTTTGATGGTACTGAAGTAGAAATTGGAGATATCAATTTTGCAGTGACTGAGTCATTCATGGCTGAGGCTACAAAACTTCCAAGGCATGGTGAAAGATGGTTCAAAAATAAGGAGTTCCACAGTGAATCATGGAAATAAATACTCAAAAACACAAGTATGGATGTCTTTGTTTTTAGAAAAGGTATCCCTAGTTCAGCTCTTAAAAGTAAATGGAGGAACATCCTCTTGGTTTTACAAAAATTTATCACTTGTGAAGGAAGGTTTGGTTGCATATATGTCTACCATATCCGTTTACTGATGAATTTACTAGAAAATGGTGAAAGCAATCTTCCTATCTTTCTGCTAAATAGTTTAAAAAGGATGGCCTCAAATGTGCAAAAGAGAATACAGTTCATAGATACCACCATGCATCATCATGGGTTGGTGAAGATACTGATTGAGTTTCACTTAAGAAGCATAGGAGATACCTGGGAGGATTTCCTTATTAGAAATCATTTTCAAGAAGCACCAGAATCACCTAAAGAAGATAATGTCAGAAGAAGCAGAAGAAATAATACTGATATAAATGTTGAAAACAGACCTAAATCTTCATGATAGAAGAATGATGAAAATCTAATCTCTGAAGAACTGACAGAAATCAGAAAACAAATCAAGACAAGGGGCAAGATAAGAAATAGGAGTAAGGTTACAATTGAGGAGAATGAAAGTCCTCCAAAATTAAGAAGGAGCTCTAGACTCTGAGGTTCTATGAAGAAAACATTATCAAAAGGGACAAAACTTATAATTTATATGAGGAAACACCAATACCATCTCCTGTTAACATTTCTCTAGCAGTTAGTCCTCAAATTTCTCTTATTCATCATTTTGAAGGTAGCCCAAGCAGAAGATCTCCAGGCGTAGACCCAGTTCAACAATAGATATATGATTATGTAGAATCATTAGAGAACAAAAATGCATCAATGAACCCAGAATCTTCTTTCAATCCATAAGAACCTCTATTTGATGCTCTTAAGCAAGATAATTATTAACTAGAGATATTGAACATACATATCAAACAGGAGAATGAGACCTTAAAGCAGCAAAACAAGTTGGACAAGGTAATTCATGACAATACCATTATGCATCTAGGACTGTGGTATAAGTTAAAAAGGAAATTGAAAAGAAAGAATAAGTTACTACACAACGCACTCATTAACCTCAAGTAAAAGCTTCTTATGAGAATGCCCAGGATGACATTCACTTCAAAGAAGAACAAAAGAAGGAAATTGGATGTGCTAGAAGAAGTGTATGAGAAAATGCAGTAAGAAAGGATAACTCGCAATTTTGGCAAATTGCATGAGGACATGCACTGATTTTGTAGTGGGGGTATGTTGAACCTCATAATTACCCTCTCTTTGACATCTTTTCTCACCTCTTTACCTCACTTTCTCATAAGATCACAAACCCCAATAAATGATGAAAGCTAGGTTTTGACTTAAGGATGTATTAAAATGATTGTCATATTATATTTTCATGTTCTTGCTATTTGGATAGATTTTTGCAATTTAACTACAGAATGCAGCCTATTTTGTATCTAACTGTGGATTCCGTAGCTACTCTCATGGTCTGGCAGGTTCTAGGTGTCAAATGAATAATTGGGCCACATGGGCGTTTCTCGAATCATCTCCACATGGATTCTATCCTATTCACTTAGTCCAGATCGACAGAAAAGTAGGCCTAATATCATGGTCAAAGGTGTGGTCAAAGTAAGTTATCCGAAAGCAGCAGGACCCTTGATTTTCTCTATCGTAGCAAATCAAGAACCTAACAGTCCTATTGCAAGTCTAATTCGAATTAGCCACCTGTAGCAAGTTTATCTCACAAATAGTTATGTTGTTTTCCTTGAAATATTGGTTGTAAAAGGCCGAGAAGACAGTTCAAAAATTAAGTGTTAAGTTTAAGCTTTTTGCTGATACTCTGTATTCAGACTTCATTTTATCATAATACAAAGTTTGTGTTGTTAATGATTGTTTAAGTGCATCCTTAACCAGCTAGCAGTTCAGCCGAATCAGTTACAGAGGGCCCCTGCGCTGGAGGATGTTTTTCATTTGTTGTTTTTATTTCAATTTCCATCACTTTGTTTTTAGAAAATCTATTTTCTAAATAGGTTAATGTTTCATTACAGTTTTTGATCAATAGCATAATATTAAATCACAATTGTGCAGCCTTGTTCTTCTAAGATATTTCGTGAAGATAAATAACTCTATTTTCAAATCGAATTAAGATTGAAGTAATAAGAATATACAGTTTCCTAGTTTCCTTACTGTTTTGTCATTCATTTTCTTAGAACAGAATTGTTAATTAACTGTGTCAATAGATGTTTTCAAAATCCATTTCAATATGATGATCCTAAACTAAATGGTTAAATGTCTAATTCATACAGTGGTTGAATTTACTCTGCACATTGTTATTTACTTTCTAGGAACTTAGAGACTATGGCATAATTTTCTCACATAGCATCTCAAGAGGGTAATACTTCACATTAAATGTTGCAGAAAAGTCAAATATACATTAGTTTTTTTCAGTGATTTTTACATGCTTTCACATTTTACTTTCAGATCCTCACTTAATTGCATCACTGATATTCCTAAAATTCATTCCAAAGAGATTGATTTAATCACATTTCAAGACTGAATGGTTGAATGTTTAATGAGTGCAATTACTGAGTTACCTTTTGCATACTTTAGTTGGTTTTCTAGATCATTAGGTATAATTGGTTACTTAACAGTATCTCAAGAAGATCACACTTCATAATTGAATGTGGAGTAACTAAATATACATTAGATGTTTTCCTTTGCATTCTTTGCTTGTTGTTCTAGGACATTAGAAGTTAAAGTACAGACAATTACTTAACATCATCTCAATAAGGTCATACCTCATAATTGAATGTTGGAGTAATGAGAAGTACATTAGTTGTTTCATTTTCTGCTTTTACTTAAGACAAGCACTGCAATTTCAATCTTAGTTTTTAGAATTAAATCCATGGAATAGGACTAATGATAAGATAAGATAGATGCTCTGTTTTACAAATTAGGTCTTAACTAGCCAACAATTTTTGGTTTATTTCTATCAAAATTAGACTAAGTTAGGAACACTTCCTTTTCTTTCTTCTTAAAATTCATTAGATTCATTTAAATATTTTCATAGTTTTAGTTTAAACATTATTAGACATCAAAGAACAAAACCCCCCAAAACACATAAAATACAAAACAACGAAGTAATAAATAGGTTAACTAAGCACATGCAGTGCACCACAATTCATCAGTTTACAAACCTCGGTTGATAATTAATGAAAGCAGTTTAAGACATTAAATTGACTAAACACAGCTTAAGGAAATTCCTTATAAAGTATACATCAGACCAAGTGTGTCAACTTGGGGTGCACCAATATTTTTTGTAAATAATAAGGATGGTCCTCTTAGGTTGTGAATTGATTAGAGGAAGTTGAACAAGGTGACCATTAAGAACATGTATCCATTGTCGAGGATTGATGACTTGTTTGATCGGTTGAAGGGAACAATAGTGTTCTCAAAGATTGACTTAAGATCATGATATCATAATTTGTGCATCAAATAAGAAGATATCTACAAGACTGTATTTCGTACCAATTATAGGCAAGATGAGTTTTTGGTGGTTCCTTTTGGTATTACTAATGCTTCAACCAACTTCATTTGTTTGATGAACAATGTGTTGCATCCTTATTTTGACAAGTTTGTGATAGTATTCATTGATGATATATTTATATATTCTAAGAATGAGGAAGAGCATGTAGAGAAACTAGAAGCAGTGTTAAGATTTTTGAGCTAAGAGAATAAGTTGTATGCCAAGCTACATAAGTGATTTTTCTTTCAGACTAAATTTCATTACATGGGACATGTTGTTTCCAAGGAATGGATAGTCGTGGACCCAGAAAATATTAAATCCATAATGGAGAGGCTAACTCCTAGGAATATTGATGAGGTCAGATAAATAACGACACTAGCAGGTTATTACAGGAATTTCATCAGGAAATTTTCATGGATTGATTATCCTATTACATATTTATAGAGGAAAGGGAAGAATTTTGGATGGACTGGAGATTGTGCAACTAGTTTTGAGAAATTAAAGAATTTTATTATAAATTCTTTGGTCTTGAACATTATAGATCTTGATAAAGTGTTCATGGTATGTACATATTCTTGCAAGGAAGGAATTGATGGAGTCCTAATGCAGGAAGGACAGGTGGTATGCTATGAGTCAAGGAAGTTGAATAAACACAATCAGAACTATGTGACTCATGATCTTGAGTTGGAAACTATCATTCATGCATTAAGGATGTGGATACATTATCTCCTTGTTATGATATTTCTTTTCTTTAGTGATCAAAGTAGGTAGAGGTACTTTTTTAACCAACCTAATTCGAATGATAGGAAATATAGATGGTTGGATACCTTCAGTGAGCTTGAATGTGAGATTAGCGATACATCAAGGGAAATGAGAAAAATGTTGCATATGATTTTAGCAAAAGAGTGTAGGTGAATCATATTCCAGTCGTGAGCTCTTATGGGACAGATTTATAGGAGAGGATCTTGCATGTAGGGCAGCATGATGACAAGTACCAATAGTTGAAGGAGAAGTTGTAGCAGAAGGGTGAAGGTGATAGGGATGAGAAGTATCACCTCACGGAAAATGTCTTGGTCAGACGCAAGAACATGATTTATGTGCAAGATAACAGTGAGCTCAGGAAGCTTATATTGATGGAGTTTCATGTCAAGTTACATTCAGGTCACCCAGGATATCCAAAGACATTGACAATAGTTAAGAAGTCTTATCATTGTCTGAACTTGAAGAAAGAGGTGGTTGTGTTTGTTACTATATGTTGGGATTGTATGCTAGTAAAATCATAGTGTAATCATCCAACTAAGTTTATTGCAACCTATTATGATTCCATAGTGGAAATGGGAGGTCATTTCCATGGACTTCATAATAGGTTTTCTGAGGACATCAAGACATCATGATTCCATCATGGTTGTGGTTAGTAGGTTGAGTAAGGTAGCTCACTTCATTGCAGTGAAATCTGCTAATTTAGCTAGTGATGTAGATCAAATCTTCCTCAGGGAGATAGTGAGGTTGCATGGTGTTCCCAAGAATATTATATCATACAAATATGACAAGTTCACTTCTAGGTTTTGGAAGGATTTATTTGCAAGCTTGGGGACAAAGTTACATTTTAGTACAGCTTATCATCCACAGACAGATGGACACACATAGAGGATTAAGAATATTCTTGAGGAAATGTTAAGGATGTGTGTCATGCATAAACATAGGAAGTGGGAAGAGTATCTTCCAATGGTGGAGTTTTCATATAATAATGGGTTTCAGGAGTCCTTAAGAATGAGTCCATTTGAGGATATTAATGAGAGGAGTTGTAATATTCCTATCAGCTGGAGTGATCCAGTGAACGGGGTGTTGATTAGACTGTATATGTTGGCTGATATGGAGCAGGAGATGTAGGTTATCAAAAGGAATTTAAAGGCAACATAGAGCATTCATGGCATTTTATATTGGGGAGCATGTGTACTTTCTCATCAATCCCAAGAAGAGCTCTTTGAGGATTGGATCATGTGCCAAGCTAGCACCTCAATATTGTGGGCCTTTTGAGATCCTTGAGAGGATTGGACCAGTGGCCTAAAAACTTGCACTACCACAAATAGTGAATTTCCATGATGTTTTCCATGTTTAATTTATTAATAGATATGTCCAAGATGTTGATCATGTGACTGATTGGTCTGTATTGTAGGTGGAACCTGAGGGAGAACTCCATCTAGAACCTCAATTCATTTTGCAACAAAAATAACTCATGCTCCGGAACCGAGCAATAGAGAAAGTTAAAGTGCAATGGAAGCACTTTGGGCTTGATGAAGCTACATGGGAGATGGTTGATACAATGTGAGCTTTGTATCCTTCCTTATTTTCTAGATGAGAAGATGAGTTTGATTTATCTGTTTTGGTTTATTTTTATGCATATGTGTTGTTAGTATCCTATAAATTATAGGATCTCAAGGTGATTGATTATTTCATAAGATGAAATTTCATATTGAGTATCATTTTCAATATTCAAATGATTTCCAAAATAAAATTGAAAAAATTAAAAAAGAGGGTTTATTGAAAAAGAAAAAAGAAAAGAAAAAGAAAGAAAAACCCAAAAAAATAACAATACTGAAAATGTTGCAAATCGAAATGCCACTGCTGATTAGATTAATTTTTTCAATCATAAAGTTTAAGCATGATTGTACAATTTTAAATTTCTATTGATAAGTTAGAAAATAAGGATTTTCCAAACTATTTAACCATGGCAGATCAGCAGTTAGGTAGAAATAAAATTGACTCAACAGTTTATACTGAGTCAATGGAAGGGATAAGGGATAGATGTAGGTTAGATTTTTATAAATAAATAAAAAAAAAAGTGAATTGGGTCTACAAGCCTAAGTGCACCCTACAAAAGAATAAAAAATGTTAGATTAGTGAAATGGGGAGGTAGGAGTGAAAGAATAAAATATGGAGGAAACATGAAATTTATTCCAAAGTTATCCTAAGGGTTTCATGTATTCCTTGGTTAAAGAGGTAAAATAAAAAATCAAGAGTTCTAACCTAATTTTCGGGATTAAATATGTTACCAAAGACATTTGACATATTTATGTCATATTATACACCCTAAGTACCAAAACTATATATCCGTCGCCGCTCTTCATTTACACTCACCTAACCCCACCATCCACTCATCCTTCACATCACTGCTAAACTCCCACCATCTCTCATCCCATCTCTGCCCCCTCCATCTCATTCGACGGTCCAAGATCCTTTTCAACACCCTCTCATCCTCTGAATGTTAACGTCTAGGGGGGGGATCCGAAAAGGATGGTTTTCCAAAACACCCGGCTTGCTACGTGTCACATGCAAATCATTTCGCATCCCCCCCCCCCCTAACTCCTTACCGATTACTGGCCTGCACCCCCTGCGAAAATTTGCTTTCCAATATTTCTAAATTATGCCACTTACCGTTATATCCCCGCCATTACTATTGCGCCACGACATCTACCCCTGTCAACTCCATCCAATCAGAAACGCTCCTGCCTTAAGCCCATTAAAAATTTAATGGCTTAGTTCGTTACCCAACGGGCCCGCGCCATGTCAACGGTAACTCAATCATTCTAGAAAACCAAAATTCCTCGCCTAATGCAAGGTTTACAATTTCTTCTGCATTTTTTTTGTCACAGGTCATCACAGTGAAAGTTTTGAGAGAAAAACAAGGCACATAGAAGATTCCAACTCTCTGCAAAATCAACAAACTTCCCCTTCAAAAATTTCTTCTCACCATTTCCCATTCGGATCAGAACAAGCTCCCTTTCTTTATTTCTCGTCCTCTTCTAATCCCATTCTTCTGTGCATCTGCAATAAAAACACAGTCAGTTCTTTTTTCAAGTGCAGCAAATCCTCCAAAAAAGGAACAACAACCATTTTATCCAATGGTTTACCCTCGTGTGGACCTAGATCATGTGGCTCTGGCTGACAAGGACTTCAAAATACATGAAACAGAGTTAGAATTTTACTTATTAGATGTCTATTATTGGCTAGAAGACAATTTTGTCGATGAAGTTGATGATATAGGGCTATGGGAGACTAAATTACCTTATTTTGTATCCCCAAAGACCCACAATTGCCCTGATTTTGTTAGGAAATTTCATGCATGCTACGATATCAATCAGAGAGATGTAATAGCCCCCACAGGAGAAGTCCTTTTTACTATTAGTGCCCAGTCAATCCTGCAAATGATGCAACCTCCTACTGTTGAAGAAACAATACCTTTTTCCTGTGAGGCCCTCAGAGAACTATACCAAAAATTGGATTTTTCCAGTAGATCCAAAACACTAGAGTCATTCATGGCTACCAATGCTCCATTGCCCAAAAATAATCCTCCATATCCCTCATCTACTTTCCCTGATAGGACCCAACACATTATCATTGTCCTTTCATACTTGTTAGGGTATCATTCAGATTAGTGGATAGATGAAGCCATGATAGGTTTCTTGTCCATTCTTTCATCAGATTCCAAGCCTTCCATCATGTTTAACTTCATTCAATTCTTGGTTGATGCTATCCATGATCATTTTTTTAAATTTCACACAGAGGAAGTGTTTAAATACACTTCAGTTTTGGTTTACATTTTTGTATATTTTCAGGCCCACAAATTCAAGTTCACAATGAAGAAAATTAATGATGACTCCCAACCCCAATCAGTAATATTTTGGATAAACATGTTAATGAAGGAAAAAAAGTACTATACCTAAAAAAGATATGTTGATGCCTTTGTGCATCCAGCAATGAACATACTCAGAAGTACAGTAGAACCAAGGAATATTAATGAGAAGATTAAGAAGATCATGCAGTTATCATATCAAATGAGAACCAGATACTATTACTTGTACTAGAAATACATAGAGATCATAATTTATGGATGTGAGTTAGCCCCTTACAAGCTTCCAAAGTTCCTCCCCGTGAGGATCTTTGCCTTAGAGTACATCAGGAAGATGATCAATGCAAATGAGGTACACTTTGTTTCTGCCAAAAAGAAGTCTCAATTTACGATCAAGTCCCAAATTGGTCCTTTTATTTGCAATAGCAGAGTAGCAGGAGAGGAGGCTGACAAAATGTTGAGGGAGATGAAGTTTAATCACAGCTTCAATCGGTCTTATGACCCATTGGGCATCATCTCCAAGAAAAGAGTGGAGAATAAATAAACTTCATATATTCACACCCACAGACCTGAAATTGAGCAGTTTATGAACCAAGAAGAATGGGTAGAAAATACATTTCAGGAGGCTGAAGAACGGGTGATTTAAACCTCAATAATTTAAACCCCTACACCACAAGAAAATCAAACTACAGAAGACAACGAAGATAAGGGAAAATAACCAGAGAAAGAGACAACAGGAAAGAGGCCAAGAGATGATTAGTCTGCTATGGAAACTGATACATCTAGCAGAGAATTCAAGATGAAGTAAAAAAAAAGAGCAAGAATCCAAATGGATGTATATCAGAATAAAGAAATAGCACAAAAAACAATTATAACCATCAAGGATTCGCCAAGTTCATCTCCAGTAGGTGGCCAAACCATATTTTCAACATCTTTAGCCACAACTCTATGCTAGCAGCAAAATCTACAAACAGCTACATCTACTGCTACTACAGGGGAAAAGAGGAAAATATCTATGATACATTCAGGGAAATTAAAAGGAAGAATGAGATATTGAAAAACAACACCTACAACCAATTTTGGAAGCAGGCCAACAGTTCACAAAGCAAGCTTTTATCAGTCTTTGACTTAGAGAAATGAAAGATGAGAATGGCTTTCTTGGAAGCCCAAATTTCTCAGCCTAAATCACCTGTAGATTTCAAGCATACTACTTTTGAATTCAATGTCAAAGACATCCATCCAATAGACCAGATGGATATGCACAAGCAGACTGGAGAGATGATCTCCTCCACACTGACAAGCACTGCAATGAGCCTATCTAAGTTACAGGTATCACTTGCTAACATTCAATATCAGCTCAAAATGGAGAAGATTTCTTATCTTACCAAGGATTCTAGAATCAAATCCACGGAGGATATAGTGGTGAAGATTGGGTATGACCCAACAAATGTGGAAGCAATGGAAGAGATCCTGAAAAATAAGAACACTGACATAGCAGCCCTGAGAAAACAACTCAAAATGCCAGCTACTGAAGACCCTTTAACAAAGGACATTGAGGAGAATGAGACACAGAAAGTAGAAATGATGAAGCTAATAATGGAGTAGTCAGCATAGCTGAAGGAGATGGAGACAGAGATGGAAAAATTGGTTAAGGAAAAAGAAAAAGCTGCAGAAATGGCCATTGTTCCTTTGGAGGTTGTTCCTATTGCAGTCATCATTATAGTTACACCAACAACTACAGACACATCAGGTGGTGCAGAATAGCTGGCCAAAGCCATGGAGAACATGACTATACAAACAAAAAAGATCAAAAAGCTAGAAGCATAAATCAACACCCTGAAGGACCCGAAGAAAAGATCTGAAAATGCTCATGAAATTGCAATACAGAGAGCTCAAAAGCAGATTGAAAAACTGATAAAGGCAGAGAGTGAATATTCCATTGGCAATACCATTGGCCAAGAAAAAGAGATCATTTGGACAAGCATTGTTGATTCCATGAATGAAATATGGCCTTTTATTCAAGTCATATTTGAACAGAAAGATCTGATTGGACTGGTAAATGATGTCATAGAAAAAGAAAACAAGGAGATTGCAGGGATGCCTGAGATAGAAAAAAAGCATAATCAGGTTCTTGAATTCCAAGAATATGTTTGAATTAGAGGTACTTGGAGTTGAAGATAGAAAAACAACACTCCTGGAAGTCAAGAAGGTGCTAAAAAAAAAGAGTTTGGTCACACAGTTAGAAGAAAATTGTCATAACTTAGAAATTGGTGTCAGTAGATTCTTTAGCAGGATCGAGCCACTGACCAAGAGAGGGTTACCATCACTGTTTGTGATCAATGATAAGCTTATGCACAGACAAGGTTATGTCAAAAAGCTAAAGGATATTTCCAAAGACACAACTAAGTTTGCATGAATCAAAGGATCAATGACTGGAAGAGCCTTTCTTGAAGAAATGGATAATGATTTATTCATACAACATGAAATCAAGCATATTTTTTTGTTAAGGCCAACTTTTATGAAATTCACATAAACAGATGAGATATACAGGAAACCAATTAGGATCAAGATCACAAATGCACAGCAATGGGAAAATTTGTGTGATTATCAAGAAGGGTGACAACCAACGCATCAAAAAATAAGCTAACATAGCAAATTAGTCAATTCTGCAAATCAGCATACCAACTCAGCATATCAGCATCAAATCATCAAAATCTTCCAACACAACAACAGATTAAAGAAAGAAGCAATGACCATCTAGAGAATAGGGCCACATGTCACAATTATTCCATCGTGTCCAATTCGTGGCCACACTAATCAATTTTTTATCATTATTGTAATTAATAACAGATTGCCCATATAGATACGACAATCACTGTAGGATTTAGTTAAATACTGCATTTCTTTTCAGTATCAGGGTTTGGACCGTAGATTGTAAAACTTCTCTTTTGGAGCATTGTATTTTGGAGCTAGAGCATCAATAATAAAATACCTTTTGCAAGATTCATGAGCTATATTTATCTGATGATGCCTATTCTTTGTTGTGTTTAATTTTTTCCATTGTTATTTATTTCAGTGCATCATTTAATTCTAATTGTAAAACATAAATCTGAAGATTAATATTTGTTGCTAGAGCACCTTAATTTTGGCTGTGTTTACAATATAAATGTTTTTCCTCTGGAGTCTAGTTAAGGAATTATTAATTTCCTTTTAACCATTACCGAACTCACTTTTCTTTCATTTCATGATTCATTATGTTTTAAGATCCAGTAAGCATAGTAAGTTTGCCTTGCAAATGCTCTTCAAAATTTGATGCAAGAACCCAGCCTGTTTTGACTCCATAGCCCAATGGAATTAATTTAAGAAAATCTCCTAATCAAACCAAACAATCAATAAAAAAGAAACCCCTAAAGTCAATATAACTAGCTTAATATCAAAATCATAAAAACAAAGCTAAATCTAAAAGATAGATCCCTCTCTGAGTCTAGGAGGGCTAGATCTTAGGCTCCAAAGCAGTTTTGATGTTGTCCTTTTATGATTATTCTTGCCAATCTTAAAACTATAGAATGATAACATGTGTATTGTAGATACTACAATGAGCCATGTTATAAAGCTCTAATAAACAATATGTTGTATGTATTGCATCGAACTGTGTTATAAATATCCAATAAGCAATATGGTGTTCATGGTTTCAAAAATTTGGTATGTTGTAAACGTTGCATCAAGTTGTGTTATAAATCTCCATGGGAAGCATGTTTTTTTGGCTATAAGCATCATTGAATGTCGAGGACGATGTTCCCCCAAGGGAGAGGGAGTTTTAACAACCCCTGGTTTATTTTCCATGTAAATAAAATAAGACCAAGGTCATGGGACACATATTCCAAATTGAATGTTGGGAAAAACATTATAGTGGGCACCCCTTGTGGATTATTTATGACTATGGAAATTGGAAAAGAAATTGATAAAGGAAAAGAGGAAATAATTGGCATTTAAATATGAAAATAAAGGAAAATAAGGGAAAAGGAAGGTGAAGAGGAAACAATCGCATACAAGGGAAATTAGAGGGAAAATGAAGGAAAATGAATAAAATAGAGGCATCAATGATAAAAGGGCTTCAAAGGAAAAATTGATCGTTTTTGAAAATTTTGAGTTGGGAACAGTCTCATTACCTCATAATATTGCACACTTAGAGAATTCTTGGAGCATGCTTGGAGCATTCTGGTATTCACTTGGAATGGAGAAATAAAGAAAAATAAAGAAAGGAGAAGGTTGGATCAACAACTTCAATAGGAGGATTTTGCAAGTAACAGGTTGCATGTGTGATTTCCTTGTTGATTTTTAGATGCATGGTATATGCATGTGGTTCCTTGGTTATGTGTTGTCATTAGCAGGATATTCTCCTAGATTTATAGTGGTTTCAACCTTTCCTTTCCATTTCCTAGATAGCCATGGTGTTGTGGGTTTCCTAGTTGTTTTTTGGGTTGGTGCTTAGGTTCCCTATGGTTGTGGGTTGGAAAAAACGTTAGATATAAACCCTAGAATATTCTGGGTTGAGTTACTAGTTCTTAGATCTCTACGTTGGGAAAAATTCTCAGGAGCCCTTGGTGGGTTGAGTTATTAGTTCCTGGAGCCACAATTGGAACAAATGCTCTGGATCCCTGGAATATTGTGGGTTGATTTACTAGTTTCTGGAACCCTAGACAATTTGGGTAGAGACCAATCTCGTTGATGTTAGTGATTTCCAACTGTAGAGGTGCAATCATTGTGGGTGAGTTTGAGGTGGTTTGGCCTCTAGAAGCCCTGGTTTGGTTTTGTTTTGTTTTAACCCATGAGACCCCACATTCATGCTTGGAATATGGCTTGGGGGTGATTGGCTGAAAGAGATTTTTGGTTCATCCCAATTTATGTTCAGGTGGTACATGGAAGTCCCTTACTTGGTTAGCATTTTCATATGTTAATTTGATATACTTTCATATTATGATCTATGAGCATATGTATTGATTATGATGGCGATGTTATAACTGATTTTCCATGGTTTCCATTATGTTTATATGTTGGTTATATGATCTATTCTATCTATGGCTCCTATCATATATTGATAAGTTATTGAATGGTTGATGAATGCAAGGGCTAACAAATGTTATTGCAGCTAGGTAGAGAGGGCTTGGGGCCTTCTTGGTGATTCTCATATGAAATTCAAGAGTTTGTGATAAGATATGCCTTCATGACCTACAACTTACATGTTCACCATATGTTTGAAGAAATGTATAATGTGTACTGGGAATTCTAGGGCAAGTTCTTCCTTCAAGTTTGAATGTTTGGAATTGTCATCATGTTAATTATGATTCTGGAAATTTATGGGGAGTTCTAGGTAGTGGTATAGAGGATAGCCTAGAAAAGTGGCTCAAATCTCAGAATCACTGGCACTCAACTAGGAATTTAGGTCATAACCGCTTGGAGACTGGCTTATGATTGAGGTTGGAGGCCCATAACCACATGCATGATGTGTTGTGTGTGTGGTTTTGGGTTAATATTGTGAAAAAAACATCTAGCTCAAAATCTGTTCATCAGAGTTTGTGGAATGACTTATGGATGATCTAGTGTTCCTGAAGGGTGTATGTAAGTTGTCGATGTGTCAAGCCCACTTCCATAACAAGAACATGGAGGTCGGGTCATGTCATAGTGACACTCTTCTCATATTTACCTTGGAGAGCTTGTGAATTTGGGTAAATGTGGGAGGAGCTTTTACACAAACCTTGTGGGTTTCTCTTGAGGTGCCATGTGGTTCCCTCTTATTGGGGCATGTCGCAACCTCTCATTGGACCTATTTTGTAACAACCCTTTACTACCCTCTTGTAAATATTGTCTTACACATTGATTATGTAAATAGACATAAATTAATAAAAGATGATTAGGTTAAAAGTGGATATAGATTCAAATTATGTGGAGTAGAATTTGTGTGGAAGCTTGCTTTAGGAAGATACAAGATTTAAATTTGCCACTAATGAGCCACCAATTTCCCTGTCACATTTAAGGAGGCCAAGATCTTTGGATTCCCATGGAGCCTATCAAGTGGAATTCATAATGGGTGTTCATTTGTCTTATTATGGTTAAGGAATTTGGAAAAGGCAATGGAAAAGGCTTTGGAAATAAAAAATGGCATTTTGGCTCATTTATTTATGAAAATAATTGAAATTGGGAGAAAAGGGAGGTGAAATGTCACTGGTTTCATGTGAGGAGAAAAATGAAGGAAAATAATGGAAAATGAAGAAAATAGAGGCCTCATCAATAAAAAGGCTTCTGAGGATCAGTTGGTACCTTTTGTTAGTTCAATTTTGGAGCTCTCTCATTTTTCTCTCTCTATCTCACTCTTGGACACTTCAAGTTTTCTTGGAGCAGTTTGGCATTGGATAAAGAAAGGCAAATAAGGGAAGAGGAAGAAAGGAGAAAGCAAGAAAGAACAAGATCAAGAAACTACAACAAGATTCTTTGCAGGTATCGATTTGCATGTGTTTTCTAGATTTGGCATGCATGGTATTGCATGTGGTTATTTTTTGCCATGAAATGGGTTTTTATAGGTGTGACAGTGTTTTCAACCTATCTTTTCCATTTCTGGATAGCCATGGTGTGATGGAGTTCTCATGTTTTGGTTGAGCTGGATTTCCGGATGGATTCGAAGCTAAGTAAGGTGGATCTCTGAATTGATATAATACATGGAATAGTATGATAAAGGTGGATATTAGTGGCCACCCACCTATTCCACTATTCCACCTAGACCTCCAGTCATTTTCATCAGTTTCCTTTTTTATAGTAGAATTTACTATTTTTAGCAATTTTTCAAGTCCTGAACTTCTAGAGCATTTTTTGACCCCCTAAAAGGAATTTTTTGAGGTACAATGAAGTCTTGTAGCTAAAGGTAGTGGACTGTAGCAGAACCTATAGTACTCAGAGAGATATTTCGTATGATATATTGTACGCGCCAAACAAAGATAATATGACCAAGTTACGACCCCGGGAAGTTGGCTACCCAACTAACCCCAACGAGGCCCATAAATTCTTCATGTTTCAGCTCCTAGGGTTAGGGTTTTGGTTTTTTATGGTTTTCCTATGTTGTTCAATAATAAAAAGGTCCTTGAGCCTCATTTTAACATAGTTTATAGGCTTGTAGCCACCACATCGCTTCTCAGAGGTAAGCTACCAGCACCCTAGCTAGTTTATTTCCATTTTGTCTGTAAGCATATTTCAGTTATTTCATATTAATGAAATGAAGTTTTATTTCTACTACATCTCTGTGTTTATGTGTATTTCGGTGTTTTATTACATTCCTGCATAAGTCTGGATAAGTGGTATTAGAGCAGTCTACTCTTTCTCTATCCTTCTTTGCATGTCCCCAACGAGGTCGGGATATAAGTAGTTAGGGCTTAATCTAGTTGAACCTTTGCAAGATCAGCCTAGAAAACCCCGATGGCCGCCCATATGGGAAGAAAATAAAGACAAGGGAGAATGATATCCTATCAAAATATTTCTTGAGGATGCCCTCGATAAACAAAGGAACGTGATGATGGATAACTTTGCCCAGATCCTTCAACGATTGCCCACCGACAGTGCATCTACATCCAACGGCCACTCTGGAGGCGCAACTCCTTTTAAGGTACAAGTAAAATTTGACATTCCCATATTTCAGGGCCAAATATATGTAGGTATCGTAGATATATGGTTGAATCTATTAGAATCAGAATCAAGGGAAAGGTGCCCCCAAATCGCTAAACAAAGGACAAAGTCAAGGCAGGGTGGCCTAGGATAACCAACCAAAGCTGCAAGAAAAGAACAACACTGTGAAGAAAAAAAGGACATAAGGAAGTGGTGTGAGTTCCATAAGAGCTCCACTCATAAGTGAATGTCGGGCCAAAAAGTCACTAGTGGTCGAGCTGAAGGCTTTTGAATCAGATGCATGCATTGACTCTGAATCAGAACTTGACAAGGGTAATGTCAAAGGGAAGCAAATTATCGATGTGAAGCCCAATGTCACCATTTCCACCACGAAGATCCAGAAGGAGAAACCAGAAGATCCAAAAGGAGACACCAGAAGATCCAGAGGAGGGGGAGCACCTCTTCCATTCACAAATGTAGGTAAAGGGTTCCCCAATGTAGGTCATTATCGACAGTGGGATCCAAAAGAACCTCTTTTTAGTAGATGTTGTGAAGCGGTTGGGCTTGCCGACCACAACACACCCATATTCATACACCATTAAGTGGCTTCACCAAGGACGAGATCTCTTTGTCACCCAGCAGTGTTGCCTTCCCTACAACATCAAACCCTTCACGGATGAGGTATTATGTGACATTCCTCCTCTTGATGTTTGTGATGTATTATTAGGTCAACCATACTTGTGGAAGCGACATGTTGTGTATGATTCCAGGCCTCGCACTGTTATTGTTAATTTGGGTAATAATTTGTAAAGGATACTGGAGGTAGCACTACCTGCCTCCATCTCTTTGGTTACTGCAAAACAATGTTGTAATCTCATTTCTAAAACTAGGAAAAAATTTTTCCTGATGATCCATCCTCAAGGAAAGAAAAATATTTTGTCCACGACCTCCAGATAAGGATCCTCTGCACGGCAACAACATGTGGACAAGGTCATGGAGGAGTATGTGCACATCTTCACCTCACCTGCAGGGGTGCCTCTGCACTGTCAGGTCAAGCACCCCATCAATTTGACCCCAGGTGTGCCACTACCCAATGGACCAATCTATCGACACTCTATTCTTGATAATGACAAAATCAAGAGGAAAATTCAGGAGTTGTTGTAGAAAGGTCACATCCGGCAAATTTCATCGCCCCGTGGGTGCACTTTCATGTTGGTTCAGAAGAAGGATGGGACTTGGAGACTATGTATTAACTATTGGGTGTTGAACAATATTAATGTTTGGAATAGGTACCCCATACCACATATTGATGAACTTCTAGACCAAATCAACGGGGAAAATATTTTAGCAAGATCGACTTGAATTCCAGGTATCACCAAGTACCAATCGAACCCTCCGATGTGTGGAAGACTACCTTCAAAGCCAAGGAGGGCATTTTCGAAGGGTTGGTCATGCCTTTTGGGTTGAAAAATGCTCCTACAACCTTCATGAGGTTGATGGACGACATCTTGCAGCCATTCACCAACTCATTTGTAGTGGTGTACTCGGATGACATCCTAATCTTCAGCTATACTTGGGAAGAACACCTCCACCACATCCGACAGGTCCTCCAAACACTGCAGCAACACAAGTTGTGTGCCAATTTGGAGAAGTGCACTTTTGGCATGACCCAGGTTCAGTATATGGGATACATGAATGATTAGTGGGGGATGCATGTGGATCCAGCAAATATCTAAGTAATTCGTGATTGGCTAGCCCCAACCACTCTGACAGAACTCCACAACTTTCTAGTTCTTTCCAATTTCTACCGCAAGTTCGTGTTGGGATTCTCTCATATCACTTGGCCCTTGAGTTAAGTCACCAAGGGAGGAGCGAAAGAATATTTCTTTTTGTTTGATTCTCAACATAAGGCATTCGTCAATTTGAAACATCACACCTTCTCTTCCCTAGTGCTCATAGTAACAAACTTGCAATGCCCCTGAAGCTAAAAATAGATGTAAAATTGCCTTGTAAAAGTATTGTAATTTCTATTCAATCTGGGTCGTTCATTAGGTGGATGATATGACGGTATAATTTATGTTTAATTTAGGGTTTTTGCACTAAAAGGAAACCCCTCATTTTTTATGAGGTTATTGTATTTCGGCTATGTATTGTATGTGTATTCTTAGAGCGAGAAACAGATAGGGAGACTATGAGAGAGAACAGAGGATATTACAGTGGATCTACTGTAGGTTGTGTCTCTTCATTTTATTGGATAATATAAAAAAGGACTGGTTGTTCAGGGTGGACATAGCCCAAACTAGGTGAACCACTTATATATGTGTCTCTCTAGTTTTATATGTTTTTTGTGTTTTTGTTTCCACATACTTTATGTGTTGCATTGCTCTGTAACATATAATTTTTAACAGGATTTCGTAGCTATCGAGTTCTTTTTTCCGTGACTGCTTCAGGTTCCAATATGATTTTTCCTTCCTCATAAAGTTCTAGCAATATTGTTTGAACTTGAATTTTTCCACCTAAAACCTTCTTTAAGCATGAAACAATGGAAAATAGGATGCACTCGGGAAGAAGTAGGAAGCTCCAATTTGTATTCCATAGTACCAATCTTTTGCAACACCTTTTAAGGACCATAGTACTTTGGCGATAATTTATTATCCTTCTTAGCTTGCTTTAGGGACATTTGTTTGTATGGTTGTAGCCGTAAAAATACCCAGTCGCCTACATCAAAACTTCTCTCCCTACGATGTTTATATGCATGTTGTTTCATTTGATTTTGTGCCAAATTTAGGTTATCCTTTAAGAGTTGGAGAACTTATTGTTGATGCTCGATGTGATCTTCCACTGCTTGAACCCTAGAATTTTCTCTTAAAGATGATGTGATGGATGGTAGATGATATCCATAAAGTGCCATAAATGGGGTCATTTTTTCTCCAGTGTGAATGTAAGTGTTATACTACCATTCAGCCAGAGGTAACCACTTGAACCATTGTGTTTGTTTATCAGATACAAAGCAATGAAGATATCCTTCCAAACATTTTTTCACTATCTCAATTTTCCCATCGGATAGAGGATGATAAGATGAGCTATGATATAGTTGAGTACCCAAACAAGAAAATAATTTCGTCTAAATATTTATAGTCAAAATGGGATCTCTGTTGATTACAATAATCTTTGGGTTCCCATGTAGCTTTTGAATTGTTTTCGTAAATGCAGTAGCAATTGTACTCACTTTAAATGGATGGGATAATGCACAAAATTGTGCACACTTAGTAAGTACATAAACTACCACCATGATGACACTCTTTCCTTCGGACTTAGGTAAACTTATTATAAAATCCATTGAAACCTCCTCCCAACATTGACTTGGAATGCATAAAGGTTGTAGCAGACCTGGGGTCTTAATCATCTCAACTTTATTTTGTTGGCAAACCAAACATTCCGCCACAAAATTTTGAATATCAGGTTTAAGGCCATAGAAAAAACATTATTTCTTCTCCCTGTGGTAAGTTTTTAAAAATCCTGAGTGTCCTCCTAAGGGAGAGGTGAGCAATTCCAAAATAATATTTTGTTTTAGTTGGGAATTATTACAGATATATAAGTGATCCTTGTACCATAAGAAATCATTTTTCCATCTAAATGTATCATATGTACTGGGATCT
This sequence comes from Pinus albicaulis, assembly GCA_034641835.2. Lineage (NCBI taxonomy): Eukaryota > Viridiplantae > Streptophyta > Pinopsida > Pinales > Pinaceae > Pinus > Pinus albicaulis. The sequence continues at coordinate 692,544,966 of CM076578.1, forward strand.
TGCTACAACTTTTGAATGAGTGTCCACACTTCATCGTCTTTCTTCCATTCCTCCATTTCTTCGGTTATCCAATCTGGTTGGATTATAGAAATCACATAAAGCAATGCTTCCACATCCTCATCCTTTCTTGAGAGTGCATCTGAAACAACATTTAGCTTCCCTTTTTTGTAGATGATTTCAAATTCATAACCTAACATCTTTGTGAACCATTTTTGTTTCTCTTCTGAAGATATTCTTTGTTCCAAAAAGTATTTAAGACTATCACGATCATTTTTTACCTTGAAGTGCCTTCCCATTAGGTAAGGTCACCATTTCTTTAGTGCATGTAGTATTTCCAACATTTCCTTCTTATAAATAGCTTTATGTAAATACTTTCCTTTCATTGGATGACTTTCAAAAGAAATGGGTATTCCTTCTTGCATTAAAGCAACACCAATTCCAAGTTCCTAAGGCATCACAACACAATAAAGGTTTTTGTGAAGTTTGGTGTAGCTAATACTAGTTCTTGGCACATTGCCTCTTTACGATTTTAAAAGGCCTTAGTTGCTTCAGGAGTCCCTAAAAATTCATCTTTCTTCAATAATGTTGTTAAAGGTGCTGTTATTATACCATAATTCTTAACAAACTTGCGATAATATTCTATTAACTGGAGAAATCCTCACAACTTCTTTATGGTTGTGGGGACTTTCCATTCCTTAATGGATTTAATTTTGTTAGGGTCTACCTTAACACCCTCCTGAGAGACAATATGTCCCAGATCCACCTCTTATACTCCAAAGAAACATTTGGAGGTTTTTTCATGTAATTTTTTCTCCTCCAATAGTTTGAGCACCATGTCAACATGTTCAACATGATCCTTCCAATACCTGTTGTAGATTATTATATCATCAAAAAATACTAACACAAATTTTCTAAGGAAGGATTTGAAAATGGAATTCATGAACCCTTGAAATGTAGAAGGTGCATTGGTAAGACCAAAAGGCATGACCAAAAATTCAGAATGACCCTCATGAGTTCAAAATGATGTTTTCGGAATGTCTTCAGTCTTCATTCTAATTTGATGATATCCTAAACGGAGATCCAACTTGGTGAAATAAATTTCTCCATGTAATTCATACAATAATTCATGAATCACAGGAATGGGAAATTTATCTTAAATAGTGAGCTTATTGAGCTCCCTATAATCTGAACACATGCGCCATGATCCATCCTTCTTGTGCACCAATACTAATGTGGAGTGTAGAAATAGATGGAGATATGGAGAAATTACACCTTGTTCTTCTTTCTTCAGAATATTTGTCATGACATTAGAGCTTATTATATTTCTTGGCTTTCGTTTGATACCCTATAATTCAAATTCCTTTCCTTCCGAAAAAAAATTTCAAGAAAGTTCGTGAAAATTAAAAACTATTATCCCAAAAGATTGTAACCATTGTACTCCTACTACAACATCAGCATCACCCATTGGAATGGAAAGCATTGGAATATTCAATACATATTCCCCCATGGTTAGGTTGATATTATAGCACTTTCCAGAGCAATTTATAGTTCCTCCATTTGCAACCATCACTTGACACTCTGGTGCTAGGTACAAGAAGCAATTCGATTCCTTGGCTACCTTACAATGAATAGAATTATGGGTACTACCTGAATCAATCAAAACTATTACATTTTTCTTCTTGATATGTCCTTCTATCTTGAGAGTTTGAGCAATGGTAATTCCTGCCAATGCATTACAAGATATGGTCAGATTCATTTCTTATTTATCTAGGGTTGGTTCCTGGTGTATATCCTCTTCTTTTGATTTTTCTTGTTCATTTTATTGCGCCTCTTCACAATCTATGTAAAATAATTTCTTCTCAACACACTTACGACCTTAGTGTATTTTATATCACAAATGTAGAAAATCCCTTTTACTCTTTTTTTCTTCCAATTGTTGTGGTGTCAACCTTGTAGTTTGTGGAAGTCTAGGATTAGCAATACTTCCATCTTTATATTTGTGAGCGGTAGGCTTCCATTTCACCATAATTTTGCTTTCAATTTTTATTTCCAACCTGAATGAATTTTCCAATTAATCAAGTTCCCAAAGGCGAACCTCATGTTAGATGTTATCGTTTAAATTCCCTATGAAGACATCAATCTTGTGTTCCTCTGGAATATTAGTTACCCTTATATTCAATTTTTGGAAGTCCTCAATGTGCTCCACCATTGAACCCTTTTGTTTGAGATTTATCAATTGGCTAAAGAACGTGTTTCTCTTTATATCCTCAAAATGTGCTATTATTTCCTCCATAAAAACTGACCAAGTGACAATTTTTTTACGAGAGAAAAGTCATCGATACCATAAAAATATATTTTGTTATAAATATAAAGTTGCAATACGTACCTTTTGTGTGTTTTTCACATTATGGAGATCAAAATATTGCTCCATCTGTATTATCTATGTTACGAGATCCTTGTCATCAAACTTCCTCATATCGATCTTTGGAATATGGTGGGTCTTCAATCCAACATTAGAGTCTATGAAATCCTAATTAACATTTTTTTTTTCTCATCATGAGTTTCCTCTACTACCTTTTCACCATTAGAAATCATTTCTTGTAGCAACTTTGTCAAAACTTCCATATCTTCTTTTAGATCATTCTTCATGTCTTCTATGTTTCCTTTCATTTTTCATCGATCTTAGCTTCCATGCCATCCATCTTAGCTTCCATGCCATTCTTCAAACCATCCATCTTATCTTCCATGCCATTCATCTTAGCTTCTATGACATTCACCTTAGCTTCCATGCATATCTTCAAACCATCCATTTTAGCTTCCATTTCTTTTTTGGTTATTTTTTGTGAGAGCGACATTTTTTGCACTTGGTATCGTAATTTTGATACATCATTTTGCACTTCTTCCTCTTCATGCGTCATAGTATAAGTTTCAGAGGGCTTAATGGGCATGGATTTCTTTTTGGGAGTAATTTTAGAACCCAATACTGATATCTATGCTTAAATATTCCTTTGGAATCACTTCAAACTCATTGTTCAAACAACCATTATGCAATTTAAAAAGTGATGCACATCATTTTCTTGATTTTGAGAAGCTCGCTATTGATCATGTTGTATCTCTACGATTTTTTATCCCCGATATTTGAACTTTGTATCTGTAGTAGCCCTCTGAGTCTTCTTTCCAATGCCACAGGTCAAACCTGATTTGGATTCTTCAAGGCAAAGTTATGCCCAATATCCCACAATGACCTAATTATGGACTGGTTCAGTAGAGAAAACTTGTACAGCATGCCTCATCTCACTGTTTTGTCTTTTGATTCTGAAATAGATGAACCATAAACCAAATAGCGTGCATTTTAGCCCACTTTTTACAGAATTCAATTTCGATGCTCAGAGATAAAGTTATGATGATTTTCCCAAGGTCACCTCTTTGAGATAAAATTTTGGATCTTGCAAAAACCCTAACTTCCTCATATCATATCTCTGAAACTATAGCGAACCAAGATCTGAAATTTTTACATGAAGTTACTCTGGATTTCAGCTCAAATGGTTTTTTTTTCATCATATGAAACTCGTAGAAAAAAAATTATAGAAAAAATTACACGATGACTTGTTTGCAGTAGAGAAACCCTAGAATTCAAAGCTCTCAAGCCAAATGTTATGAAACCAACTCACACAATAGAAGAAGAGACAGATCAATGCCTTAGAAATCAACCTCTTTGAGGGGGAAACCCCCTTTACATTACATAAATGGACAATTCTTGGATTATAAAAATGAAAAAACCTCCTTTCTATATATAGGAGTCCATGGGGTCACAATATAATCCTATCTGACCTAACAATAATAATGTAAGGGCACAAAAATAACAATAGTGGGCTTTTATGGGTCATAATAATAACAATATGAGGACTACAGGGGTACAAAAATAACAATAAGGGGGCTACACTAACAACAATAATGGACTACACTAGTAATGTAGGGACCTAACAACCATTGGCTAGGAATGAAAAAGGAGGTGGATGTGTAAATAGCCAAGTGCTTAGAATTCCAACAGGTAAAGTCGAAATTTAAGCACTTAGCAGGGTTTCTATAGCCAATCCCTATTCAAAAGTGGAAGTGGGAAGTCATCTCCATGGACTTAATTACTGGTATGCCAAAGACATATAGAAAGCCCAATGTTATAATGGTGGTGGTGGATAACTTGAGCAAGATGGCTCACTTTGTGGTTGTTAATTCCACTAATAATTCAAGCGATGTTACCCAAGTTTTCATAAAAGAAATTGTGAAATTCCATGGTTCACCTAGAAAACTTTTATCTCTGGTAGGGATGCAAATTTTACCTCTAAATTTTGGAAGGGACTGTTTGTTGGTATGGGGAAAAAATTGGCCTTTAGTACAACATGTCATCCATAAATATATGGTAAAATTGAAGGGATAAATAGAGTGTTGGAATACATGCTAAGAATGCATGTCATGCACTAACCAAGGAAGTGTCAAGAGTCTCTACCTTTAGTATAATTTTCCTATAGAAATGGATACCAAGAATCATTAAAGATGATTATGTTTAAGGATTTTTATGGTAGGAAATGAAACACTCTGGAGTGATCTAGTGAATAGGGTGCATATTGGGCTAGACATGCTAAGAGAGATGGAGCAGGAAACAATTGTCATCATGCAACAATTAAATATAGCTCAAGATAAGAAGAAGAACTATGTGGATTAACAAAGTATGCATAAGGAATTCCAAGTGGGATACCACATGTATCTCTATATTATACCAAGAAAGAGTTCTTTGAAGATTGGGTCTTGCGCCAAGTTGGAACCATGGTTTATTGAACCATTTCAGATTCTAGAAAGAGTGGGGGGGTAGCTTACAGATTAGCTCTACCTCTCTTAGTGAAGGCACATGATGTATTTCATATTTTTGTGCTTAAAAAGTATATGCACAACGCTAATCATGTTTTTGATTGGTCTATGATACAGGTGGAATCTGGGGGAGAAATCAAGCCAGAGCCACTATGCATACTAGATCGTAGGAAGATATTGCTCTAGAATCAAGTCACAGAGGAGGTTAAGGTGCAATGGAGGCACTTTCGAGCAGATGAGGCTACAACCATGGTCAACCATGGTCCAATGTCGCATTATGACAAAGATTTTCTTGATACGAAAATCAATCATGGTCAAGCAAGGTCCAACATTACATTGTGACAAGGATTGTCTCAATATGGAAATTAACCATGGTTAACCATGTTTATTCCAGGCTTTATAATATCTATCTTAGGGTTTACATACCTTAGGTTTATAATTTTTATCCATTGGGTTTATTATTCCCTTGGGTTTAGTAACATAAGGGTTTTTATTCCTATGGATTAATATTATTCCCTTAGGTTTATAATCCCTTGGGTTTTTAGTATTAATCCCTATGGTTTATTATTCCCTTGGGTTTATAAAATCAATCGTGGTAAACCATGTTTTGTAAATTCAATCATGGTCGACCATGGTTCAACATCACATTGTGATAAATATTGTCTCAATATGAGAATCAACCATGGTCAACCATGGTCCAATGTGGTATTGTGACAAAGATTCTATCAATTGAAAATTGATCATGTGGTCAACCATGATCCAACGTCACATTGTGAAAATAATTGTCTCAATATGAAAATCAACCATGGTCAACAACCATAGTCAACAATGTTTATTTCAAGTGTTTATAATATTTATATTAGGGTTTATAATATTTGTCCCTTGGGTTTAATATTATTCAACCATGGTCAACCATGGTCCAACGTTGCATTGTGAGAAATATTGTCTCTATATGAAAATCAATCATTGTCTCAACCATGGTCCAATGTCAGATTATGACAAATATTGTCTCAATATGATAATCATTGTCAACCATGCTCAACCATGGTCAATCATTGTCAACTTTGGTCAACTGTGGTAAACCAAGTTTTATAAAATCAAACATGGTTATCCATGTTTAATCATGGTCAACCATGGTTGAACGTCACATTGTCACAAAGACTATGTTGATAAGAAAATTAACCATGGTTAAGCATGGTCAACTAATGTCTGACGTCGCATTATGACAAGGATCGTCTTGGTTTGAAAATCAACCATGGTCAGCCATGGATAACCATGTTTATTTTAGTGTTTATAATATTTATCTTAGGGTTTATATATCTTGGGTTTATCATATTAGTCCCTTTTATTCATAATCCCTTGGGGTTTTATTTTTAATCCCTTTGGTTTATTATTCCCTTGGGTTTATTATTCCTTTGGGTTTATAATATCAATCATGGTCAACCATGGTCAATCATAGCCAATCATGGTAAACCATGATCAGATGTCACACTGTGACAATGATTTACTCAATATGAAAATTGACCATCGTCAACCATGGTCCAATGGCACATTGTGAAAAATATTGTCTCGATATGAAAATCAATCACAGTCGAGCATGGTAATCCATGGTCCAACATTGCATTGTGACAAGGATTATCTCAATATGGAAATTAGTCATGGTTACCCACATTTATTTTATGGTTTATAATATTTACCTTAGGGTTTACATACCTTGGGTTTATATTTTTATCCCTTTGGTTAATTATTACCTTCGATTTATAATATCAATCCATTAGGTTTATTAATCTAAGGGTTAATTATCCCTTTGGTTTATTGATATAAGGGTTCATTATCCCTTTGGTTTATAATATTAATCCCTTGGGTTTATCAATATAAGGGTTTTATATTATTCTCTCATGAGAATCAACCATGGCAAACCATGGTCCAATTCCCCATTGTTACAAATATTTTGTAGATTTAAAAATCAATCATGGTCAAATATGGGCAACCATCGCTCAAATTACATTGTGACAAGGATTGTCTGAATATGAAAATCAACCATTGTCAACGATGTTTATTTTAGGGTTTATAATATTTATCTTAGGTTTTATCTACCTTGGGTTTATAATATTAGTCCCTTGGGTTTAATATTAATAAAGCATGGTCCACCATGGTTAACCATGTTTTATAAAATCAATCGTGGTCAACCATGGTCAAACGTCGCATTGTGACAAAGTTTGTCTCAATATGAAAATCAGTCATTGTCTCAACCATGGTCCAATGTTTCATTATGAAAAATATTGTCTCAATATGATAATCATTGTCAACCATGCTCAACCATGCTCAACCTTAGTCAACCATGACCAACCATGGTCAACCTTAGTTAACCATGATCAACCATAGTCAACCATGGTCAGCCATGTTTTATAAAAGCAAACATGGTCATATATGGCAAATCATGGTCAACCATGGTCGAATGTCACATTGTCACAAAATTTGTGTTGATATGAAAATAAACCATGATTAAGCATGTTCAACCAAGGTCCAATGTCACATTATGAAAAGGATTGTCTCAATATGAAAATCAAGCATGGTCAACCATGGTTAACCATGTTTATTTTAGTGTTTATAATATTTATCTTAGGGTTTTTATATACCTTGGGTTTATAATATTAGTCCCTTGGGTTTAATATTATACCCTTGATAAATTTAAAATGTAATAAGGAGTTATATGTAATACTTAGAGACAATACGAGGTAGGGCTTTAACATTGTTTCCTATGAATCTCTCGGCATAGGAAGAGCAACGCTAGGGTTTATGCATCCTCTCTGTAACTTTGATCCGCAGAGTTTACCATCCCACTGCTACTGCTTACGATCTCGGGCCCTTCGACTAACCTCCCCTTTATGAATCCAGTTGCCGGAGGGGCGGGCACGGCCCCCCCTCCTCCCAATGGTCCTTCTGCTGACATTTCTTCAAGAGAAGATTCTTCTGCCAGGCACGGATCCACTCCCCTGGTGGCAAACGAACCTATTCAGGTCGACAGCACCTCTGTAGCTACAGACAAAATCAATATTCCTGTTGAAAGCACCACGGCTGCTAAAGACAACGCCTCTGACCAGCAAGCTTCTGCGTCACAGACAAAGGCGTCCTCAGCTACTTGCATTCCAAGAACCTCTGAAAGGACCAAAATCGATCTCCCTAGTCATTGAATTAACGGCAAAATCCAATATATGAGGGATCATGCACTCATTGGAAAGTTCTTAGGTCTCTGGCCTACTGAAAAGGCCTTGCAAGGGTGGATCCTCTCCAAATGGAGGCCAAAAGGATAGGTCACTCTGCAGCTTGGCCCCAAAGGTTTCTTCACGGCTATTTTTAACTGCTTGGAGGATCGAACTCGTATCTTCGAGGGAGGCCCATATTTCTTCAACTCAGCAGGCCTGTATCTTCGTGACTCGGTTGAGAGATTCAATCCAGACAAAGAGGATTTCACCTGGGCTCCCGTCTGGATCCGTATGTATTCTTTGCCTCTGGAGTATTGGGATGAGGAGACCCTTAGGGATATAGGCAACGGACTGGGAGTCTTCATCAAAGTAGCTGAAGAAACTAAACTCCGCAGATACACCTCATACGCCAGAATTTGTGTTCAAATGCATTTGGCAAAAGCTCTCACTGATTCGGTAAGTCTATTTCATGACGATTTTGAATGGATCCAAACAATAGACTACGAGCATATACCCTTTCGTTGCAGGAAATGCCATGAACACGGCCATTTATTTAGGGATTGCCCCTTGAATAGCCAAGCCAAAGCTCCTGACACTGAGGCCAGCAAAGATGCGGATGGATTAACCAAGGTTACTAGTCGAAGAAAGCATGCAAAAAAATCTCCAGTTGTACACGACCCTCCCAGCAAACCAGCCACTCATAATAGCTTTGAAATCCTATCCTCTCAAAGCGATCTAGCGAGCATTCCTTCAAATCCTTCTTCTTTAGATCAGCCTTCCACGTCCATAACCCCGCCTCCTAATTCTTCTGCCCCGCTTTCAGCCTCTGATCATGTCAAGATCCCTGCCTCCCTACCCACTGATAACTCAACTCTAGATCCAGTTCCAAACGATTCAAACATGGATTTAGAAGCCGCTCTCGCTCTCACAATCCATCAAAAGCAAAGCATAGCAGAACAGAATCTACCGATGCATATGGAAGAAGAACCAGAGAGCATAGATCTGGGGGACCTGGACATCCTCAGTTTAGAAATAGCTTGCCGACAGAAAGAATACAATGCAATACCTCCTATACAAATTGAAAGTCTTGAAGTGGTCTTAGCTAGAGCTCAGCAACACAGATATCTTGGTATTCAGGCAGGAAGCCCTTGGGATGGGAAAAAGATACTGAAGGAATCAAAAAACGAGGGCGCAAAACCGATTTGCAAAGAACCATTATAATTGGAGAAATGCTTGTGGACTCTGGAAGATTCCCCAAGCTGACAAAATTTTTCAAAACCCTCCCTCACAGTTCCTCATGAAGCTCATTTCCTGGAATGTGCGAGGGCTCAACAGTCCTGCAAAACATAGATTCCTAAAAAACATGATACAGCAAGATAAGCCTTCCCTGGTCTTTCTTCAAGAAACTAAATGCAACAGCATTGTTTTGGAAAGAATTCTAAACAAAGTCTGGTCAGGTTGTCGTTCAGTCTCAGTGGATGCTTCTGGGGCGTCAGGAGGGTTAGCCATCATATGGAATCCTCAAGCTCTTGACCTCCATGATTTTCACGCCTCTCACTTTGTTATTCAATCCACTTTCCACCTAATTGGGACGAATATCCATGGACATCTCTCTAATGTCTATTTCCCTCAGGATCTTAAAAATAAATTGGACCTTCTGGAAACTCGTACAGCTCTCAACTCTGACAGATGCTTCCCTCTCTGGATTTGCGGCGGAGATTTTAACATCATTACAGCATTGGAGGAAAAAATCGGAGGAAGATCGAAGCTGGATAGTGACAGCATTAGCTTTAAAGACTTCATTCAGAGAAATCAACTAATGGACTTTCGGACTTCAAATGGCCTGTACACATGGACTAACAAAAGGAGAGGACCTCAGCACATTGCTTCCAGGTTGGACCGCTTCCTAATGTCGGACAACGCCATCCACATTGGTGGGGACTTTAATGCCTCAATCCTGCCCCAAGTAGGCTCCGACCACTGGCCTATTATGCTTCAATGGACGCATCCAGGATCTAGGTGCAATAGACCTTTTCGTTTTGAAGCGTTTTGGTTCTCGCATCCCAATTTCAAAGACATTGTAAAAGATGCATGGAAATCCTTCATCCCCCCGGAAGGAGCCAAGATGTTCAAGTTCCAACAAAAACTAAAACACCTCAAACAAGCTCTCAAATCTTGGAACCACACTCACTTCGGCAACATTTTTGACCATCAGAAAAAGCTGGAGCAGCAAATGAAAACCTTACAACAGAGCATCATCTCAGAAGGCAGGACGGAAGAATATGCACAACAGGAGCAGGATCTCTTATCCAAGATCGAGGCTCGGCGGCATCAAGAAGAGATATTATGGCGTCAAAAATCAAGGGTCAAATGGCTTAAGGAAGGGGAAAAGAATACCAAGTTCTTCCACAGATCCACCGTTAAAAGGCAAATGCACAATAATATTGCCTTCATCAACAATCGGCAAGGGGAGCGATTGGAGCAGCATGAAGATATGGAACAGGAACTAAAAGAGTATTTTCAGGACATTCTTAGGGAACCTCAAGGCTGCAGAAATCAAGCCATACGATCTATTACGCAGCACATCCCAAAAATCATAACGGCAGATCATAACAGCAAACTTCTACAGCCAGTTTCACTGCAGGAAGTGGAAGATGATATGACTCAACTTAAGGATGGCAAAGCGCCGGGTCCGGATGGCTTTACCGCCAATTTATTTCATGCTTTCTGGGAGCTGGTTAAAACAGAGGTCTGGGAGCTTGTGGAATAATCACGTACGATGCACTGGCTACTCCCCTCCCTGAACACGACCTTTATAGCACTAGTTCCAAAAATGGAGGATTCTAGTACACCTGACAACTTCAGGCCCATTGCGTTCTGCAACGTTATTTACAAGCTAATCTCCAAGGTCATAGCTAATAGGCTGAAACCTCTTCTCCCTCTCGTCATCTCGCCGGAGCAGACAGGCTATGTAGAAGGGTGCCAAATTCTGGATGGTATCATTCTCTCTCATGAAGTGATACACTCTCTCAAAATTCTCAAAAAACCAGGTATGATTTTAAAGTTAGATCTTTCAAAGGCTTTTGATAAACTCAGTTGGTCCTACATCAATCAAATGTTATTAGCATTTGGTTTCAGTGCCACCTGGACTCGTTGGCTAATGAACCTTATCACCTCTCCCGGTTTCTCCATTCTGCTCAATGGGTCACCTTCTTCGACCTTTCGTCCCTCCCGTGGCATTCGACAAGGAGACCCTCTCTCCCCGTTCCTTTTTTTCCTCATGACCGAGGGCCTCAGCCGTCTTCTTCATGCTGCAGTCTCCTCTCACTCCCTCAAGGGCATTTCCCTTCATGACCTTCCCCCCATCTCTCATCAACAGTTCATCGATGACAACATGCTCTTCGGTCATCCGTCAGTTCAAGAAGCCATTGCATTCAAATCCTTGCTTAATCTCTTTTCAGAAGCCTCTGGCACCACCATCAATGCCTCTAAATCCCAGCTCTTCTTCTTCCACACTCCCAATATCACTCAGCGTAATATAGCCAGAATTCTGGGCTTTCCAATCGCAGTGCTTCCTTCAAAATATCTTGGAGCTCCCCTCGTTGGCTCTGCTATCAAACATGCTTCCTGGCGACCCCTGCTTGACAAATTAGAAACCAGGCTTTCTTCTTGGACCTATCGGTCGCTCAACATTTCTAGCAGGATTATCCTTATCAAATTTGTCCTCCAAGCTATGCCTTTATACTTATTTTCTATATTGGCAGCCCCTAAATGGGTTCTGAAAAAAATCCGCAATCTTCAAAGAAACTTCCTTTGGGGCTCCTCAGGACTCAATAGAAAATGGGCTCTGGTCAAATGGATTGATGTCTGTCTACCAAAGTCTGCTGGGGGGCTTGGTCTGAGGGATCCCCTTCACAGCAATAATACTATGGGAGCTCGCATCTGGTGGAATTGGGTCTCTAATTCTCAGTCACCTTTGTCTCGCCTCTGGCACGCCAAATATGCTTCAGGCAGTCCACAGGAAGCTCTCATCCATTTCAGCTCGACCACCTCTGGCTCTTTAATTTGGAACGCAGCAAGGCAACACAATGCCTTTATTCAAGAGCATAGTTTTTGGGAAATCCACTCAGGTACCTTGGCAAGATTTTGGGATGACTCCTGGCAACAAAATCCCAAACTTGCCTCACTCTTTCATAAACCCAAGTGGCAGGCCTCAATGCGGTACAGTGATCAAATCCTTGTCCATCAGTTCTGGCAACAAAATACCTCACATGGTCTTCAAACTTGGAGCCCGGCTGAAACCTGGCAGGCCAACTGGCGGGAGGAAACGTATGGAGAAATAGATCAGGAACTTAAACTCAGAAAAATTAAAATCTCTGATCAACAAGATAAAGTGCGATGGGGATATACCCCTAAAGGTATGTTTACGACAAAGGAGGATTATCAACTACTCTTTCAACCCATGCAAACAATCAAGGACCAGCTTTGGGATCAGATTTGGCAACCAGGAATTTGGTCCAAAGTTTCAACTTTCCTCTGGCTCTTAAGCAAAAAAAGAATCCTCACTTGGGATAATCTTCAAAAGCGAGGATTTACAGGACCTTCCAGATGTCCAAACTGCAACCTTCATATAGAGACAATCACACATCTCATGGATCTCTGTCCTCTTGCAGATCAACTTTGGGAGAGAATCGCTCAATGCAACAGAAGAACAGGTCGAAGAAAAGGAGACATAGTAAATACCATCAGGAACTGGCCTAGGCATCCATTCCAAAATATTTTTCTTAACTCCCTCTAGCTTCTCCTACCGGGATTCATTTATTGGATAATCTGGAAAGAGCGTAATAATAGGATCTTCAAAGATCAAAGTAGGTCTCTTGATACTTTGTGGATTCTCCTCAAACAATCCCTTCAAGAGACTTTAGCTCTAAGACATTGGCAAGATTCGGAAATGCCGGCTTCCCCTCAGGAACGCCTCATTTTGAGGAATTGGAATCTGGTTCTGACCCCTTCAGCCCAGGACAAATCCTCTTCCTCCAACCATCTGGATTCTCCCCTGTCCTGGTCTCTTCTTGCCACTCATCCCTACAAATTTAATTTTGACAGTGCTGCTAAGGGTAATCCAGGTCCTGCAGGGTATGGTGGCATTTTCAGAGATGCAGCTGGTTCGGCCCTGTATATTTACCATGGTTCATTAGGCAAAGATACCAACAATGCCGTCGAACTAGAAGGTATGTGGCAAGGTATGCGCATTGCGGAAAAAGAAAATTTTCTCCCCCTAGAGATCGAAGGGGACTCTCAAATCTTAATTGAGGCAGCGACTCGCATTCAATCTGGGACCTCTGCAGCTAAGATTGCATCAAGTTGGCGGCTTTTAAATAGACTGGAGAAAATTGAAGAATGGCTCAGGACTCCCCGAAGCATAATCTTCAAGCACGTCCGTTGAACAGCAAATAAGGTGGCTGACAGACTAGCTAATCAAGGAGTGGATCAGGATCTACCTTTCTTCTCTGGCCCTCTCAGCAGTTCTAATGATACACAACTTCAACAAGATTGCACTTTCCTGGTGCAAAAAGATCTTTCACTCCTGGATGCGGGTGGGTAATGTGTTTATTGGCACGAAGATGGTCAGGTGGGTTGGCGCGTGGCTCATCACCACCGCCACCCATCCTCGCATGCTCCAGCTCTTTAATACTTCCGTCCAGATCTTTATTGATGAGTTAATGAAGCCCACTCCCCGAAGTTTGCCTGCTCCTTCTTCAGTCATGGCATCCTCAGACGAACTCATTTGTGTTTCCCCCCTCCGCGTCTGTTGCTCCCTAGCTGCTGCTGAGCATCACTCACGCACCAGCACAGGGTCTCGATGTGCTTTAAGCTGCTGTGTTAACATACTGTCGGGTATCCATTTCACCAATTGCTCTTCCTGTAATCACTCTCGTCCATCCTCCTCTCCAACCATTCATCCTCCGCAAGTTCAAACTGATACCCCCTCAACTCTCCCATGTTTCCACCATCTTGCTGACTTTGTCGTCCCCCCTGCTCATAACACCATGCCTCGACTTCGCCCGAGAATGCGCTGTAGGAGAGGTGGCTCCAGTGGGCATGCAATCCGTAGGTCCTCCCCCTCCACTTCAGATTCTTCGTCTTACTCTTCAGAATTTGGACCTATCCGCTTTCTTGCTTCGAGGAGGGGTCGTGGAAGGGGACGTGATCAGTTCAATCTAGCTGGGCATTTTCGTCTGTCCTCTAGGGCGCATTCTCACCATGCTCGTCTTCATTTCCCCTGCAATATCAGCAACATCTCCCTCTTAGCCACTGTCACCATCGACCTCCAGGCAGTCCCCTCAGGACAGGTATCCTCAGGTCAAATCTTGGCTACTCCGGAAGCAGCTCTGGAGCCTAAAGAGGAAGCCGAGCACAGCATTTCTCAGAAGGACATCCAGCAGAATGTTATTCCAGGCACAGAAGCCAATCTAGGACTGCAGGCAAGCTCCACTGCTCCAAATGAAGGTGGATCTGCACGCAAGGATTGCCCTCCTCCTGAAGATGATGATCCATACAAATTTGCCTGCCTCATCGTTGAGGAAGAACCTCCCTCATCCCATGAATTCTAACCAGGTTAGCGTTCCTGGTTTTTTGGTTTCCGTAAGCCTGAAGGTGTTCAATTTCAGTTTGGTGTTCCTGCTTAACTGTTCTCCAGCTCTTATGGTCACTCTTTTATTAAATGGCCGGTCTCCCCTGCGTGGGAGTCATAATCCGGTTTATGATCTTGTTTTTAGCACTGGTCACAGATTGTCGAACTGTTATTTTTGGTTTTGTCATGGATCGAAACTGTAAGAATCTTGCCACTCTGGCTAACTCTATAGCGGTCACTCTGTCAAGGTCTGTTCACTTTCCATTCATAGAAGTCAATCATCTCTTTGGGACAGATAAGGTCACAGTTCTACAAAGCTCTCATGGTCAGCTTCCAACTTGTTTTGATTGTCAATTATCAGCATTGTTATGTAAGAATGCCGCAGCAATGGGCTGGAACTCCTGAGGCCTCGGCCTCTCTGTAATCATATTTTGTATCAATATAGAAGTAGCCATATTCAGAAAAAAAAAAAAACCCTTAGGGTTTTAGTATTAATCCCTTAGGTTTACTATTCCCATTAGTTTATAATATCAATCCCCTGGGTTTATAATATCAATCATGGTAAACCATGGTTAATCATAGCTAGCCATGGTAAACCATGGTCGAATGTCGCATTGTGAAAATGATTGTCTCGATATGAAAATCAACTACGGTTAAACATGGTCCAACGTCACATTGTGACAAAGATTGTCTCTATATGAAAATAAATCATGGTCAATCATGGTCAACCATCGTCCAACATCGCATTGTGACAAGGATTGTCTCCATATGGAAATCAACCATGGTCAACCATGTTTATTTTAAGGTTTATAATATTTACCTTAAGTTTTATATACGTGGGGTTTATAATTTTTATCCCTTGGATTTATTAATCTAAGGGTTCATATTCTTAGAGTTTAATACTATTGTCTCAATATGAAAATCAACCATGGTCAACCATGGTCAACCATGGTCCAATGTCACATTATGACAAAGATTTTATTGATTTGGAAATCAAGCATGGTCAAGCTTGGTCAACCATGGTCCTACATCACATTTGGAATAGGATTTTCTGAATATGAAAATCAATCATGGTCAACAACAATGTTTATTTTAGTGTTTATAATATGTATCTTAGGGTTTATCTACCTTCTATTTATAATATTAATCCATTGATTTTATAATATTAGTCCCATGGGTTTATCTACATTGGTCAAACATGGTCAACCATGTTTTATAAAATAAAACATGGTCAACCATGTTTTATAAAATAAAACATGGTCATCCATGGCCAACCATGGTCAACCATGGTCCAATGTTGCATTGTGACAAGGATTATCTCAATATGAAAATCAACCATGGACAACCATGATCAACCTTGTTTATTTTAGTGTTTATAATATTTATCTTAGGGTTTATATACCTTGGGTTGATAATATTATTACCTTAGGTTTAATATTATTCTCTTGGGTTCATAATCTCTGAGGGTTTTATTATTGATCCCTTGGTTTTATAATATCAATCCCTTGGTTTATAATATCAATCATCGTCAACCATGATCAATCATAGCCATCCATGGTCAACCATGGTTGAATGTCGCATTGTGACAATGATTGTCTCAATATGAAAATCAATGATAAGGATATTGACCATATAAAATAATGAAAAACTTCTACTACTCTCTTATGGAAAAATTTATGAGTGTTGCCACTATCAATAAACACCACTATTAGATTATTTTTAATAAAACTATGGAGTTTGATAGTCTAGGGAAAACAAATTCTAGCCAAGGCAT
Source organism: Pinus albicaulis (assembly GCA_034641835.2). Taxonomy (NCBI): domain Eukaryota; kingdom Viridiplantae; phylum Streptophyta; class Pinopsida; order Pinales; family Pinaceae; genus Pinus; species Pinus albicaulis. The sequence continues at coordinate 692,561,443 of CM076578.1, forward strand.
GTAGTGATATAACCAGCTCACCTGGCATAGCTTAGAGATCATTATTTGGTTCTATTTTGGTTTCACCCGCTTCTTCCTCAGGCACTTCAGTGGATAGAGCTTCATCAACCGAGTTGTTTTCAGTAGCATAAATTTAAAATAATTTTGGTTACTTGCATTTATGTCCTAGGGAGTAATTTTCATCATAGTAGTAGCAGAGTCCTTGTTTCCTTCTTTCGGACATTTCTGTCAATGACACCTTTTGAACCTTAAGCGTTTGGGTGGGGCCCACAACCTGGGTGGGATGTGCCTCTGCAGTGAAATTTGGATGATTGGACTGGGCATGTAAGGTGACTTCTACCTCTAAGGCCTTGCTACATACATCCAACCAAGTAGTTGGGTGATACATTCAAACATGGGCTTGGATGGCTTCCTTTAGGCCACTGATGAAACATTCCAAGTAAAATTCATCTCCTAATCCTTAAATTCTGATGGCCAATTGTTCAAAATATGTAATGTAGTCCCTTATTGTACCTCTTTTCCTAAGTTTAGTGGGATGACCCAAAAATTGAGATTCCTGATCAAAGTGGTCACAAATGCCTTTTGATAACATGTTTCAAGTTGGCCTCCCTCGATAACATTTATGATGCCATTACCACCACTACCATCTCTCTTGGTCCAATTAAAGGGCTCCCACATGTATTTTAGTTCCATCATCCCATATATTATCAAGCAGGAAATAATTTTCTATTTGTACCACCCAGACTGCAGGGTTAGAGCAATCAAATTTGTACATGTTCGGCATGGGTGTCTGGTGGCTCGAAGATTGGTGATCTTCATGGAAATGAATGTGATGGTTGGATTCTACTTCTATGTGTGCATCAACACTATGTTCTTCCCTTATGGGTTCACGAGGAGTCCTTATAGCGACCAATACTTGTGCATGTTGGGAGGTAAGGGTCTCTTACAGGTCATTGAATTTTTTCTCAAGGTTTTCGACCTTCTTGGAAACCTTTTTTGTAGCCATAAATGGAGACCCGATACCGAGCATAAACTATCCCCAGTCAAATTTTGAGCTTACTTAAGAGTAGTATGCTTGGAAAGAGATAAATTGTAGGAGCCTAATGACGTGGTCCACTTGAAGCTACGTCGGGAAAACATTTGGGACCGTCTGAAAAATTGGGGCTTACAAGTGAATGGTACCACTGCGACTACCTCATCGTCTTGAATCTTATGGTCTAGTTATCTTGCAAGTATCTTAAGTTGGCCCAAATTTTTTTTTTATAATCTGAAAGGATTTTTACTCCCAGCTGAACAATATTGTAGTGGTTGAATTCCATAAATCTTGATAATGCCAAATATCTTGCGAAAATTGGGCTTGGAGTGTAGTAACATTGTTGAGCCGCCTTTTTGTCCTTATTTTTTACGATTTTTATCAAATAATTATGTGCCTTTCACTAGTGTTTTTAATCATTATTATCTCGTTAAGAGGCATTCAGAGGCAATATTACGAATTCTTCTTGTTCAGTGTTTTATGTAGAAATATCATTAATAATATGCCTTTTTGGTGGCAGATGAACAAGCTATGTAGTTTTCATACTAGCAGTATATGAATGTCTTATGAACACGTTCAAGTACAGATTTATCTTATGTATAGAAGCAACAGCTCGGATTTAATGTCAGGGATTGAGCACTACATTCTGCACCTTTTTATGAGTCTCAATATGAGATTCAAGATGAAGTCGAGGAAGAAGATGATGTTCCGTATAGCTATGGATTTTTCAATAGGATCCATGCACTTCAGGCTATTCATTTGAACATTGATTTCTCTAATTCCATGGAAGAAAATAACTAATAGTGTGTCAACATCAAACTCAACATCGAAAACCCCAGTCTAATCAGCTTCTTGGCCACACATTAGGATGCATTTTGAAAGTTGATACATAATTCTTCAATATTTGTATCTCTTCGTACCATATGAGGCCTTATTAATATTTTCATCTAACAAGAGCATCTATTCCCGACTTTCAAAGATAATCATATTTGTAAATATTTGGGTTTTGGAAAACTCGGCAAAACCTATGAGTGAATTGGTCACTTTGAAGACTGTAGTCAAATATTAATATGTAAATTTTAAATTGGGCTATTCATTAACACCTTATGAGCTGCATTTGTTAAGCATAGGAAACAACGATGCATTGGAGTCTTATTGATAGGTAAAGAATGCACCTCACTCCACATACACTCCACCCCTAAGTCTAGTTATAATTGATCCAAATGGAAAAAGGTGGAAATAGTATAATTGAACTAGTTCCTCACATAATTTTCGATGGAAGGAAGGCCTTATGTAAGTGCATGAGTCAGATATGAGCGGAAGAATGACACTGCTCGGGCACATGAACTGAGATCATCCAAAACCGATATTCTACTATCCCACTATTGCTTTTTATTGTTGAGCATGTAGAGGATATTTGTTTCCTGGTGCATTCCATTCAGTCAAACTCAAATCATCCAGTGTAAGGAGCTGCTATGGATGTGATAGGAGAGTTTTCTTCTTATGAACAAAGCATATGATGAAGGAGTCAGTGGCTTGGAATGTTGCAGTTGTGGAAATCGAAGGATACGTGCATAGCCAACAATATTACGCTAGGCATTAATTGTTGTAATATCTTCCAAATAGATTTTTAGTTCCCGAATTCCAATCGGCTGTAACAAACCATGCTAAATTTGTAAACACAGTTCTGAGGAAATAAAAGTAGCTCTGCTGCTATAAAACATAGAGTTTTGCACTCAAAAAGGAGATATGAATGGAATACGAATGAGGGATGAATGAGTAGGTAATCCGTAATGTAATCGGAAGTAGGAAGTGAATAATCTAATCAGTAATTTATGGTAAGAAGCAGACCTTGAGATCTAGAATGGGGATCGAATCCTAAGCCGACATCAAATTGTCGAGCATAAGAAATCATAATGGAGCAGCAGATGATGTATTTATTAATTGATATTTGAAGCGATGTTTTGATTGAATTTAATAAAAAAATTTGTTCGGCATTTGTCTTCGTGTAAGCGTTATGGTTTTTATTTTTGTCTAAGGGTTGGGTTAGTTTAGGAATTTCTCCAGGTAGTGGCAAGGATCCACCGTAACCGGGAGTCGAGTCCCGTGTTCTTTATAGTTGTAGGAATTGTTCTTTACTATAATTTGTAGAATTATATTTTGTTTTGAATTGTTTTCTAAATAGGATCTCATATTTCCTAATTCTATACTTAAACCATTACTTTTTTTTCTTGAATTTGAAAAGGGACAGCGAGCATATTGTCAGAGAGTCTTTGTAAATAGAAGGAACATGGAGTAAACAATTTCTGAACGAATACATAAAAAATTTGTCCTATAGCTTAGAATTTAATAAGTTTTTTTTTTCATTTATGATTGAATAAGTTAGATGGTGATCCGCTCGATGAAGTTTTAATCTGATAAATTGTGATGGCTTGAATTGGATTGTAAATCATGAAGTCTTGAACATTTTTCTACTCATGCGTTTGAGATTAAGAATGAATTGTGGTATGAGAGTGTTCATAGAATGAAATAATTTAAACCCAACAGTGCATTTCAATTAGAAAAATATATTTCATTTGATTTTCGAATAAGTTGAGTGATTTTTGCAAAGTAGTGACGCTGTTTAGTAAAGAGTGATTGCATTAGAGTACAGTAGTATAATTTAAAGGAGTGTTAGTGTAATTTTTTATATTTATGATTTGTGAGATTTGATGCATTATCATTTAAAGACTGAGTACATAATGGATTGTTTTGTTTGATTTAGATCGATGGTCAAGTTAGGTACAGTTCTAGAAACAGAGTTAATTTGACTAGTAACAATAGGTGTAGAGATTCCAATTTATACAATTCAAATTGTTTTGATTTGTTTATGAATACTACTTTGAGCTATTAAATTATCATAGGATAATTTATATCTATTCTCCCATAATTCTTCATTACAAGTAAATAAATGCTTAGTCTCTTTAATAATTAGAAGTTTAAAATCTTGCTTAGGATTGTAGCTGAAGTTAATTTCATTATGCCTTTATTTCGATAAGATTGTCTTTTGATTGCAGAGAATTAGAATAAGGATTGAGTTAAGTAGATTTCCTTCAGAATGATTGCAATTTAAGTGTGAGTTTTCTTGGCTAATAGAAGAATATTTTTATCATTTTACAGTTAACGACCATCAACAAGGAAACTTGTATACTCTTAAGTTGAGCCAAAAACACAGTAAAACTCGTGTTTATGACTCCCGGATTGACAATTAATATTGAGAGGTTTAATCTGACAATTAAAACCCCCTACATTTTGGCACCATTTCTGGGGAGTTGTATTTTGGCTCAAGTAAAAATTTTCTTACAGAGTTTCAAGGATATTGCATGGCAGTCAGAAAGCAAAGAGAGTATGGTAATACGTGAGTGAAGAGCCACACATCCACTATTGTGGGGTTTCTCCAAAGTCTCGCCATCTTGCTTATCTTTTGAACTTTTATTTCCTTTCCTTTATGTGTATAAGTAGAATTAGGCTTTAGAAATTGAATTTCCAAATTGCCTTGCTTTTAATAGATTAAATAGTACTTTGATCTTATATTTTCCTTTCATGCAAGTGTGGTGAGCTTTATTTTAGCCAATAGCTTTTAAATACATCATTAGATTCCAACGTTATATCATTTTTGGGGTATTGTAAGAACCCTTGTGTACTAATCCATGTGATGAAAGAATATACCAGTTGGCTTATTGAGAAAAAGGGAATGGTATTTTGAGGAATAATTTAATGAGGAGTTTTGATGCTGCTACAGAGATGTATAAGTCATCTAGTGAAGAATTCGCAAGTGAAAAAATTAATATTTTTCTTGAACATAAATTTAATATTATTAAATCTTTGATTTCGAAATTGGATGATTTGCAGGAACAAGAGAAGGATGAAGAACCATTGCTCATCCTTTGTGCCAATTCTCGAAAGAAACACTTCCTTGGAAAATGTCCACTTAGCGGCCTGAAATTTTGCAAAATTTGTGAGGATGGTCATGCAACCGAACATTTCCCATCACTACCATGATTATGAAAGGTACTCGGGGAATCAAGTAAGGAATCGAATCAATTTCCAAGTATAACTCAAAACCCATCGCCATTAAATAATTGGAATGATGTTTATTATCCTAAGCAGGTTCCTCAATAGATTTATAATCCTGTAGTTCCATGGAAAACTTTTAATCCTCCTCCAATTGAATATTTGACTTCATGGCCACAGTGGCCCTCTCTATGGACCTCTTCTTCCCCATGGCCTCAAGAATGGTTTTCCCCAGGGCATTCTTTCATGTGAAATAAAAAACAACCACTTGTGCAATCAAGTTATCATCCTTCGTGGTCTCAATTACCTATTCAACCTTTCTTTAACCCTAGCCCTAATCTATACCCTAGTCCTAATCCATACCCTAGACCTAGTCCTAAACCATACCCTAGACCTAGCCATAATCCATACCCTAGTCGTTATCCTAATCCATATCCTAAACCTAGGCCTCATTCAAACCCTAACCCTAACTTAAACCCTAGACCTAACTCTAATCCAAATCCAGAGCCTAGTCCAAGCCTTAACCTAAACCCTAGTTCAAACCTTAGCCCAAACCATAGCTTAGACCCTAAAACAAACAAGGAGGTCGCACAACAATTTAAAACACTTGTTCTTCCTATTGATTCTCCCACTGAAAAAAAATGATATATCGTCAAGGTTGGGGGAAGGGGTGAGTTTGGAAACATCTCCTATCACTACAAAACATTCACCCTAGGAATATCTAATTCAAAGATCATTAGAGGAGAAATCTATAATTGAAACCTATTCTAAAACTGTTGTTGAAACTCAAAACCCTAGAATTCCCCTGGACCATTCTTGTCAATTTGAAAAGAAGATATTTGAGCCTGAACTTGAGGGGTTTATATTTTGTCTTGCACCTAATCTCTTATGCCTCCAAGAGAGTGATTATAAAACTGTGTAAGACTTGCATAAGTTGGAGAATCACAAATATGTGGATTTCATTGAATCTTGGTTCCAAACAGTCATCAAGCCATCTTATTTCCTCATCATTCAGAAACTCTTGGTACCATATCAATTAAAGAAATTGGTTTCTCATACTCTGGTACGTGTTCAAATGTATTCTTTAAAAATTGAGTATGAGTATATTTAGCATTATGCGCACGTGGTTACACTAGAAGTATTCCTACACTTGAAGGAGACTTCCTCTTTCTAAAGTAGGGTAGGGTAGAAGAATAAATTTCTGCTTTGAATAAAAGATGTTACAATAATGTTATTAGGGTTTTTATTTTTAAAGGTATGGTCACTGAAACTGCTTTTGATCCACCTTAGTTTTCAACACACACATCTATGTCAAATCTTTTTGAGTATGATTCACTCTAATACTTCATGATTTTTGAAAAGTAACCATAATTAACCATTCTAATAAGTTTCAATTTGAGATATATATTTTCAGTTTTCCTTAGAAGTACTATTGGAGAACCCCTATGGTGGACCACCCTTGTAAATGTCATAACGAGATATTAATAAAGAAAACTAGCATTATTAACTCAAATAATATTTTAGTCATTATCTGGGATATTTTTAATAAGTATTTAGGCTAGAGGAATTAGCGAACAATGATTAGTCATTAAAATATTTTCACGCCATCCTGTACTCTTAAGGAGTAGATATGTCTCCCCACTTATTCAGTAACCTTTAAGGTTAATCATCATCAGAGCTTACAAAATTTTTAGGGTAGGATAAGAGGTCTTGTGATGAGCCGACCTACCACGATCATGGGATCTAACATGCATGGCATTACTGTTACTAGTCACCAAGCCAGAGTAATGGCTTTCAGCAAAAAAAGATGGAAGACAGGAGGTCTCATCATGATCTAGCTTGTTCGTCCATGTTACTTCTTGTGAGTGGCACTGTCATCAGCTAGTTACCAAGCTAGGATAGTGGCCTTCATCTAAAAATTCAAATAATATCTTTGAATCCACATCTAGTAAGTGGGACACAGACATTTCGCTGGGTTAAAATACATTCCTGCCGAGGTTATGGACACCTGCGGGTAGCAAGACCATTTCTATGGTATTAGAGTTAATTGTACAATATGAATTGCTTGGTTATCCTTCTCTGTCCCTGAAACTTATCATTTTATTTCTTAGACAATGGTTTTAAGACAATTTGGACCTGATGCTCTGAGTTCTATTTTTCAAAATTTGGGATCTTTTAATGATGTGGTACCCGTAGTGGAGGTAATTCTTTCTAATGATTAATATGAAATTAAATTTTTCATGTAGATGACAACAAAATTTAGAAGAGGTTATTGATTGGTCCAAGAAGTGCCATATTGCTCTATTTTATTTCTCTTTTTTTGGCATCATAACTCACTTCAATTTTTCATGGTATCTAGAGTGATGAATTACTTAACGATGACTACTCACAAGGTGTTGATTGACAACCATGTGTATTTGTGACCGCCTCTAAATACGTGCTACATAGTCGATGCACTAGGAAGAAACAAAATAAGGAGTTCATTGGAAACGGGACAACATGTATGTGCATTACTCTTTTCTTTATAATGTTTTCTTTTTGTACCTGATCTTGATACTTTCATTTGGAGCATGGTTTTAGCTGGCATTGTAGTAGTTATGTTGTAGGCTAATGAATGTTTTAATGATAGGCATCTCTATGTTCTTATTGAATTTTGGATGAAATTCTTATTGTGAAGAATAGTCTGATCTTTCCCCTACCTTCTTTAATAGTTTTACAGTTTAAAGGTTTGGCTTGCACGAGGACGTGCAAGATTATTAGCATGCGAGGGATGTTGAGCAACCTTTTTGTCCTTATTTTTTATGATTTTTATCAAATAATTATGTGCCTTTGACTAGTGTTTTTAATCATTATTATCTCGTTAAGAGGCATTCAGAGGAAATATTACGAATTCTTTTTGTTAAGTGCTTTATGTGGAAATATCATTAATAATATGCCTTTTTGGTGGCATATGAACAAGCTATGTAGTTTTCATACCAACAGTACAAGAATGTCTTCTGAATGCGTTCAAGTATGGATTTATCTTATGTACAGAAGCAGCAGCTCAGATTCAATGTTAGGGATTGAGCACTACATTCTCCACCTTTTGTCGAGTCTCAAGACAAGGTTCAAGATGAAGTTGAGGAAGGAGATGATGTTCCATATAGCTATGTATTTTTCCCTAGGATCCATGCACTTCGGGCTATTCATTTGAAAATTGATTGCTCCGATTGCATGGAAGACAATAACTAATAGTGTGTCAACATCAAACTCAACATCGACAACCCCAGTGTGATCGACTTATTGGCCACACATTAGGATGCATTTTTAAATTCGATGTATAATTCTTAAATATTTGTATATATTCATACCATATGAGGCCTTGTTAAGATTTCCATCTAACAAGAGAATCTATTCCCTACTTTCAAATATAATCATATTTGTAAATATTTGGGTTTTGGAAAACTCGGCAAAACCTATGAGTGAATTGGTCACTTTAAAGACTGCAGTCAAATATTAATATGTAAATGTTAAATTGGGCTATTCATTAACACCTTAGGAGTTGCATTTGGTAAGCGAAGCAAACAGCGCTGCATTGGAGTCTTGTTGATAGTTTAAGAATGCACCTCGCTCCACATACGCTTCGCCCCTAAGTCTAGTTATAATCGATCCAAATGGAAAAGTGTGCAAGTCGTATAAGTGAACTAGCTCCTCACAAAATTTTCAATGGAACGAAGTCCTTATGTAAGTGCAGGAGTCGGATATGAGCGGAAGACTAACATTGCTCGGGTGCATGAACTGAGATCATCCAAAACCGATATTCTACTATCCCACTGTTGCTGTTTATTATTGAGTACGTGGAGGATATCCATTGCCTAGTGCATTCCATTCAGTCAAACTCGAATCATCCAGAATAAGGAGTTGTTAAGGATGCGATAGGAGAGTTTTCATCTTATGAACAAAGCGTACGATGAAGGAGTTAGCGGCTTGGAATGAAGATATTGTGGAAATTGACGGATATGTGCATAGTCGGCAATATTCCATTAGGAATTAATTGTTGTAATATCTTCCAAATCGATTTTTAGTTCCCAAATTCCAATCGATTGTAACAAACCGTGCTAAATTTGTAAACAAAGTTCTGAGCAAATAGAAGCAGCTCTAGTGCTATAAAACGTAGAGTTGTGCACTAAAAAAGGATATATTAATGGAATACAAAAGAAGTATGAATGAGTAGGTAATCAATAATGTAATCGGAAGATGTAATCAGTAATCGATGGTAAGAAGCAGACCCTGAGATCCAGAATGGGGAGCGAATTTTGAGACGACATCAAATTGTTGAGCACAAGAAATTGTAATGGAGCAACAGATGATGTATTTATTAATTTATATTTGCAGTGATGTTTTGATTTAATTTAATAAAATTCTGTGTTTGGCATTTGTCTTCGTGTAAGAGTTATGGTTTTTATTTCTTTCTAAGCGTTGGGTTAGTTTAGGACTTGCTCCAAGAAGTCACAAGGATCCACCACAACCTGGAGTCGTGTCTTGCGTTCTTTATAGATGTAGGAATTGTGCTTTACTATAATTTGTAGAATTATATTTTGTTTTGAATTGTTTTCTAAATAGGATCTCAGATTTCCTAATTATGTACTTAAACCATTACTTTTTTTTTCTTGAATTTGAAAAGGGACAGCGAGTATATTTTCAAAGAGTCTTTGTAAATGGAAGGAACATGGAGTAAACGATTTATGAACGCATACATAAAAATGTTGTCCTGTAGCTTTTTTTTTTCATTTATGATTGAATAAGTTAGATGGTGATCCACTGAGTGAATTTTTAATCTGATAAATTGTGATGGCTTGCATTGGATTGTAAATCATGAAGTCTTGAACATTTTTCTATTCATGCGTTTGAGACTAAGAATGAATTTTCGTGTGAGAGTTTTCAAACAATGAAATAAGTTAAAGCCAACAGTGCATTTCAATTAGACAATTATATTTCATTTGATTTTCGAATAAGTTGAGTGATTTTTGCAAAGTAGTGAAGTTATTTATTAAAGAGTGATTGCATTAGAGTACAATAGTTTCATTTAAAGGAGCATTAGGGTGACTTGTTATATTTATGATTTGTGAGATTTGATGCATTATCATTTAAAGATTGAGTACATAATGGATTTTTTTGTTTGATTTAGATCGCTGGTCAAGTTAGGTACAGTTCTGGAAACATAGTTAAGTTGACTAGTAGCAATAGGTGTAGAGATTCCAATTTCTACAATTAAAATTGTTTTTATTTGTTTATGAATGCCACTTTGAGCTATTAAATTATCATAGGATAAATTAGATCTATTCTTCCATAATGCTTTGTTACAAGTAAATAAATGATTAGTCTCTTTAATAATTAGAAGTTTAAAACCTTGCTTAAGATTGTCGCCGAAGTTAATTTCATTACACCTTTATTTCGATAAGATTGTATTTTGATTGCAGAGAATTAGAATAAGGATTGAGTTAAGTAGATTTCCTTCAGAATGCTTGAATTTTAAGTGTGAGTTTTATTGGCTAATAGAAAAATGCTTTTGTCATTTTATAGTTAACAACCATCAACAAGGAAACTTATATACTCTGACCATTAAGCTGAGCCAAAAATGCAGTACAACTCACGTTTACGACTACCAGATTGACAATTAATATTGAGAGGTTTAATCCGATAATTAAAACCCCCAACAAACATAAACCCCAAGGCCATGGTACTGCAGAATGTGTTATGAAAATATGATTTAGACTATGGAGGCGGAAACCCTCACTGCACAAAGAGTCAGATATATACTGTGAAAGCCCTAATTGTTGAATCTGATCTGTACAGCAGCGAGAAAACCCCAATTGTTGGATCTAATCTAGATAGCGACAGTAAAACCCCAACAAGTGGATCTAATCTAGATGAAAAGGTAGGGGGGATCCTCAGATAGTCGAGGAACCTATAGTATCAAAGGAGTGTCATGTGCTACAGATCACAATATACGCAAGTGTCAAACAATAGTACTTGAACCAATATTTCAGGGCCCTAACTAAGGAGGATCGACTGTACCCTTAGCCGTACTACCCGACTACCCTATTGCATGTGAGATTAATCTCCCTGAGTGTTGTTCTCAGTGTATTGTAGTAGCAATACGAATGACAACATATCTAAGGTTAGGTTTTAGGTTACCCTAAGGGGGCTTCCGATATACCCAAGGGTACGGGGAAGTGCAGTCCATCCGTGGTTCTATCTAATGCACTATTACTCGAAGGGGTACCCACAGGGGTTACAAGGGAGTCCAACAAGCATGCTAATATCTTGTATTTCCTGCATGCATGCCTACCCAAATCCTCAATTTTATGTGCTCAATGATAGATCTCGTGGTTTAAATACATCGGAACACGTCTCTAGCCTAAAAAAATTTCTGTGAAAATTGGAGGTATAACTGGCCCTAGAAAGTTATCTGATACCACTTGTTATGCACTTGACCTACGAGAAAACAAGAATACTAGAAATATGAAACAATATAGCCCAAAACACAGAAATATCACATGAAATGAGACAAGCTGCAAAGATATTTTATTATTCAGAAACATAATACAATGTTCACTTACCTCTTCAAGGGGAAAACCTCCATCAGAGAAGAGATCAATTACAATAAGACTCGATGATCCTCTCCCTACTATATAAGACTATTTATAGCTTAATGACATCCAAAACCCTAACTACTAGTGGTCCCTTGCATAACATGGGTTAACCACTTTATTTATTAACTATGGCATGTTACTAATTGTGGTCCATTTTCTATGATTTGGGTCAACCATTTATAATTATTATTAATGTGGATAACCGCTTACGATATTGATTGAATCAACTAACTAATTATGACTTGGACTAGGCCCCTTGGGTTTATTACATAAATAAAGGGGTTAGGGTCAGGCCCTAACACTTGTAGATATTTCCACATTTTCTCTCTTTTAACTCCTACTTTGGATATCAAACCTTAATCAAAATAATGTTTATAAGTTTTGGAGCACCTATTTGAAAACTATTTTTTCTAATCCCTCTTGTAAATAAATTTCCATGAATTCAAGTGGATTCAAAAAATTCCAATAAACCATGGATTCAAGTAGTTTTCAATAATTTGAATGGTTTCAAGTGGTTCTCAATAACTTGTATGGTTTCAAGTGGTTTTCTTTAGTTGTTGTTACATATCATTTTTTAACTACATGGTATTACTTTTAATGCTTATTTTATCTTATTTTTATTGTTTCATTCTCCATTTGTTTCTAGTTTTCAATCATATTTCTTAATGCATACAATATGGATTAAGTAATATGAGAAGTGGACAATTTGAATTACATGTATTTACATGAACTTCTTGTTCTCTCAATTTCTAGCGCATTTTTCTCATCCTTTCTCTATATTTCTCTCGTATTTCCTCTATGGATGGAAATTTATTTCCTTTTCTAGATCCAAATCTCCAATTTCCCATGATTGTTGTGAATCTTTGGGTAATTTCTAGGCTATGTTATTTCTCTATGAAAGAATGTTTGTTGGTTTTTTTTCACAATCAAATTTATAAACTAAACTGAGTTGTTGACAACAGAAGCTCGATCAAGCCCTTAAGCCATATGAAACACCATTAGTTCCATTAATAAAAATTTAGTAAGGCCACTGGTGGGTTAGATTTTTAATGGCTTGATCGAGCCTTTGAGATCGATCGAGCCATTGTTTAACCACATATGCTGATTTATCGAGGGTTTCTTTAACACTCGATCAAGAAATTTTAATTTTTAATTTAAGTTCTCGCTCGAGTGTTTAAAGCACTCAATCGAGCTCTTGAATTCCTAAAAATTACAATTTTAGCAACTCTTCTGAAAATTTCTCTGCAACCCTATCGGATTTAGGGAATAAATTTTGCTTAAGTGGCAGAATTGATCACGTTGGATTTGTGAAAGAATCCTCTATCCAATGGCATCTGAATTTAACACTTTCGAATTTATATGATCTTTTTCATCTAATTTATCTTAAACATAATACTTGAAATTTTTTGGATAGTTTCAAAGGGGCTAAATAAAAAATCAATAACATAAAATATACACAACGAAAGAAATTCAAAAAATACCACTATCTTCGTTTATGAGTCTTATTCAAAATACCAAATGGAGACGAAATTGTGGTGAAATTCGTGTAAAAAAATCAAAGCTTGGTTCACTATATTTTCATATATATGATCTAAGAAAGTTAGGGTTTTTGCAGGCTCCATATTTCAATCTCAAATAGGTGACCTAGGGAAAATTGTCATAACTTTCTCTCTGAGCATCGAATTTGGATTTCGTAATACGTGAATGAAATTTAATAGAATCTACTTTCCTACATATCATTTTCAAGGCCAAAGGTCGAAACAATGACATGTGGCACTCCGTAAAATTTCACTCTACTGAACCAGTCTATACTCAGGTCATCGAGGGACATCAGTCATAATTATTTCTTGAAGAATCCAATCTTGGCATAAATTTTGGGGTTGGAAAGAATATGTAGAGGGCTACCATAGGATGACATTCCAGACCTTAGAGATCCAAAATTACAGAGGTACAAAATATTCAATATTAAGCTCATACAAAGAAATAAAAAGGTGTGTATTTAAAAAAACAATTACATAAGTTTTGTTTGAAAAATAAGTTTGAAGTGATTCAAGGGGCATAGTGAAGCACAAATATCATTGTGAAGCAATAAAATGGAAACACCGAGTAAGAAACTAGAAATATCTACTATGACGCATGAAGAAGAGGAAGAAATGAAACATGATATCTCAAAATTACAAGACCAAGTGCAACAAATTTTACTCTCGCAAAGAGTAACAAAAAAAGAAATGGAAGCTAAGATGGAGGGTTTGAAGAATGGTTTAAAACCAGAAAAAAAAGGTTTGAAGGATGGATTAAAAGTATACATGTAAGGTTTTAAGGATGGTTTAAAATAATACATGGAAGGTTTGACAAAGTTGCTACAAGAAATGTTTCCTAATGGCGAAAAGGTATTAGATGAAACTCATGACGAGAACAAAATAAATGTCAATCATGATTTCATAGACTCTAACATTGGATTCAATACCCACCATATTACAAATATCGATATGAGGAAGTTTGATGGCAAGGATCTGGTAACATGGATAATACAAATGGAGAAATATTTTGATCTCCATAATATGTAACACACAAAAAAGGTAAAAATTGCAACTTTATATTTAGAACCCAAACAGTTTGTATGGTATCGATGGATTTGTTCTTGTAAACCACTTGTCACTTGGTCATATTTTACAGAGGAAATGATAGCACATTATGATAATACAAAGAGAAACACCTTCTTTATCCAATTGATAAATAAATAAAAAAAGGGTTCAATGGTGGAGCACATTGAGGACTTCCAGAAATTGAATATAAGGGTAAATGATATTCCATAGGAACATAGAATTTATGTCTTCATAGGGACTTTAAAGGATATCATCAAACATGAGGCTTTCCTTTGGGAACCTAACTCATTTGAGAAGGCATTTAGGGTGGCAAGAGAAGTTGAAAGAAAAATTATGGCAACAAGGAAGTCTACCACTCACAACTATAAAGATGGAAGTGTTGTTGCTCCTATCCTTCCACAACCTACAAGGTTAACACCACAACAATTGGAAGAAAAAAGAGCAAAAGGGATTTGTTATAGTTGTGATAGAAAATACACTAAAATTCATAAGTGTGTTGAGAAGAAATTATTTTACATAGGTTGTGAAGAGGAGGAAGAAAAGGAACAAGAAACATTAAAAGAAGAAGATATACACCATGAACCAACCCTAGAGAAAAAAAAAATGAATCTGACCGTATATTGTAATGCATTCACAGGAATTACCACTCATCAAACCCTCAAGATAGAAGGACATATCAAGAAGAAAAATGTAATAGTGTTAATTGATTCACGTAGTACCCATAATTTTATTCATTGTAAGATAGCCAAGGAATTAAATTTCTTCCTATATCCAACACCAGAGTGTCAAGTGATGGTTGCAAAGGGAGGCACTATAAATTTCTCTAGAAATTTTTATAATATCAAGCTAACCATGGGAGAATATGTATTGCATAGTCCAATTATTTCAATTCCAATGGATGGTGTTGATTTTGTCCTAGGAGTCCAATGGTTACAATCTTTGGGTATGATAGCATTTAATTTTCAAGAAATTTTCTCTAATTTTGTTTGGGAAGGAAAGGAGGTTGAATTAAGGGGTATCGCAGGGAAACCAAGAAAGATAATCAGATCTAATGGAATGAAAAAGCTTCTAAAGAAATAAAAACGAGGCATAATTACACAATTTTGCTCACTAGAGTTTCCAACTTCGAAATCATCTACTTCTCTAGATATCCAAAAAGTCTTGGACAATAATTCCAAGGTGTTTGAGACTCCCAAAGGCCTCCCACCTATTCACGATCATGATCATGCTATTCATTTGATTCCACGAATTTTTCCTCCAAACATCAGGCCTTACAGATATCCCTATGACCAAAAGTGTGAAATTGAATGTATGGCTGCATAAATGTTCAAGGTCAATATAATTCAACCTATTCAAAGTTATTTCTCTGCTATGTTAGTATTGGTGCATAAGAAGGATGGATCATGGTTCATGTGTTTGGATTATAGGGAGCACAACAAACTCACTATTAAAAATAAATTTTCCATTCATGTCATTGATGAATTGTTGGATGAATTAAATGGAGAAATCTACTTTACCAAGTTGGATCTTAATTCAGGATATCATTAAACTAGAATGAAGACTGAAGACACTCAAAAACCAACATTTAGAACTCATGAGGGTCATTATGATTTTTTGGTCATGCCTTTTGGCCTTACCAATGCACCTTTTACGTTTCAACTTTTGATGAATTCCATTTTCAAACCCTTCCTTAGAAAATTTTTGTAAGTATTTATTGATGATATACTAATCTACAACAAGTCTTGGAAGGATCATGTTCCACATGTTGAGAGGGTGCTCAAACTATTGGAGGAGAAACAATTATATGCAAAAACCTCCAAAGGTTTCTTTGGAGTACAAGAGGTAGAATATCTGGGTCATGTTGTATCTCATTAGGGTGTTAAGGTAGACCCTAACAAAATTAAATCCATCAAGGAATGGAAAATCCCCACAACCATAAATAATCTTCCATGATTACTTTGGTTTATACAGTATTATCGAAAGTTTGTTAATAATTATGGGAGAATAGCAACACCTCTAACAACAGTAATGAAGAAAGATGCATTTTCTTGGACTCCATAAGCAACTAAGGCCTTTGAACATCTTAAAGAGGAAATGTGCTAAGCATCAGTTTTAGCTACACCAAAATTCACAAAAACCTTTATTGTGGAATGTTATGCCTCAGGAAATGGAATTGGTGTCATTTTAATGCAAGAGGGAAGACCCATTTCTTTTGAAAGTCGTCCAATCAAAGGAAAGTATTTACACAAACCTATTTATTAGAAGGAAATTTTGGAAATACTAAATGCACTAAATAAATGGCGACCTTACCCAATAGGAAGACACTTCAAGGTAAAAAAATATCATGATAGTCTTAAATAATTTTTGGAACAAAGCTTATCTTCAGAAGAGCAACAAAAATGGGTCACAAATATGTTGGGTTATGACTTTGAAATCATCTACAAAAAAGGGAAGCAAAATGTTGTTGCAAATGCACTCTCAAGAAAGAATGAGGATGTGGAAGCATTTTTTTGTGTCATTTTTATTATCCAACCAGATTGGATAACTGAAGCAAGGGGTGAATGGAAGAATAACAAAGAACTGTCAACACTCATTCAAAATTTGCAGCAAGATAGCAGTTCATCTTATACATTTAGCTGAAAAAGTGATTCATTATGGTACAAAGATTGCTTATATCTTTCTCAAAATTCCAAAATCAAAGAAAATATTCTTTTGGAATTATACATATCTCCCTTAGGAAGGCACTCATGATTTATAAAAACTTACCACAAGGTCCAGAAGGAATTCTCTTAGGATGGCTTTAAATCTGATATTCAAACATTTGTGGTGGAATATTTGGTTTGCCAACAAAACAAAGTGGAGAAAATTAAGACCCTAGGTATTTTACAACCTTTATTCATTCCAATTCAATGTTGGGAGGAGGTTTCAATGGATTTTATCACATTTTTACCTAAGTTTGAAGGAGAGAGTGTCATCATGGTGGTAGTTGATAGACTTAACAAGTGTGCACACTTTTGTGCATTATCTCATCCATTTAAATCTAGTACATTTTCTACTGCATTTATGGAAAAAAATCAAAAGCTACATGGAAACCCAAATATTATTATAAGCAACAGAGATCCCATTTTCACTGGAATTTTTTGGACAGAATTATTTCCTTGTCTGGGTACTCAATTAGCTCATAACTGATCTTATCATCTGCAATCGAATGGGAAAACTAAGATAATGAACAAATGTTTGGAAGGATATCTTCGTTGCTTTGTATATGATAAAAAAACATAATGGGTCAAGTGGTTACCTCTGGCTGAATGGTGTAATAACACTTCCTTCCATACTGCAGCAAAAATGACCCCAATTATGGCATCTTATGGATATCATCCATCATCCATCACATCATCTTTAAGAGAAAATTATAAGGTTCAAGCAATGGAAGATCACATTGAGCATCAACAAAATTTTCTCTAACTCTTAAAAGGATAATGTCACTTTTGGCACAGAATCAAATGAAATAACATGAAGATCAACATCGCAGTGAAATAATTTTTGATGTAGGCGACAGGGTATTTTTATGGCCACAACCATACAAACAAATGCCCCTCAAGTAAGATAATAAGGATAATAAATTATCACCAAAGTACTATGGTCCTTACAAGGTGCTGCAAAATATTGGTACCATGCCATACAAATTGGAGATTCCTGCATCCTTCCTGAGTGCACACAGTTTTCCATGTTTCATGCTTAAAGAAGGTTACACATGACAAGCTCCCAGTTCAAACAATATTTAAGTATGAGGGGTTTCTGCAGTGCATTATATTAGATATCATTTTTGGGATTCAACTACGTTAAAATTGTTGGAACTTGATGAGGAAGGAAAAATAAAATTGGAACCTAAACCAGTCACAGAAACAAGAACTTGACAACTACGAAATCAATCAATTTCAGAGTATGTCATCAAATGGAAGAACTTACCCATTGAATATTCCACATGGGAGGATGAGAATTTTATACAAAAGCATCCATAACAACTCAAGCATTAAGGACAATACTTTTTTGAAGGAGAGGGGCATGTTAGGTCCCTATAATACTAGTGTATCCCCTTATTGTTATTGTTAGTGTAGCCCCCTTATTGTTATTGTTGTGCCCATGTAGTCCCCATATTGTTTTTATTGTGCCCCATAGAAGCCCACTATTGTTATTGTTGTCCCCTTGCATTATTATTGTTGTGAAGGCTCTGATTATATTGTGACCCCTTAGAATCCTATATATAGAAAGGAGGTCTTGTCATTTGTATCATCCAATAATTTTTCATTTATGTAATGTAAAGGAGCTTTCCCCTTCGAAGAGGCTAATTTCTAAGTCGTTGATCTATATTTTCTTCTATTTTATGAGTTGGTTGTATAGCAAAATTTCAACTTAAATATTACTTCGCCAACTTCGAAAAATAATAAAAAAATATATAATTTTTCATAAAAAAATAATTTTTTAATAAGAAAAACTTAGCTCTATTAGTACATAAGAATAAATATATATATATATATATATATATATATATATATATATATATATATATATATATATATATATATATATATATATATATATATTTAAAATTATACGGGGCGGTATATTCGTGAACACACACGTATCTCTTAAGTTTTGTGAAACATTGCAAGGAAATATACTGCATTTAATGGAAAATTGAGAGATTATACGACACTAATTTTTTTTGCAAAAAATATCATTATATAATTCTCCACATATTGTCTTTTTACTCTGAAACAAAATTCATAATTTTTATATGAATTTTGACAGTGCAATTTGATAAAAGAGGAAAAAATTGAAATTTTATTACCACATTTGGCAAAAAAGTGCAACCCATTTTCATGCTTTCACCCTCACATATTATAATCATGTAATAACAATGTTATCGGTTCCTCGTTACCACCATTCAATAATATTTTCAATGTAGTCCAATTAATTTTTTACATGGTGCTCGTTGGTTAAACTATTATAAATCCATTTTTATTTTAATTAGCACTTATCGGGATTATATTGTAACTTTTTGGGCTATCCCAACCACATTCATGTCGTGTGCCAATCAATGTCAGATGGTGGTTCCATTAGTGTTGGTGGTGAATTTGGTTGACGTGGTTTGTTGTGGAAGGTTATAACCATACGGTGTCAGCTCTATGGAGGTCGTGGGGTCAAACCCATAAACCTCCTCCTTTGGTATTTTATGCTACAATAAACATTTAGATATATCTCTCGATTATGTCGTTAAAATGTAGCCAATTGGATCAATGATTAAGCATTTGGTTGCCCTATGCTGAGGCTGGGGTTTCAATCCTTGTGGCACCCAACCTCCAACGAATTTTGACCTTCAAACCTTCTGGGTTGTTCTCGTGGTGCCACATGGCACCCTATGATTAAGCCACATGGAAACCTCTCACTAGACCAATTACACATTACTAACACCCAATCATCTCCTAATCATTTGCCCCGTATCCACACATATTCATATCGCCTGCTAATCGTACTACCATGTCAGAATGCCACTTGTCCTGCCACATCAACTCCTTGCTTCCACATCATGTGTATACCCCATGTTTCCTTCATATGACCTACCATGTTTCACCCCGAGGGGCTACCATGTGTCACCTTTGTCCTTCCTTTTTCCTATTATCTCAAAACTTCGTAATGCGATAACTTTTCTTTGCCCTTTAATTGTACACAAAATATAGGTTGTACTTGACCACTATTGTGTTCAATAAAGTTATATCCATGCAATTATGGAATTGTGCACTAAAAACAATTTCAAAATTCTCTTTGGCCATAAGATTTCATTGATCCACCTTGGAGATACTTCACCACTATCTTTGGACGAACATTGTTGTGGATTAACATTATTCACCTTACTACAAAACATTCAATACTATGTATGGATGGATATACTCTATGAGATTATTATCCTCATCAAACTATGCGTATCCACCCTCATACAATATTGATCCCTCCATGTTTATTCCTACAATATTATTTTCCTATGAAACTGTGTGTATCCACTTTTATACAATATTGGTCCCTCAATGTTAGGGTATTTTTTAAGCATTTAAATGTTATGGTTATTTATAGTATTATTGGCAATTATTTTGGTTTGAAAAGTCATATATATAAAATGTACGCAAATATTCAATAAAAACATATAATTCATTATTAAATCTAGTAATTTGTTTGGAAAATATCGTCCATTTAATCATATATATGTAGAAAATAGATTAAATTTTAACCAATTGTGGGAATATTTTTTCCAAAAAGTTAACGAAATTTTGCCCCTAAATTTTTTCCTACTCCATTTTTGTTCCTACAATATTATTTCCCTATGAAAAATTCTTTATGCTCATTTCAAATATATTTCTTCCATATTGGATATATTTCAAATTTAGCTTTTAAAATATTTATATGTTTTGTGAGACTTTTGCATTGCATTTCATTAGACATGTATTTTAACGATTAGATATTTATTCAAAGTATGGTGGGAATTTCTTGCAATGGTAACTTAGTAAGTTTGAGCTCTATAATATCTACAATTTTAGTTCCCTATTTTAGTCACCCAATTTTAATAAAAAAAGGTAAAAACTTCTAATGGTTAGACTAATCATTTTAACTAAATTACCCGCATGCTTTTCTCTTGAAGTAATCACCTACACACTTTGCTCTTGAAGTAAATTAGATCCATCTTAATTATGGATCTATCAACTAGAAATGATGCCAACCTCTTTTTTAGTACAAAACTTGAGAAAAAGTTTGCACCCCGAAATATTTAATTTCTCTCTACTTGGTATATATATAGTTAAGATAAATCTATACAGATTCTTCATAATATTATTTATATTTATATAAATTTCACATCTCAAATATTTTTATTTTATATATATATATATATATATATATATATATATATATATATATGATGAAAAAAATAGTGATTTATATAATGTATGAGTATATTTTCTGAGAAAATAAATAAATACATAAATAATAATAATAATAAATATTTCTTCAGAATGTAACCCCCAATTTATACTAGTGATAATATATAAAAGATCAATCCAAAAGAGAATTATGGGAAAAATAACAAAAGAGATTTCAAAAGTGAGACACTCACATATACAACCCATGAACAATCTTATCACTACAAAGAATGCCACATTATTTAGTAGAAACTTTTCAAAAAACAAAAATGGAGGCAAACAGCTCTAGGGGACTAGGATCGAGCCTCCATCCTCGTAAGTGTTACTTTCCAAATGAACAAATTGCATATAACCATCATCTTTGGTAAGGCCCTTCTTAGACAATCTATCAACAACTGAATTTGACTCTCTGAAGATGTGCTCTGTGTAAAGGACAACTTCAGGCGTTGGATCTGTAATATCCAACCACTAAGATATGGGGGGAATTGGTATTTTCTGAGATACCATCAATTAGGGTCTTTGAGTCACCATAAACATATGTAGCATCCATTGAAATTCTCCTGAAAAAACATGGAAGTCCCCATAGTGCGAGGATCTCTACCAGCATGTTTGTGCCAGCACCTCCATTCCATGAAATATGGTTAAGAGCATGTGTTTCCTCGTAAGAGGTTACAGGTTCAAAACCAGCAGGGGGTAGAGTATGTATGTCTTTGCATACTTAACAGTCAAATCGTTGTGCAGAGGTGGGTCCCTTGTCCCACAAACAAGGGGGTATCATACACACCAATTTGGTGTCTGGCTTGGTCGTGACCTTAACATCAGATAATAATAATAATTCGTGATTTATCCTAAGTCAAACATGATACACGCATATACTTCGTTGAGCAGCGCCATCAAAATAACTCGCAGGAAATTGAATGTCTAAAATAATGTACCTGTGCTAAAGATATTTATTTTCCTGAATGTGAACATTCAAATTATCCATACACATCTAGATGTTGTGAGAAATTCTATATATATCAATCTGCAGTACCTCAAATATGTAACTATATGTAATATGTAATACTACATATAATCACATTTATATGACCTTGACATTTTTCTATAACATATTTCATTATTTTTTATTTTATTTTAAATTTTAATGTGATATACATAATTTAATTAACAACTTTGAAAAATAATTTATTATAAGTATAATTTTTTATTTTTTTTGTTAAATTTAAATATGAAATTATATATATATATATACATATTCCATTTGTTAATCGAACATCTTCCTCTACTAGGTTGCGGAGCATTCAAAAAATTATTGTATAATTTATTTTATTTTTTAACTTATAACAATTTTGATCTGTAATTTAATTTATAATTTTTTCCATATATTTGTTTTATTGTTAAGATTAAGATATAAATTTTAAAATAAGTTTATAAATAAATTTTTTTATTAAATTATACGTTATTTTATGAATTTGATTAAGAATTCTTAAGAAATCAATTAATATAATTACGCTACGCACATAATTTTATATCGGTGTTGCGCGGCAATTATTGCAGGCGGTGGGCAGTTACAAATTGGCTGTTAATCTACTTGTCTGTCGCTGTCAAATGCGTTGGAGTCATTTGGGACGGAGCAGCGATCTGCAAAGCTGGACTGTCAATTGCGATCCCACTCCTAAAACTTTTCTGTTCCCCACGTGGTTATTGCTCATCAATTTACCAAATCTGTTTCCCACGTGGCAATATCCAAAGAGAAGCCTTTTCCATGCCACGTCACTTAAAAATTTGGGCTTAGCGTCATTGTCAGCAGAGGGAATCTTGTGTTGTGGCTATATCTTTGGTTGGTGAAAAGGCTCTCAAATGGCATGTACCGAGCTACGTCACCAGCTTGGGAATGTGACGTGTCATCACAGAAAGATTCATTATTATAATATAAAAGGCAATATCGACACATGGCAGAGTATATCCATTTATTGGTCGGCCGAGAATGGTCAGTTCCAGAGTTGAAATATGCGCCAAACCTTTCATTTTTATTAACTTTTAAGTAACGATATAATTGCACACACGTTTCAGTATTAAATAATGGCTTCGTTTGTTGGCCGAGCCATAACCATCTTGTTATATTTGATATTACCGTGCATATTATTTGATTTAAAATTAATATATTTTTAAGAAAATATATTTTTCAATGTATATTGTTTAATTTAATTTAAATTTGATGACGCATATTTTAATATAGTAATCAATTTATTGTATAAAAAAAAAGTAACGAGGAACATTTCCCTATAATATAATAAAGACTATTTTAAATTTAACGATGAAATTTCTTATCACTTTACTCTCGAGTGCCCAGAGACACTCTATAACCTCTTATGAATGAATAAAAAAAAAATAGTTTTCTTGAATCTCAATGATAAATTGTGTTAGTTAATTAGTAACATTTGTATTTATTAAAATTTTGTATATTTTTTAATTTATTATTGGAATATATAAATTAATATGGAGATTACGAGGGATTATAGATATGAAGATCGTAATGAAATTATGGTTTATTTCAATTATATTTTGTACTGTTAAAATAAAATTATGGAATAGTTGGACAACTTTCTTTGCAGCCACTGTCTACTAATGACCACTTTCGCAGCTTGGAAGTGTGGTGGAACACATTGATTTCCATATGAATGATAGTGTTGGTTACTTTGCAACCCCCCCTGTACTACCCCCATCCCTTCGTTGATATGTTGTTGTTACTTCTGGTTTCCTTTTTGTTTACTCCTAGTAATATGCTAAGGCTAGAATGTCTTATGGAAACAATGTATGTAAAGTGTCTTCTATGGTATTCTCTAGTTCCCAATCTCAACAAGTCTGGTCGAAATGAGAGAGTGGGGATTGTTGAGACTGATTTTGTAAACTATGCTTTCCTGAAAATCTAATGAAAGTTTTTTGAACGACAAAAAAAAATGATTTTGCATTTTCCCAATACTCACATTCAAATATTTCTAGTCAAACTTTGGAGTGATTCACTATTGTTCATTTTCATTTTCAAAACAGAGATAGCTCAAAAAGTGGACCAAAAATATTTCAATGTAACTATTATGGAAATGCCAGGTCAAAATTTATCATGTGACTATTCAAAAAAATGCTACATCAAAATTTATCTTTTCACAAAAGATTTTAATATCAAATTAAAATTTATTTTAAATTTGTCCATGAAACCTAGAATAGACAATGATAGGGCATACAGTTAAAACACTCCATGATGTAAAAGTCATCAAACTAACACTCCATTATGTAAAGATAAAGATCATCAAAATAACACTACATTATGTAAAATTCATAGGTTTGTGGGCAAAAATCCACCATATTAAGAATTGATATAAACTTAAGTTACAATTTCTCAAATTAAAAAATAAACATTCAAATCTCAATACTCATACATCTTAACTAACCTATATATATATATATATATATATCAACCATTTTCCTTTATATACCCTAAAATCCTAAATCATTGCCCTCCATCATGCCCAAAATCTCACTGGCCATACATTTCTTTCATGCACACTGCAAATTTGTAAATTATTGATATGCGGATATAAACTAAATGGTATTATAAAGAGTTGTATAATAAAAATAAATTGAAATATCACTTTGACGTTGTGTATCATTTTGGCATAGCAGTATAACTAGCATTTGCACCTTTTTTGGTGCAAAACAATGCCGAAGGAAACCTCCTGGTAACTAGGTCCACACATCGAAAAAATTATTTGAGATTAGCATGGAAGCGATGCTGGCCCAAGTTGTCGTTATGTGCTAGTCAGCGAACCTCTCTGTCACTTCCTCTTAGGCATGTGAACCTGTATCAATTTGTTGAAACAAGTGGCAGACGACGAATCTTCAAATAATATCATGACATAAACCCCCACTATAAAACGCCTTCGGTGTAATAAAAAGAAATTAAAATCACCGTGACGTTGTGGGAAAATTATGTTTGGAAATACCAGTGAGAATTCCACTTTTTTATGTAAATCTGTTCTACTCGAATATATGTTTGAAGAGTTCCACTTTCTTATTTAAATGTATTCTACTCGAATTAAGTTTGTCCATATCATATCATTTTTTAAAAGATATAAAAGGAACGACAACAAATTATTATTAATATTTAATTATAACACACACACACACACACACACATATATATATAACATTATTAATTTGTTATATAATACTATTAATATTATTATAATATTTGGATAACAATAATAAGAGTTTAATACAACATTAATAATATACTAATCAATATTTTTATAATGTTTTAACTATAAATTAATCTATATATTATCAAATGTTAACTATAGTTGATTATTGTTGACATGGTCAACTATAGTCAACATGACTACCATGGTGAACCATACCTACCACAAGCATCATGGCATATTTGTAGGTGACCTATAATGAACCATAGTGGATGACCATGGTTGACCATGGAGGCCTATAATGAATGGCCAAGGTTAACCATAATCAAACCATGGTTGACCATGGAGGCCTATAATGAATGGCCAAGGTTAACCATAATCAAACCATGGTTAACCATCAATGTCCATCATTGCAATAGTAACCATAGTCAAATAATGGTCAAACATAAAAACCATAGTTGGAATATGGTCAACCATAGTCAGACCATATCAAAACCATGGTCAACTATAATCAATCATATTCAACTATGGTTGAAAATAGTCAAATCATGGTCAATCATAGTTAGACCATATCAAAACCATGGTCAACTATAATCAATCATATTCAACTATGGTTGAACATAGTCAAACCATGATCAATAATAGTTAGACCATATCGAAACCATGGTCAACTATAATCAATCATATTCAACTACGGTTGAACAGAGTCAAACCATGGTCAATCATAGTCAAACCATGTTCAACCATAGTCATACAATCATTAACCATAGTCATTCATAGTCAAAAAATATTCAACGATGTTTAAACATGGTGAACATGGACAACTATAGTCAACCATGGTAAACCATAGTCAAACAATTGTTAAACGTAGTAATTCATAGTCAAAACATAGTTAGTGATCTTGAATCAGAGATAATCCCATAGTGGACATTTTTTAAATAATAGTTACTGATGTTTAAATAGGGTGAACATGGAAAACCATAGTCAACCATGGTCAACCAGAGTCAAACAATCATTAACCATAATCAAAACATAGTGAGCGATGTTTAACAATAGTCACGCATGGTCAACCATAGTCTAACCATGGTTAATCATCATTAACTATCGTAACCATGGTTGATTATGATTAACTATGACTAACCATATAGTTGACTGTAGTCAGCATGGTTGACCTTCGTCAACCATGGCAAATCATGGTCACCCATGCTCAACATGGCCAACAATGGTTAATATCATCAAACATGGTCAACCTATGTCACCATGGTGAAACATGGTCGATCGTAGTTATTCATTATCAATATAGACAACCATAATCTATCATAGAAAACTATGACCAACCATTGTCAAATTAGTCAAACAATCTTCACCCATAATTAAACCATGCTCACCGATAGTCAATGTTTAAATTTGTTTAATAATATTAATAATAATATGATTTAAAACACATTGGTTTACTATGTTTGATAGTAAACACTCTTCAACTCCGTTCAAACATAATCACCTATTATTATTATTGATTAATATTAATAGTCAAACAAAGTCGAACACAGTCAACTTTTATAGTCAATGTTTAAATAGTTAAACATGATCAAACTTTGTCACCTTATGTTTACCATATTTAATAATAGTCAAACTTGTTCACTCACAATTGTCCTCAATTAACACAACTCAACCATACTCAATTATAGCCAACCATGGTTGACCAAAGTCAAACATTGTCAACCTTCGTCAACTAAGGTCATCCTTGATCGGTCATAATCAAGATTTTAAAATGTTTAATAATAACAATCTTAATATTAATATTGTTGAATAATAATAATATTGTGAACTCAGAGTAATATATCCAATGTCGCAATATTACATTACATTGCAACTTATCCAATGTCACAATGTGACATTACAAAATTAGTCAACCACATTTAATAATGTGGTTGACTATGTTCGACTATGTATGTTTGACATTCAACACTTTTCATTAATAAAGTTGACTAATAATAATATTATTAATATGGCAACGTCAGAATTGTACAAAAATATATCCAACGTCGTAATGTTACATTACATTGCAATTTATCCAACATCACAATGCGGCATTACAAAATTAATAAACCATAATTAAATGTGGTTGACTCTTCAACTATGTTTCACTATGTTTGACAGTCAACAATCTTCAACTTTGGTCAAAAATAATCACTGATTAATATTAATAATCAAACATGTGATGTTAGAATGGTACAAAAATCTATCCAACGTCGCAATGTTACATTACATTGCAATTTATCCAATGTCGCAATGCGACATTACGAATTAGTCAACCACATTTACTAATGTGGTTGACTATGTTTGATAGTCAACACTCCTAAACTTCGGTCAAACATAATTGCCTATTAATATTATTGATTAATATCAATAGAAAAACATAGTTAACAACATTAGTCAAACATAGCCAAACAAAGTCAATATTTATAGTCAATGTTTAAATAATATAGCCATGATCAAACTTGGTCAACCCTATTTGTACCATGATTAACAATAGTCAACCTTGTTCACTCATAGTTGTCCTTAGTCAACATAACTCGACCATATTCAATTATAGTCAATCATGCTTGACCAAAGTCGAACATTGTCAACCTTTGTCAATTTACAATCAAGATTAAAAAGTGTTTAATAATAACGGTATTTATGTTAATAAAGTTGACTAATAATAGTAATATTATTATTAATATTAAGGTTAACTATATTATTATTATTACTATTATTAAATACACTATTAATAGTTGACCATGATAAAACTTGGTCAACCCTATAACATTATTATTAATATTAATAAAGTTGACTAATAATAATATTAAGTTTTACTATATTAAAACCATATTCAATTATAGTCAACCATGGTTGTCTAAAATAAAATATTGTAAACCTTTGTCAACTAAGGTCAACCTTGGTCGATCATAGTCAAGATTTTAAAACGTTTAATAATAATATGATTAATATTAATAAAGTTTACTATTTTATGCCTTGAAGAAAAAAAGTCTCAATATGCTTGGGGATTGGGAGTAAACTAATAATCAAGTCGAGTACCTTGCATTATGTTAGGGATTAGAAATTGCAATCACAATGAAAATAGCCAAAATAACAATTTATGGTAACTCAATGTTGGTAATACGCCAAATGAGGAAAAGAAAAGGATTGCAAACCATGTATTCTCCCCTCATTATGCAGAGGCTCATCCTCCAAACTATGCAATTTGAACCAATAAATTCTTCCATGTGTATCAACATCAAAACACAATGGAAAATTCATTGGCTAATACGGGAGTCCTATTGGAGCAATGGAAATTGGAATTAGATTATGGAATGTTTTTTTGCACCAATCCCATGACCACAAAATGTAAAAGTTATGGTTTTAATTTTAAATTAATTAGCCTGTGCAACCGAATATGGTTTTTAAAGTTCAAATTTATCTCATCAGTATGATTGTGGCATTAACATTATGTAATAATTCTCGTCCACTGGAGAACAAGAACAAAACAAAGGATCCTGCATTAATTTTTTAGTCACAAATTTTGAAGAAATCATAATTTTTCCTTATATACATTAACACATAACATCCCACGAAGTCAAATTGGGATCACAAGTGGCACAGGGTCTCAATGCAATTGGGAAGCAACCTGTTATTACATGTGAGAAGTGTCTCAGTCTTCAATCCACATTCAGTCCTCTATATGTTAATGTTGTTATTTTCATTCTTCCATAGTAAATTCCTGACATTCCATGTAATTAGCTAAGATTTGGGTATGGATTTAGAAACCTCACATTTGAATGCCTTTGAGAGGTGATATTGGAGGTGGTGTGGTTATTTAAATTTTTGTCGTGTGTGGATGCCCTGCATCTTTCTACTATCAAGCGCCCATAACTATAAAATTAGATGGCCCTTCCTCTACAAAGTTTGATACGTGAAACATAATTCAATTATGATGGTGAATATGGAAGATTTGTCCCCAGTGGAGGAACGAGTCCAAACCAATAGGTTGCTTGCCAGGATAAAATAATAAATTGAGGGGATTTTGGCTACTCTGCAGAAGCCATGGGAACTTCACCCAATGAACCTTTGACATAGCACTTGCATTCGCGACATATTAAAAAATACTCTCAATTTGACTACGTATTAGAAAATACCTCTAAAAATCACTTTATTTAACCCTTTACCAATTTGAACCCAATACACCTTCCCAGTTTTAAAAAACCCCTACTTTCACTAGATTTTGTAGGTATCCATTTTTTCATTAACATTTTTTATACCCCTTTATATTTTTTTCATTAAATTTGAGCTCCATTTTACTATACAAAACATTTAAACACCTTTTACCCCTATTATATGCTCAATATATTATGTCATTTTTTCTTCAATATATATCCCCCAATATGAATGCATGTGGTATGGTATTGCTCCCCTAGTGAAGCCCCTATGCTATAAGAAACCTTCGATGAAGGAGAAAGAAATAAATGACTTGTAGTTGTTGATGAACAAAAAGCATGTGCTTCAGCAGGCTCAGTTGGAACAATTTAAGGTGGAAATTTGATAAGAATTGTTAGCTTTGGATGTCAGGGAGGCAAAAATTGAAGGGAATGAAGGCAATGTGCTTCTATTATGCGAGGATGCGGTTGGATTCAACGAGGATCCAGACAAAAAGAAATGATCCCAGGAATTTGGGACAACTAGATAGAACTAAGCACCAACCACATGGAGATTCGGGTGTACCGGGAACATATGTTATCAACCATGAATTGTTTTTAAACTTCTAATGTTTTTTTTCCAAGGAAAAAATTGAACTTTTTATTGAGAAAATAATGAGTTGCATTGCACATGCATTGAAGCATTCCTTTTACTCTAGGCCTCATATGAGGAACACTCTCAGAAAACTGGCCGAAAGAGGTTCAACCATGCCAAAAATTATGCCAACTATTTACCAGTTTTAACCATACACAAAAGAAACATGTATAACCTGTGACTATTCTCGAGCCTCCTCTTATGAGGAAAAACCAACCCATTAATATTCTAATGTTATGTACATAGAGGAAACTATTAGGAATTTTTTTCCATGACTATAGTTGGCATCTATGTAGTATATTGGATAAAAGTAGTTTTAGCATTTTAGAACTTTTAATTTTTATAGTTTTGAAAGCAATTCTTAGATGAACCTCTATGAATATTTTAGGGACATGGCCCAAAATCCAACCCTTTATTAACACAAATCAATATCTATTTCCTTCAAAAAAATATTAATAAAGTTGATTAATAATAATAATATTAAGGTTGGCTATATTATTATTATTATTATTTTATATGATTGAATATATTATTAATAGTTGACCATGATCAAACTTAGTAGACCCTATAATAATAATAATAATAATAATGAGGAGGAGGAGGTTGACAATATTATTATTATATGATTGAATATAATATTGATAGTTGACCATGATTAAACTTTGTCAAACTCATGTTTATTATAGTTAACAATACTCAACGTTGTTCATTCCTAATCATCCTCATGCAATATAACTCAACCATATTGAGTTATAGTCAACCATGGTTGAATAAAGCCAATGAAGGTCAACCTTAGTTAACAAAGGTCAACCTTGGTCGATCATAGTCAAAATTTAAAATATTTAATAATAATATTATTAATAAAGTTAAATTTAATATTAATATGTATTAGTAATAATAACAACGTTAACATTATTATTATTATTATCATTATTAGTTGATCATGATCAAATTTGGTCAACTCTACAATAATAATATTATAGGGTTGACCAACCTTTTTCACAAACCCTAATAATAATAATATTAGGATTTGTGATTAAGGTTTAATACTTAATAATACTATTAGGGTTTACAAATAAGGTTTAATATTTAATAACGTTTAATAATATTAATAATGTTTACCAATAATAATAATATTAATATTAATATCAATATTATTATTAAGATTAACTATCTTATCTCCTTGATCGAGGTGAGAGCCGAAAGAATCAACGACATGGGGAGTTATACAATGGTTGGGCTTCTCGTCATTAATAAAGGGTTGTGGTCTCACGCCATGATGATCATGAGAGGGTAGATCAAAGGGAATGGAAAAGAGACGTAGGGGCAACAGGTAAGCCCACATGCGAAAGGAAGGTGGTAAGGTGGAGCTTGAGATGGCAGAAGGAGGAGTTGGGAATTTCTGGGTTTGGATATCTTGTTGCGGTGACCATTCAAACGTATTTGTGGAATGGGAGCAACACGGAGGGTTGAATGTGGTGGATGAGTTGTTGGGTGCTTCCGAGTAGGCTTTTGAACCTCATGGCGCGTGAAGTTGGGTATTTTATCTCTCCTAATTTATCTTTGGGTCTTGGGTTAGGTAGTTACATTGAATATTGTAATTGGGTCATGGGATGGTTGAATATGGATGCAAATGAATGGAGTCTGGGGGAAAGTCCAAGGCATGTAGTCATGTTTTAAAATTTGGAATTTTCCACCCCTGTATTTGTCAAATTTGGAATAATGCTATCCCGATTGGGCATGGTCGCCTACGTTAATGGGTGTCGGGGTGGGAGTAGAGCTTTATCGGTTGAAGGGGGTTGGGAAAGGTCTTAATTATGGAAAACTATTTGTTCGTGGTGTTATCCTCCTGTATTCTACAGTTTCACTAGGTGACTATGGATTTTCTACAATCTGCTGAAGATAACATTTCTTGACTATCAATTATCTTCAAAAATCTCACTGCCTTCATTATCCTCATGAAACCTTTGTCACTATTACTCATTATGCCTTCTCAAAATCATTCTCCTACTCTAAAAACTCATATTGGGCTTAAAACCTCTCATTATCACCATTTTCCCTTACTCAAAGCACCTATTTTCACCTCCAAAAACCCATTAACCCCCTCACCTCATCAATTTCCCTTATTTCCTTAAAAAAAATGTAAAAAAAACTCATTTTTTACATTGTTTTTAATCAAAAAATTATACCATTAGGGACCCATCCTTTATATATATTAAAACTTTGTTTTAATATTAAAAACTCAACTCTTTGTGTTTTATAACCCCGCCTTTTATAAATATTTGAGCCCCGCCCTAAATATTTTTTAACCCACACCATTTGTTAAAAACCTTCATGAAACCTTACCTTCCGCCCACATTTCTTAAACTCCCACTCTAGTTTTAACCCAGGCTCCTTCCCCTTTAAGCCCCCACCCACATGCACCTAACCTTTACGGCCATAAAGCCTTGGCCTTACCCTCAGAATAAGCAACTCCGCTTATTTAATAGACCCGGGCCCCACCGTCCAACTTTCCCATCCCTCCTAACACCTGGCCATCGTTGATCTCATTCCCCAAGATCCGACGGCCCTGATCTAATATTGCACATTTACTTGTGCAGGGGTTAAACAAACCCAAGCCTTGCGATATGGGCAGTATTCACCCATGTACCCTCTGCCATGCATCAATCGTTGAATGGAATCGCATCCGTCGGCCCAAAACCACTAACCGCTCCTCATCCCGTGTAAAAACCACTCTCCCTCCTTCATGCCAAAACCTAATACCACCACCTCCATTCAAACATTCTAAAGGTTTCCACCTCTGTGATGAAGCTCTATCCACCATAAACCTCTGCGAAGCACTCCAAAGGCCCGAAACCCCTAAAAAAATGCAGAAAGAGCCACAAACGCAGGATCTAAGATTAATCTGTTGTTTATATTTTGCAGGTTTCATGGCAGGAATGTGAGAAATGCATTTCAAGGGTCCAAAATCTTTTTAATGAGTGTTCTGGGTGACGATCCAAAGAGCATGTTTCATTAGAAGGACCGGAGGCGTGAAATCAAACATGATCACCAATGAATCATGATCATTGATGGTGATTCAAACCCTCCCGCAACAGAAGATGCTCCACTGCGCAGCAAAAACAGACAGAGATACGGGTAAAGGAAGAGAAAATAGTCAAAAGACCGTAACAGTGAAGATTAAAGGGTTCATGATTAAATCAAGGAGTAAAAGACAAATAAAAAGGATTAGTGACAAATCATAGATAAAGGAAGAATTAAAGGAAAAAGCAGTAAAGCCTAAAACATAGTTCAAAGGATAAAACAAAGGCAGATCAGCACAGAAGAAAATTTGAATGACTAAACCCAAAGCAATTACTTCTTCAAAGGACACATTTGGACACCTACAACAAGTTTTATTTCAATAAAGACATCAACAGCTATTAAAATAGTCAGAGATATTTCTCAACCACTCTGCAGTTAATGTAAAAGTTAATAAGAAGCCTTAAAAGTCAAACATTCCCAAAAGTTAGCTCAAACAGTTAAGTTATAAGTTATTATTACAGTGAGTCACTTTCAGATATTTTGCCTTGGGCCTTGCATGGTCTCAAAGGTCAAAAAATCATTAACTCTGTAATAAATACACATCTAAAACCCTAGCTTAGGATCACCTCCTCATTTTGCAGATAAATACTGCATGTATTATTCATTTTTAGTGTTGGTTGGTTGGTTAATTGGCTGATTACTGGTTGTTGAGCTAGTTGACGACTGCTAGGCTGGATTTGAGAAATCTCTAAGTTGAGAGATCCATTGTATTATCTAGTAATGTAACTGTTTTGAACATCATTAATACAAGCACGTTCACAAGATTCTTAAGCTTTGTTAATGGTGAATTTTTCCTTCTTTGTCAATGTTTTCCTTCTGTTTTCCATTCTGTCCATTATTTCTCTAATAAAAGAACATAAATTTTAGATTAGGATATGATGTCTTAGCACCCTATTTCTGTCTGCATTCTTTATCTCAATGTTTTCTTCTGCAAGGTCTGATTGGAGAATTCTTAATTGCTCTCTAGTTCCACCTAGCTTGTTGTCTTGGAAATGATTTAATAGAGTCAAGACAAAGAAGTCTATGGTACGCCATGTCCTTTGGTGTAGCTTGAAATATTGTTTCTAAGGCCTTTCTTTGAATATTACTTAGTAGATTCTAGCCAAAGAAGTCTATGGTATGCCCTGTCCTTTGGTTTGTCTTGAATTGTTGCTTTGAAGGTCTTTAGAGTGTTTGGTTAAAGAAAACAGGTCTATCTTGCTCTTTAGTTGCACTCATTGTTATCTTAAATGTTTTCTTTGTCTAAAAATAATTCTAGGATTGTTGGATTGTTGTCTTAAAGGTTTGCTTATTAAAGTATGGCCAAAGAAGTCTATGGTATGCTCTGTCCTTTGGTTTGCCTCAAACAATTACGTCAAAGGATTTACTTGTTAAAGTAGAGTTAAAGGATTCTTACTTTCCCTTTAGTTCTACTGTTTTCACAACTTATTGTCATTTCATATGCCATCTAATCTAAGAGATCCACTTGATATAGTTAGCTTGCCCTATGAAAACTCTTACAGAGTTGATGAACAATTAAATCCTTTTATGACTCCATATCCCAATGGATTAATGTTTCTCATGGTCTATGTATTCAGCTGAAACACTCCCTCAATTAATCACAACATTGATCTATCAATTAACCAATCAATCAATCAAAACAAACAAGTCCTTAGAACTTCATAACTAGCCTAAAATCATAAAACAAAAGCATAAAGACATATCATTTATAAACACCTACATAGAGAGAGCCCTCTCTAAGTCCGGGAAGGCTAGGTCCATGAACTCCTAAGTGGTCTAATGCGGTTCCCTGCAGAGTTTGTTCTTTCCAATCTTGCAAATCACGGGGAGCCAACACGTGGTGCCATTACAAATTGTGTGTTTTTGGTTACAATGTTTGGGCACTAAGTCTGTTAAGGGTGTCAATATATATATGTTTGATGTATGAAATTCCTCAACCTAATGAGGACCACCTCAAAGTGGTTAAGGAGAAAATTTTCATTGAATGTAGTATAGGCTTCGAGGGCCCTCTGGTTTACATGGTAAAATCCAGAAAAGAGATACAGAGAAGCGGTTCCACTCCTAAACACCAAACTGAGTGGGTATGGCATAAATTGTTTCTTGATTGTTTCGTTGCACCCGTTACGGGATGCTTTGTTAGGTGGCGTGAGCATAGTGCTGACAGCATAACAGGTGGGGCCGACTCTAGAGCTACAATGGCAAGCAGGACTTTGGTTTGGCTTGGGTGGGAGTCAAGGGTACTAGGTTGGCTCAACATCACGACAAAGGATACAAATTTGATTGACATGGTGAGGGGTACCAAGACTACAAGGGAAGGCAACGATGTTTCCAGCTAAGGTAGTGACAACAGATACAGAAAAACAAAGGCCAATTTCAAGGCCTCTAGTAGTAATCCTAAAAAGGGTGGTAGGTGCTCTGATGTGCAACGGTTACAAGAAGAGATGCAGGATTATGATGTTGGCACACCGGCGAAGGTGAAGCATCTGATAAAAACATGGGAGATTGACATGAACCGTCATGTAGCTGAGGAGGTTAAGGTGGAAAACTGGCAAGATCTTGTCCCAGATCTGGACAACACTCATGGATTTCTGACGCAATACAAGCACACGGTGCATCTGTATTGGATTGAGTAATTATGTATCCTATGGGACAGGTCAGGGAACCAGACCCGGGTTTGCGAGAAATTCAAAAAGAGCTGCAACTGATCAAGGTTCAGATTCAGCATCAAAACAAATTCCTCAGTCGTATAAAGGGGCATGTTTAGTATCTACCTCAGTCAAAGTTACTGGGGTCAAGTGCTCATGATCTAGCTCCCATGGATTCTTCAGATTAAATCTTGTCTTTATGCTTACAATTTTTGGACTTTTGTTAAATTTTGTTAAATTTTATATGGTTAGTAATATAGTATATAGTAGTAATATAGGAAGAAAATGGTGGTTATATTTGCAGGCTTATAGAGCCTTGAAAGACAGACTTAAAACCTTTCGTTTTTGGATGGGTTATAATGTGTTTCAATGGCCAATATACTTGTTTTCCCACAAGGTGGGTTGAGGTCACCAAACATCCTTTATATGACTGTAATTGCTTTTATATTGAATGAATGAATGGAAAAGGTCCTGCCGAGCTTACAAAAAAAATATATTAACTATATTATTTTATTATTATTATTATTATTACTATTATTATTATTATTATTAAATATATTATTAATATTTTGTCATGATTTAACTTGGTAAACCCTATGTTTACCATAGTAAAAAATAGTCAACCTTGTTCATTGATAGTCATACTTAATCAATCTAATTGTACCATATTTAATTATAATCAACCATGGTTGACCAAAGTCAACTAAAGTCAAGTTTATTCAACCAAGATCAACCTTGATCGATCAGAGTCAAAAATTTTAAATATTTAATAATAATAGTATTAATATTAGTAAATTTTACTGTTAATAATATTATTGTTATTATTACTATTACTATTAATATTAATAACAATAATATTAGTAGTATTAATATTAGTAAGATTGATCCATAATATTGATATTAGGGTTTATAATTAATGTGTAATAAAGTTGATTAATAATAATAATAATAATAAAAGTTGATTATATAAGGAGACATTAGTTAGTTATGGTCACCATGTTTTACAATGGTTGACCATAGTTAACTATTATAATTTGTAGATAACTATGGTCAACCATAATTGACTCTCTTCACAATGGTTGACAATAGTTAGTCATGGTCAACCATCAACTTTAGTTAGTCATCATAATCCATCGTCAACAACGGTCAAGGATGATCAACCATGACCAACCATGGGCCATCTCAAGTTGACCATAATCAACCTTGTATAACAATAGTCAACCCATGTTCAACATGGAAAACCATGGTTAAAATGGTCAAACATGCTTAACATCACCCGAGAATGATCAACATCAATGTAACATTGCTAAATTGATGTAACATTAATGCAGTGTTACATTAATATCAATTCGAATCAAAATAAATGAATCTATGGAAAAACAAAACCTTGTTAAAGAAAATATAAATGAAGTGGGTGTGTTGTGCTTCACTAGATTGATATATAGAAATGAATTACACTTCAATGGAATAGTCATACACAATTTATAGTTTTCCAAAAAGTTTGAATGCATAAATAGTTATGGAAAAACCAAATTTTCTATTATTAATTATGGAAAAAACTGCTTATTATTATATAGAAAAATAAAAAATCATTGTTTTGTTATGAAAAAATCCAAATTTTGTGTTAAACTTCTTTAATCTTAAAGATTTATTGGATTATACTACAAGTTAACTTTGCAAATTTAAGAGGTTTAACGACTATTTATTTGGAAGTAATATATGGGTAAATTTTAACTATACCTATCAAATTGAGGTTAAAAAAAAAAAAAAAATGATTGTCAAATGAAGTGTAGAGTTACAAAATTGCTAGTAAATGACAGTTAAAAAGTAAAATATGGGTAAATACCCATCAAATTTAACCATTGCTATGAAGTATTACATAAAATATGAGATTCAAGGTTCAAATCCCCAATAATCAAAAAATCTTTGTGTATTTAAAAATATATTAATAAAAGAAACATTTTAATGTAGACAACTATGCATATATTAAATGGTTTTAAAAACTATGTATATATTATCTAAAACTACTGAAACAAGTGTAATATCCCTCTTGTGCAAAAATTAGAGAACCTTATGAAGTGTATGTGATCATATAATTTAGTTATATATTAAGTACATGTTTTAAGCACCACAACCTTGATGGAGGTGGAATCAAATTGCTAATTATCTATTTCTACATGATAATAGATAATTATCAAATTGAGGTTAAAAAAATAATAATTGATTGTCAAATGAAGTGTAGAGTTACAAAATTGCTAGTAAATGACGGTTAAAAAGTAAAATATGGGTAAATACCCATCAAATTTAACCATTGCTATGAAGTATTACATAAAATATGAGATTCAAGATTCAAATCCCCAATAATCAAAAAATATTTGTGTATTTAAAAATATATTAATAAAAAAAACATTTTAATGTAGACAACTATGCATATATTAAATATGGTTTAAAAAACTATGTATATATTATCTAAAACTACTGAAATTAGAGAACCTTATGAAGTGTATGTGATCATATAACTTAGTTACATATTAAGTACATGTTTTAAGCACCGCAACCTTGATGGAGGTGGAATCAAATTTCTAATTATCTATTAGATGGTATGTCAGAAATAGTTGAGGACGCTAGGTGAACTTTCTTTCCTCTTCTCTGAGAAAAGCCTGACCAGTCGAAGAGTAAGAACACAAGATCACACTGAAGAATTCGAGGATACTGTAAACTACCAAAACATGGAAGTCGTTAACATCTTCTCTAATAATTCCAGGCTTTCATAAAGTGGAAGATTGAGTTAGTTAGGTAGTTATGAGAGGTTAGATAAAGGAGGTATTGGATCTAATGGTCTAAAACATTTCAATCGTCTAACATTTGATCCAATGGGACAAACAAAGACACAATGGTAGCTAGGAGAGTTGTTTTCAAATAATGACGCCTTACGGCGTAAATATGTTTTGGGCGATTTGGTTTTTTAAATTTTATTTCTTTACCCGACTGTTATAACTATTCAATTTCTTCTCTGGATTTGGTGAATATGGTGGATTTGGTTATTAGGGAGGTTGAGAAATTATATATTAAGTGATTTATTGGAATTGAGATGGAGAAATTATATATTAAGTGATTTATATTGGAATTGGGTTGAGAAATTTTAAATTTTTAACTTATGAATAGTTAAGTTTTAATAATGAGAAATGTCCTAATTCATAATATAAAAGTATGTGAATGTTTTTTTAACTGATTTAATCAAAATTATATGAATTAATCAATTTAATTAAAATAATAGAAAGAGCGTAACTATTTTCAAAATAAATCTTAGTCTTTATTTTGTGATCATTAATAATAACTTTAATCTTTCTTTTATAATTAGTGCTAATAAAATTTTGATTTATAATGGTTACTAAAAATATTTTAAAATATTTTATAGAAATTAAATTATTTTTATATATTTTATAATTATTATTAATTAAATTAAAATTAATCTTTATTTTGTGATTACTATTACTTTATTTATTGTTGATAATTTTTTATTTATAATGATTACTAAAAATATTTAAATTTTTTATAAAAATTAAATTGTTATTATATATTTAATAATTATTAATAATCAAATTAATTTTTATTTTGTGATTACAATTAATAATTTTAACTTTTTACTTATAATTACCATTAATAATTTGATTCTATAAAAATTAATTTCTAATATATACATATTAAAATGGAATGGATGGTAGATCTTTTTAATTCTAGATGGAAAGGAATGAAATCATTTTCTTATAATAAAATTGAAATAAAAAATTGAACGAAAATAAAAACGATCTAGCCTAACTTGTCTTACACAAATAGCCATTTAAATTATTTAAATGTGTACTTTATTCACTTTAAAATCTTCAATTTATCATTGTATCGTTAAATTGGTATTGAAATTTATTTTAATTTAAAACAAATTTAAATTTTATTTATTAATTATTAATAGTAAATAATATAATTATATAAATTAAATAATTGATAAATGTTAATAGCTATTAAAATAGTTACCTATCATTTGTAATATTGAAAATTTATCATAGAGTAATATCTCACTACAACTAGGTTATATATATCATATTCAATTAACATTCTAAGTCAGTTTATGGAAAAGCTTCTTTAAAAGCATTGTAAAGTACTGAAGAGGGTCCTTCCATATCTAAAAGACACTGTTAATTTTGGTATTAAATATAATGATGATTTTGATATTGAGTTGATAGGTCATTCCGATTCATATTGGGCTCGAAAGCTTAAAATATGCATTCAGAGGACCAATTATTTATTTGTCATCAACTAAAGTTGAGTACAAAACTATGTGCAATGCTATTTATGACGCAAATTGATTGACAAAGATTCTTGAACATGTGAGAGAAACAAAAAATGCAAATGATTATAAATGTTATAATCAAAGCTCCATCAAACTAGCCAACAATTTTGTGTAACATGCAAGATCAAAGGAAAAGATGCACTCTAAGTAAATTGATTTATTTTATTGTAATACCAATACCAATGAAAATGTGGTTGACATATTCAAGCTTTTATAAAAGGAAAAGTTAAATATGTAGGAGTTTGTTAGGTGTGAACACATTTCTCCATTAAGGAGAGTCTCAAAATATAGGATTTTTGTTATGCTTTGTAATTGTTTCACAATTGTGTCTCTATTTTTTAGGGTTCTTTTAAACTCTTAAACTACTTTATAATTCTATAAATGTACTTGATTTAT
The DNA here is from genome assembly GCA_034641835.2 of Pinus albicaulis. Classification (NCBI taxonomy): domain Eukaryota; kingdom Viridiplantae; phylum Streptophyta; class Pinopsida; order Pinales; family Pinaceae; genus Pinus; species Pinus albicaulis. The sequence goes on from CM076578.1 coordinate 692,602,237, forward strand.
GGTTTGTTGAATGTGACAGTAAGTGTAGACAACCTCTCATTGTGAGTGTTGACTCATGTGTGAGTTACTTCTTATCATTCCAAATACTTTGTCTTCCATTTTCTTATTTGGCAAAATATTTTTTTGATCAAATTATATTTTTTGTTAATTAAAATATGTTTTTGAATGTATAAATAAATTCAGTACTCTAAAAAACTTTTGAAACATCTAAACTAAAATTATGATTTTAACAAATTATTAACAAATTTAACCTAGAAATATACCCACAAAACCTTCAAAAATATAAATAAAAATTTTCTAGTTTAAAGATTTCATTATGGTTGAAAATAATTTTAACTCTAGATGGAAAAGAGTTAAATCATTTTCTTAAACAAAATAAATAAATGAAATAAAAAAATGATTGGGCCATTATATAAGTCATAACTTGCCTCATGCAATTAGCGACTGAAATAATGTTAATGTCAAAATTTTGGATAATTTAATGTTAATGTCAAAATTTTGGATAATTTTGCTTTTTGTATGTAGGGGATTGATAGATAGAATTGAGAATTAATATACATTTTTAATTGATTTAAGAAATCTAAATTGTAATTAAAATTTTTGGGTGAAAATCACATCAAAATAAATTTGGTCGACAAAGAGTATTTTCAACCAGCCAATGTGGTTCATCATCAACTTAAACCAAGTTTTCTTTGACTAAAATCACAGGCCACATCACTTAAAAATCTGGATTTAGCGTCCTTGTCAGCAGAGGGAATCTTAATATTATTTTGTGGCTATCTGTTATCTTTCGGTTGGGCCAAAGGCTCTCAAATGGGTATGTACCGAGTTACGTCACAGGTTTGGCGATGTTAGGTGTGGTCATTAGATAAAGATATTTAATTATTACAATATAAAAAAGCGATATCGACTTAGCGCAGAGTAGATTCATTTATTGGTGGGTTCCACAGTTGAAATAGGCAGAGGAATGAATGCGGCGCATAGCAATAGTGGAAGGAAAGAAAGAGCGTAGCAGGCAGTATAAACAAAGAGCCTAATTGGTACTCACCACCTCACACTAGTCGTGGACTATTTTCCCGTTGGCTCAGCTCAGCTCAGCTCAGCTCAGCGCAGGTCAGCTCCGTGTGTGGACTATGGGTACTGGGTCCATAAGGCAAGTCCTATGCACGCTTTACAAAAATGGCTATCAGAGAGAAACGCGCTCTAAAAGTATATAGTTAATATAGAATAAAATCCATTTAAGTGCTCCGATGTGGGTTCCCCAATCCCCATACCATTAGATTGTTATCCCGGCTTAGATCGGTACCCATACTGCTACCCCAATTAGATATTGATTAGCTCACCCTTATATACCCATTGGACTTACAGCCGGCCCCTAGGAGGGCGGATGCCGCCGGGCGGAGGCGTTGTGAGCTTATGAACAGGGTAGTTACGCCTAGGGCGAGACCTTAGACCGATACTTAACCCGGTATTGCCTTTCCCACTTATAGAGCGGTATTCCCCCTTCGGGGAGCTTAGACCCAGACCGATACTTAACCCCCCATGCTGATCTCGATACCGACCCCTGCTACTGTCCCATAGAGCTCTATTATGAACCCTTCGTTGAGCTTATCCCAATCCCCAGACCGATATTGCCTTCTCCACGGACTTTACCATGAATCCACCTTCCTAGATAAGATCCCAATCTTAAACAGACGCAAGGTTTGGGGCATCACTAAGTTAGTTGAGGAAGGAGTAAATAGAGGTTGGTAATATAGAATAGGTTGGATGAGGCAGTTCAAGTAAAGAGAACAGAGTTTTTGGTAACAGTAAAGTAAAGGCAAGTAGACAATAGTCATAGTGCCTACCCACTCTTTTTCCTACTCTTATCCTCTATAAAGGAGGGGCTTGCCTAAGTAAGGGTTAAGACACTGAAGCGAAGAGGAATACTTCGTTACCGTAAGGCATGGAAAGGCCATTCTATTCTATTCTATTCTATTCTATTCTGGTACTGAAAGGGAGGTCTTACTGGCTGGGCAGGTTGGGACTGTCCCACCTGCTTACCACTTATTTGTTGTCAACTCAGAGAAAGAGAAGTTAACATCAGTTAGGCCTCTCTCGTCGAGGTAATGATGAAACAACCAGAGGACAATAGAAACAAGACCTTTACACCCTCGGTTAGGCACTAGGCCAATCCAACTTCTACCTTCCAATGGCTAGCTGTAGTTGGAGTAGACAACTTGACCTCGACTAGGGAGGAGGAGGCAGGGAGTTCTAGCCAAAGTATAGGAGCTAAAGGAAGGTTGGAAGGATGGATGGATGGTTTAAAGGAAGCCCTGAAGTATTGTCCGGGTTCAACCGTTGGTGCCTATCCTATCACCCCCGGTGGGTAATAAGTCAACGAGGAGCCGACCTGAGCTGAGCATGCTTAGCTGGCTGGACCATCCATTTTCTATTCACCCCCAGGCAAGATAGAGTCTTATCAGGTAGTAACATAGCTCCCGGCCAGAAGCCACCCTTTACACCCATTGAAAGACGGATATTTGCTCCTGCCAGGTTATGAAATATCTGGTCCAATCAAGACTTATCAGCCCACCAATCAGCTCTCGAAGTCAGGTAACTTCTAGCTCGGGTAGTGACAAAGTCCGTCTCATTCTGAGTCTAATTCCCAGTCTCTAGCTGAACCTGATCCTTATCCTTTCCAATAGGTAATTACGCTTTAGCAGATCATGCATATATTATATATGTAATTATGGGCTCTCATACTCATAATCGATCCCTAATCTCAGAATATCGTATACAAAGATCTCTCTCACGAGGGAGGAAGTGGCTTATCGATGGCGGCCCTTTCCCTGTATGTAATTATGCTATCGAATTCATTATTCGATCGATAGAGCGTGAATGCATATATTATATATGTAATTACGCTTTATGTTCAATGCAAGGTAATTTATTGCTTGTCCGCACCGGGCAAGGAACGTAGTCGCCAGTTAGTTAGAGTCGAGGAAAAGCCTAGGCGAATAGAGCCTGTCCCAAGTGCTTGTCTCAGCCACCGGTATCCATCCATCCCTGTCTCTGTTTCTCTGCCCGAGTCTCGTTCGGTTCACCCATGAACTATAGACACATTCACTGAGTGCGAATAGCAAATACAATCAGGACCAAGCTAATCCCCTCCCTCCGGGGACAGACCTAGCAAAGCAGCAGTCAAAGCCAATAATTGCATAAATCAAAGTAAGTGCTCATTACATTTATAGGGGCTTAACCGCCAGTTACTGCACCGCCCACCCTATGTGAGTGAGAGCCACCGAACTGCTTGCTTAATAAAATGCAATATGCTCATAGATAATAAACATGTATCGAACACGAATTTCAAGGGTCTTCTTTGGTCCTGGAGATAGAACATGTGATGTGGATCTCTCACGAGGCGGGTATCATTTATCACCGTGAGCAAGTTGGGTGTACACTGTAACCGACTAATAGGTATACGACTGATGGGACCCGACCGACCTGGATAGCCTCGGCGGGGTGGCGGCACCAGGATAGGAGTGTCATAGGCACATTCTGGAAAGAGAGAAAGCAACTGGGGGGCTTATCGAGGAATGCATACGGTAAGCTTATATAGGTAAGAGAGCTTATTAGGTGTAATAAATTATTAGGTGTGCAAGGGAGCTTAGCGGGTGTACAGCAAGTTTTTCTTAGGTGTGCAGGGTATAGATAGAGCGTAGAGGCAGGAAGAATAGAGAGTTAAGGCGGGCAGTGAGAGGGTGCTTTGAGAGAAACCAACTCCTTAAGACAGATTTTGGGTTTCTGGGAGACCCGAAAGAACCCCAACTTTATCTAGAAAAATGCGCTCTATGGCTTTTTACTTCTAAAGATTGTGCACCCACCTATGCTTGAAATACGTGTAGCCTTAAGCACCTTCTGATCTATTCTTCCGGAGAATTAAGTAAGCAATCATGGCAAGCTCAAGGTCAAGGTCTAGAGAGTGAGTGAAGCAAGGGCTTTAGCTTGAGTGTGGGTAACAGTCCAACAAACAGTCTTTCAAGTAGGCATATAAAGGGTGAGGTAACGTGTGAGGAGACGAACAACTCTCTTTGGGGGGAGGGGCCCCAAAAGAGAGGAACTTGAAGAACACAAGGAGAGGGATTTATCGTCCAGTTGAAAGTGCCTACCAAACTATCAGGTAGGTGTTTGCGCCCATCTCATATACATATACGGCCTCCTATACATATACGGCCTTACGACCCGAATAAAGGGGGCGCCACTTTGGTAAGTTGTTGAAGTAAGACCAGTAGCATAAGAAGGTTATCCCGTTGCTTAAGCAGTGAAATACCTGGCAGAAGTAGCATAGCCGTAAGCAGCATACCTAGTAACATATCCAGTAGCACCTAAAGTAGCAAAGGCCAAGACATAGCTTGTTGGGTGGGACAGAGGCAAAGCCATAAGCTAGGGCAGAAGCTAGAAAGCAGTACCAGTTTTTCACAGAATCTAAGCTAGATATAGCAGAGCTAGAAGCACCAATATAAGCAGAGCCTAGAGCACCTAGAGCAAGGACAAAAGCTGCTTGTTTTGGTAAGCGAAGCATAACCAATTTGGAAGCTTATCTTAATGGCTTGCCTACTGCTTTTCTTTCTTCCCCTAAACTCCTTGAATGGGATATCCCTACGACTGGAATCCCTACAAATAGAATCAATCTCTATACGAATGGTGATAAGTTCTATTTATTATCTAGTTGAAAGTGATCAGTGACATTATCTCATGTGAAATCAATTCCTTTGGACGAAAGATAGACCTGCTCTAGGGAATAGAACTGATAGAAGAGAGAGGGTAATGGACTAATGCTCAAGGTGTTAGGCCAGAGAGCATGACTTACTTAGGGTTTGAGGTGCCAACTCTCATTTCTTTTTTGCTAGGTTGGGAAGGCGAGGTTTACCTATTAACCATTACTATAGTATTTCCTCAAGCACCCAGGCTCTACTATGGTGAATTGGGGTGAACGGGTGAGCGAAAAACCGCTTCAATGGTAGCTCCATTTTCACGCGATTGAACACGACTTTCCTGGCATAGAGGTGTTGGCTTCCATCAAGATATTCTTTCCTCGATTTTGTCCCTGACTGATTGGTTGAGTGTCTCTTGTTCAAATGGTTCTTGGTTTCTGGATGGGGGCTTCGTTTTGACTCGGGAATGCCCCCGTTTGGTTTCTTCCTCCTCCCCATACTCCAAAGGTGGTGGGATATATAGGTGAGTGTAGTTAGGTATGATGAATACTGAATGAAAACCCAGTGTGAACTTAGTGGTTATTAGTGTTATGATCGAAATAAAACGATCGAATGAAAATTATTATTAACTTCTCAAAGATTCGATTGACATTAACATAATGGTAATATCTATCTATTCGGCGGGCGGGAGAGCTAATAAAAAGAAACAAGGATGGATGGTCCAGCCAAACAAGAAAGTCCGGATGGATGGGAGAGTGGGGTAGTCGTAATAATAATAAAGTGGTAACCCGATCTTTCTGAAAAGAAAGGAATTCTCATCTACGCCTACCTATCTATCGCCTATCGGGATGGTAAATTAACTCTATAAACATGGCCTTATGGGTGATTGGATTTGACCCAGCATGAACCTAGCTAAGGGAAAAAAATAGCTGTATTGGAATTGCGTTTACATTACGGTTTTCTAAAAGTGGGAGAGGAATACTTTCTTCGTGGGGATAAGAAAACATATACCATAGGATTATTAGGATGTACTCGGGCACTTACCTGTCTTCCTTCTGAGGGTGAGGGTTGAGGGCCTGTCTTCTGAGGGTGAGGGGAATTATAGAGGCGCGAAGCGAACGTGCCAAGGAAGGGAAATTGGGTGGTGAGAAGGGCCTTGTAAACTTGATTGGAGGAACTAGTGAATGGGGCCTTTTTTATTGAAGAAATGCCTTCTTAAATCCAAGTGTTTTCGTGCCCCTTAGACTGTGTATCAGCAAGGCTCTTAAATCCAAGTCATAATGGTACCCTACCCAGAAGAATTCCTAAAGTGTAATGTAAGGCTCTGGTGAATGCAGTATCGAAGCCCGTGCATCTCTATGTGAAGCCCTTCCATCCGTCCAATAATCCAATGCTCTAAGTGTGGGGCATTACTAAGTGGGGTAAGTAAAGAATAGAACAGGTGGATGCTCGTAATTAAAGGGTTAATAGCATGCCATGCCTACCGTACTCTTCCTGGCTTCAGCAATGGGTTAGCACTCCATCGACTAGGGTGACAGTAAGGGTAAGGTTGGTTAATCCGGTCCTGACCTGATAAGAGAAGGGTAAATAGCAGGCAGTCCCAACTAAGCGATTAATGAAGGAAGTGGTCTAGGGAGAAAGGTCTAGTTCTTCAGGTGGGTAGGTCTATTCCTTGCAGTAGGTTTTAATGGATGAAGATTATCGGCAAGGCTCTTCGGTGGGAACAATAGGTCATAGGTACCCTGAAGGTCGGTACCCCGCAGTATCCTCAAGCAAGTGTGATTCCAGGCCTGGCTGTGAATGCTGCTGTATGTATGGAAGGCGGTCCAACCAAAAGCTCTATGGGGAGCCGGTGCAAGGCTGTCTGTAAGTGTGGGGCATTATTCGTTCCCCCTCCTAAGTGGGTTAATTGAGGCAGGCAGTATTTCTAAGTTGGTGCAGGTGGGTCCCTTTAAATGGTAGCAGGGACTAAAAGGTAAAGGTCTCTGAGGTCTCATCCTAGGACTGCAGTAGTTTATAATTCCTCCTCTTCTTCTTTAATGTTTAATACCTTTTATTTTGGGTGCATGTTATTTGATTTAAATTTCAAAATAATATATTTTATTTTTAAATTTTAAATAATTTTAAATTTGATGATTTATATTTTAATATAATATTTAATATTTTTAAAGGAAATGATAAACATTTTGATATAAAAATATTTTTAAATGAAATGATAAAGATTTATTTAATAATATAATATTCAATATAATGAAAAATTTATTTTAAATTTAATGATAAATATTTATGTTGTATTGATAGAGTATTTTGTTCAATAATTTTATGGTGAAAAGGTCAAACTTTGTGGGCAAAAATATAGTGATGGTAAGGGTTGGGTGCAATCCTAGGGTGATTTTGATGGCTTAGATGTCTCTAGCTACTACTCAAGCCATAGGTTAGGCATGTCATTCAACTCAGGACTCACAACTCACATTTCCTAACAAACAAACAAACAAAAGATAAATATTTTTGTTATTTTAATTTCACTTTGTAAAATCCATTTAGCAAGACATAATGTGTAACCTCTTACAAGCCATGAACAATTAAAAAAAAAAAGTGTTTTCTTAAATTTTGGTGATAAAATATACTCTTTAGGTTATCAATAAACATGGTAAATTTGCAAATTTTATATACGTAATTATGATAAAAAAATTTGAAGTCTTGAGAGTTAGCTCAATTGGTTGAGATAAACATTTTTGTTATTTTAATTTCAACTTTGTAAAATTCATGTACTAAGAGATAATGTGTAACCTCTTACAAGTCATTAACAATAAAAAGAGTGTTTTCTTAAATTCAAGTGATAAATTATACTATTAATAATCATGATAAATTTGTAAATTGAATATGTAATTTTTTTCACTTTATATATAATCTCCTATTACTAAGAGATCAACGATTTAGAAATATTCCTTTTAAAAACATTTTTGTGTAATTATATTTTTGCTTTTGTATAGTAACAATATTTTGAGACAATTCAAGGTGTATAATTGAGAAATTGCACCCTCATGATTTTTTACTAGTCCACTTAGCACTCATTGCATCAAGTGATGCTCACGGGGGTGAAGAAGTGGGATTGAAACTAGTGAAATGAATCACATAGTGTCAATCATCACTTCCGGGGATTGCACCCGGTAACCAAGACTTCCCGGGAGGTCACCCATCCCAGATCGCCTCTGGCTCAAGTGTGCTTAACTTGGAGTTTTCCCCACAATCAAGCCCACTTAGCTTGCTACCCCATTTTCTTGATTGTGGGGAAAAATCCATAGTTGAGTGTGCTTGAGCCAGAGGCGATCTGGTATGGGTGACCTCCCGGGAAGTACTGGTTACCGGGTGCCAGAAGTGATGATTAATGCTATGTGATTCATTTCACTAGTTTCAATCCCACTTCTTCACCCCTGTGAGCATCACCTGATGTAATAAGTGCTAAGTGGACTATTCAGAAATCATGAGAAATTAGTCAATTGTGACTACCTCTCATGGAAATGTTCATAGATGAATGACTTACTTAACACAGTTGAATTGCAAAAATGATATCTAATCAAAATTCTTATTAACTTCATGTTCAAATACTTTATACTAATCATTCTCTGCAGCATCACCCATCTTGACATCATTTACAACCACTGCTTTTTTTGGATTTAATTGTGCACGTCGAATATGCACCATAGGATTCAATAACCTTTCTTCCAAATAAGCCATTTCTTCATCCAAATCAGAAAATCAATCTTGACTTGGATAGAAATCCTCTTCACCCTTTTGTGTTGAATGAAATAAAATTTCATTCTCGCGTTCTCTCGTCATCTTTTCCAACACCTAATTTCTTCCTCATACACCATCAACATTATGTCTGAATGTTTATCTTCCTCTTTATGCTTCTTTTGACTATCTCCATGAGCCAATTCTTCTAAATCTTCTGCAACAATAGTTTTTTGCAATTGTTCTTCATCATTCTATTTGATCAAAGGTGTATGGTCTTCCCTTTGGTTATCTTTATGAGACAATATCATTTCATTCTCCACTAGAATAAAATTCTTATTTTTTCTTCCTTCGATTCCTAAGAAGATATTTATTTTTCTTCCTTCACCTTCATGATAGTTCTCGATGATTTTCTATCACCATCTATTAAATAACCTACAATCATACATAAAATGTCAGATTTGAAAAAAATTGGCTCTTTAGTCTCATTTTATCCTTTTGTCAGCATCTCCCTATGCTGATCTTGACTCTCCAAAGAGTTCATGAGACTTGTAGTAACTCCCTCATTATCACTCTCCAAACAGTCTATGAGATTCTCAATAGGTTTCTTCTCAACATCATCCTCATCCTCACCAAGCAATGGTCATTGCTCTGGTTCAAAAATTCACACATTCATCTTGGCTTCCTTAGGCTATTCACTCCTCTGCTGAATACTAAACCTATGTTTTGAAGCTTCACCTGCAACTCATGGCATTTCACCTTCTTTCGTAGAATCCATTTTCATCTTTGGTCTTCCTCGCCTTCCTGTGTTGGGAAAAATACTGAGAGGGGGGTGAATCAGTATTTAAGGCTAAACAAATTTTCTTTTCTTTCTCTTAAAAACATATGTTACAGTACTGCATCCAACATTGCATCAGATAAGCATTAAGCATGAACAGAAATAATAGAACAAACCATCAACACATATGAACACCAAGATTTAAGGTGGAAACCCAATTCGGGAGAAAACCACCGCTGCTGTAATCTCAGTTTTCAATATTTATTATAGAGAAGACTTCTTACAATATATGCTGGTGCAGAATTATACCAGCACGCAGGCACCCACCTGCAGAAGGCTACAACCTTCTCTCGTTTACTAGCTACCACTGGAAGGGAGCTACAACCCCCTTTCTGAAGGCTTTGACCTTCAGCACTACTGTAGACCACATTTCATCAATTTTCAGACTGGATCCACCAGTTTCCATATGACATACATTTTCGGTCACCAGTTTTATTTACTTTCTATATTCTCACACAAACCAGAGATTTATCATCGTCAGATCATTCTATCCATGGGTGCATCGTAGTTTCAGATTTATCAGTTAAGACCAGAGCTCGCCCATACAGATATTCCTTTTAGAAATTGTTCATTCACAACCCTTACAATGCACACACCGTTCTTTATTTTTCTTCTCCTTATATAGTTTTCCCTTTATTAAAACCATGGGTTAAAAACCATTTAACCGCTAATGGTATTCCTTTTACAATATTTCCATTAGTTTGGCCCACGGGGTTTTTATTTCTTTTTAATTTATTTATCAATTGATAAATAAATATATTTAAAACGTTTTAATCCCTTATGTTTAACCCTTCGGATTTTATAAACAATATCCGACGCTTTCAAATAGTTTAATATTTCACTAAACCTTTGACCCCTGGCCCACATATGCGCCCCATCGTACCAAAATAAACTTTGCGCAAGTCCATTGCCCGATCACCGTTAGATCGCGAGCCTCCAAGATCAACGGCACATATGCATATCGCTCGACCTCCGATGCCGAACGTTAACGTGTGATGGTCCGCCGTACCTGTGTTAATCTCCGCGCACCTTCAACAAATGACGACTGTTCGATGACCCCTTCCTAGATCAACGACGCCCAAAGATATCGCTGGGCATCCTGGGTCGAAGTATAACGCGTGATGGCGCACGGTGAAAAGTGGTTTTGTGAAGTCGTACAGGGACGCGTGTCGAGCATTCTATGGAATCGCTCCTCACCAGGAAATACCACGTGCCCGACGAGAGCGGTGCGATAAAAACCGGAAACCGCCGTTACTGTTCCTCTCGCAAGGTTCCGCCTTCTTCACTCAAGGTTCCACTCCCCCTACTTGATTGTTGTAAATTGACTTATTTACTGTGACATCGCTTGCGCTCTTTATCAATAGATTAACCCATCATTTTGTTTATTGAGGCTTGACACCAGTTCAACGCAATCTTCATAACATCCATAACACAAGAAATTCACACCAGATTCCTTTGTGACCTTAAATTCGTCATTTCGCCTCTTCATGCTCCATTCTGGTTCCATAAGCACCAATGTACAGTTGCCATACCATGTTTCATTGTTCCAGGCAATTTTCCAACATATCTCCTCTTTTGCTTGTTTCTGCTTCTTGACCGATACTTCCTCTGTTCTTTTGATCAACCGATACTTCCTCTGTTCTTTTGATCAGATGCTCCTTTGTAGCCAATGCCTTTGCCATCAATGACAATATTCCAACAATCTCCCCCTTTGGCATTGATGGCAATATGCTTCCTCCGTAATACTCTTTCTCTATTTATCTTCTAGAAGCCCTTCTTTGCTTTTCCTCCCCCTTTGACATCAATGGCAAAGGGTTGATCGAGATCCTTTGCACCGACAACACCATGCTCCCCCTGAGATCATGCTACATCATCAAACAACAATTCATCCTTTTCATATGACCAATGCTCCCCCTGAGCCTGTGCATTTAGAGATGCCTAACAACACCTCTTAACCAATTTAATCTTCTGTGTTTAAGTAGACCTGATCCTCTGCATGGCAGAGACTACTCCCAGTTTCTATCTGAGATATTCGAACGCTTCCCTGGGTAGAGGTTTGGTAAATATATCAGCGACTTGTTCTTTGGAGGAAACATACTCCAATTTCACCTTTTGTTCAAGCACTTGTTCACGTAAGAAGTGATATTTGATGGGAATGTGCTTGGTCTTGGAATGCATAATAGGATTCTTTGAGATACTGATAGCACTTGTATTATCACACATAATGGAGATAGGAGGTGAGCATTTGATTTGAAAATCTTGTAGGGTTTGCATCATCCAGAGAAGTTGAGTGCAACATGATGCAGCGGCCACATATTTTGCTTCTGTTGTAGATAAGGCAATGGAGCTTTGCTTCTTGCTGAACCAAGATACTAACCGAGGCCCCATATAGAATGCACCACCACTGGTGCTTTTCCGATCATCAACACTTCCAGCCCAATCTGCATCAGTGTATGCATGAAGAGTAAGGTCAGCATTCTTTAGATACCATAGTGCAAAGTCTTGAATTCCTTGCAGATATTTGAATATTCTTTTTACAACCTGAAGATGAGACTCTTTTGGATTAGCTTGGAATCGTCCAACAATCCCAACTGCATGCATGATGTCTGGTCTGGTCCCAGTGAGATAAAGTGGACTTCCTATCATAGATCTGTATTCAGGTTGATTCACCATGGGGGAATCATCATTAGAACTGAGATTACATCCGGTTATCATTGGTGTACTTACAGGTTTGCAGTCTTCCATGCCATACTTCTTCAGGATTTGCTTGAGATATTTTTCTTGTGACAAGAATATGCCATCTGTTGCTTGTTGCACTTGCAAGCCAAGAAAGAATGTTAGTTCCCCAAGCAAAGACATTTCAAATTCTTGCTGCATATCAGAAGCAAATTTCTGACTCATAGACTCTTAATTACTTCCAAAAATGATATCATCAACATATACAACCACAATCAATAGTTTGTCATTTTCAGTTTTTGTGTATAAGTTGCTATCAGCAGACCCTTTTGAAAATCCTTGTTGATGAAGATATTTGTCAAGACGATAGTACCATGCCCTTGGAGCTTGTTTGAGACCATATAGAACCTTTTTAAGTCTACAAACAAGTTTTTCATCATTTCCCAAAATGAATCCTTCTGTTTGTTCTATATAAACTTCTTCTTCTAGATCACCATTGAGAAAAGAAGATTTAACATTTGTTGAAAATGCAACAAGATGATGGAGCTTAGTGAAATGAAGTCGCCTTCACTAAGTGGGCCCGCAGGCTATTTTTGGCGCAAAGTCTATTTTTAGACTATGTCTATTTTTAGACATATGGATCATGGTCTATGAGTTGCAGGACGATATTTATGGATGATTGGTCGAGTTGGAAAAAACAGATGGACCTCTATTTTTAGACATTGGGCGGTTTCTATTTTTAGACTGCCGGGCTAAAAATAGAACAGTCAAATATTATTAACCCTTAATAATATTTAGACTATAAACATTATCTTTTCCTCTTGGAGCACTTCAGTTTGATGCTTGGATGTGGCACATGCAGCTGACAGAAGGAAATACGCTTTTCCTAAGGATTAGTTGAGCTATTGCATGGTTGACTTCAGTTAGAACTCATGTGGCAGAGTTTGGTGGAGTTGATGAGACAGTTGGTGGAGTTGTGTTCGGTTTAACTTTGTTGAACTAGTTGTATTTAGTCTAACTGACAAATACACTAGTGATGAGTGGTGTGAATTAATTATTAATTAATTCACTAATTATTAACTCATAAATCAACTAAAGAACACATCAGCTAACTGCAATGCATGGACAGTTCAGTGGAGACCAGTGTTAGAGGTGGGTGAAAGGGTGAGTCTACTATCAGTTGTGACTATAGCTGTGCATGAGATTTGCACACACATTGATTGAGATTGCCAATGAGGATTGCGCAGTACAAGCCAGTGGGATTCGAACTTGAATCTCATCATTATTCATCTTGGATTGCGCAGTAGAGGCAGGCAGACTTGTGGAGGAGATTTGAACCTGTGACTTGTTCAGATCTGAGCTAGTTTGTGTGTAACTATTGGAGATAGTACTGAGTACTTGTGAGGAGTATTGTACTATGATTGTTACATGTTATCTATCATTATAATATACAGATAGTTGGGGGTTTTCAGCTGTATGCTTTCCCCATTACATACTGTGTTTATGTGTGCTTGACTATTGTGTTTATGTGCGCATGCGACTGTTTCTATTTCCGCATATTGATGATCAATTGTAGAAGAGGTTATGTATTATGCATGAAGCTTAAATAGTGTGTAATCAGGATAATATCGGTGAATAATTCAGAAAATTATTCAAATTTCTACATGGTATCAGAGCGAAATTGATCATCGGATCTATTACAATGATTACAATTTATTTCGGTAGACAGAGTCTGTAAGCGGGCCAGGTAGCCTCTGGATCCATCCTTTCTCTGAAAGGTGATATATCCAGTAAATGCCCCTACAATCGATCTCTGTGCTAGAAATACTTTGTTCTCACAGATCGGAAGCAGTTGAGTTTTGAGCTGGTGGAATTCGAATTTGCAGCAGAATTTGGAATTCGAATTTGGAGCAGTTTTCTTGGTGCCAGAGTTGAAATGTCTTTCAATGGATTGCTACTGGAATATGCCCTTGAGGGCAGTTCAAATTATGTTGCATGGAAGGACAAAATAGAGGCGGTATTAGATGATAACGGGCTGAAGGAGTTCATAGAAGCTGAGATTCCAAAGCCTACTGATGCTGCTCAAGTTGAGGCTTGGAAAAAGAAGATGGCAAAATGTCGAAGGATTCTGTTGGAGGGCGTGAAGGATCACATTGTATCCAGCATGCATGGAAAAGCTTCTCCATACTTAATGTGGAAAGCATTGACAGATTTATTCCAAAGCAAGAGCGACCAGAGGAAGTTGGCGCTCAAGGATAAACTCAGACACATAAAGATGGAGAAAGGCGACAGTATGCCGAAGTACCTCACGAAGTTCATCCAATGCAGGGATGAGTTGGGAAGTGTGGGGGTGACTGTCGATGATGAGGAATTGGTGAGCTTGGCTCTCCTTGGTCTTCCGAAGAGTTGGCATGCCTATCAGGATTCTGTCAATGGTCGGGAGAAATTGCCAGGATGGGAGCGACTTTGGTCGGATCTTGTGCGAGAGGAGATAAGGCGGAATACCAGGGACGGATCTTCATCAAAGGCATCTGATGAAGAAAATTGCGCTTTGGCTGCCAAATAAAAGAAGGGGAAGAGAAAGAACGCTTCTCATTCTGGTGCAAAAGGAAAGAAGCAGGACATGTCCAAGGTGAAGTGCTTTCACTGTCACCAGCACGGACATTATGCCACAAATTGTCCGTAGAAGAAGAAAAATAAGCAGGCTGCTGGATCTGCAGCGGGAGAGGCCTTAGCCTCGCAGTTTGAGCTGGATTTTTCCCTGATCGCATGCTTGGTCTCAAGTGTGATGGGATCAGTATGGTTCTTGGGCAGTGGTGTGTCTTTTCACATGACTGGAGATCGAGATCTGTTTTCAGATCTGGATGAGAAAGATCTTGGAGCGCACATCGAGATGGGCGATGATGGTAGATACAGTGCGACCGGTATCGGTACCATTTCCTTTAAGAGGGAGTCTGGTAAACCCTTCGTATTGAAGGATGTGATGCATGTTCCAGGATTGAAGAAGAATCTGATCTCTGTGGCGATGTTAGAAGACAAGAGGTACGATGTTGTCTTCAGCGAAGGAAAGGCTTTCCTCCGCAGTAAGACAACTGGAGAAACCCGGAAGATAGGGGTTCGAGTCAAGAACCTTTATCAATTGCATGTAGATGGCGGTGCAGCAATGGCATGCAAGGCTGAAGGAGTGGTGAGCCGGGATGATGGCGAGTTGTGGCACCGGAGATTGGGCCACCTTCACCATGGAGCTTTGAAGATACTAAGTAGCTTAGTATTTCTAATGGCTTTTAAGGGCAATTCTCATAGCTTAGATCAAGGGGTGTACCTTGGGAAAATTTGGGAAAGCCACTCTTTCACGAGAAGGATAGTCGCGCCACGACGATCCTTGAGAGAGTTCACACAGACGTGTGTGGTCCTTTCTCTGTAGCTTCGACAGCAAAGCACAAGTAATATGTGATATTTGTTGATGATTTCTCTCGGAAGTGCTGGATCTTCTTCATGCAGAAGAAGAGCGAGACATATTCAAAGTTCTGTGAATTCAAGGCACTGGTTGAGAAGGAATCGGGGAAGCATGTGAAGGCTCTTAGGAGCTACAATGGTGGTGAATTCATCTTCGCGAATTCAAGGACTTTTGCAGCCAAGGGATTCGAGAGAGTCACATCGCATCTCCATAACCTACAAAGCATAACGAGGTTGCCGAGCGAAAGAACCGTAACGACCGTGCAAGCCGCACGGCAATGCTCTCATGATCAGGGCCTACCCATTCACTTGTGGGTGGAGGCATGCAATACTACAGTATATGTGTAGAACCGTTGTCCTCACAAGATACTTGGCATGAGTACACCTGAGGAGGCGTTTTATAGTAAGAAGCCTGATATTTCCCATTTGAGGATTTTCGGTTCACCTGTTTACATTCATGTGATGAAGGATGCCAGGAAGAAGTTGGAGCCGACCGTAGAGGTTGGGATATTTGTGGGGTACACCGATACACCCCACAACTATCGTGTGTATTTTCCAGACAGTCGCAAGACTATTGTGTGACGGGATATCAAATTTCAAGAGGAGAAAGCCATGAAGTGTTCGCTTGAGAGGGAGCCACACTTGCATGAAGACGAGGAGCTATTAGTTCCTAAGGATGAGCCTCAGGATGTGGATCAGCCACAAGAGGAGGTTCATGGAGTGGAAGAGACCACTCATGCAACACCAACCATCAGAGGGCAGAAGCGCACTACAGAAGCTGAGCGACTGGCTCAAGATGCAGAGAAGGTTGTAGGAGCACCTACAACACACAAGCAGCAGAGATTACCACCGGACCTCGCACTGGATACATGGCTCAGAGCAAATGTCGATTGCAGCCATCCTCTTTCGAGGAAGTTGTGGAGGACCCCGCATGGGTAGATGCCATGGTGGAAGAGTATGATTCGATTGTCAGAAACAGTGCATGGGAGATTGTCCCAAGGCCGAAAGGGAAATCAGTGGTGGGTTCGAGATGGATCTACAAAGTGAAGCAGGCGGCTGACGGGAGTGTGGAGAAGTACAAGGCAAGATTTGTTGCCCGAGGCTTCTCACAGATAGAGGGGATCGATTATGAGGAGACTTTTGCACCTATCGCAAGGTACTCTTCCATACGGACGATCCTAGCTCTCTCAGCGCAGATGGGGTGGCACATCCATCAGATGGATGTGAAGACTGCGTTCCTCAACAGAGTCATTGAGGAGGAGGTGTACATAGAGCAGCCCGAAGGTTTCGAGATCTTCAGCAGTGAGTCGCATGTGTGCAAACTCAAGAGAGCACTGTATGGGTTGAAACAAGCACCTCGTGCTTGGTACACACGGATAGACAATTATTTCACCGGACTTGGATTCTCCAAGAGTGAGGCGGATCCTAACCTGTACCAGATTGTGGTGGAGGGGAAGTTGCTGATCATTGTACTGTATGTATATGATCTGATTTTGACGGGTGATGAGCTGTTGATACTTTCATGCAAGGAGGATCTTGCTAGAGAGTTTGAGATGAAGGACTTGGGCCTCCTTCATTATTTCCTGGGATTGGAAATTTGGCAGCGTAGTGATGGACTATTTGTTTCTCAGGGTAAGTATGCCCGAGAAATATTGGAGAAGTTAAACATGCATGGCTGCAAGCCTGTTGATACTCCTCTTCCTGGAGGTTGGAGGAAGGAGGATGCTACTTCAGCTGAGGTAGTGGATGCCACTGTTTATCGACAGTTGGTGGGGTCGCTTATGTATCTGGTCAATACACGACCCGATATATGCTATGCTGTTAACCAGCTTTCACAAGCTATGGTTAAGCCAACCAAGCTCTTCTGGAAGGCAGGCAAGCATGTATTGCGTTATCTTAGAGGCACATCGAGATATGGCTTGTGGTACAGACAGGAGGATGAGGTGAAGCTTTGTGGCTTCACGGATGCAGATTGGGCAGGGAGCCCAACGGACAGAAAGAGCACATCTGGAGGGATCTTCAGTATCGGGTCGACAACAGTTTCTTGGTACAGCAGGAAGCATAGATCCGTGGCACTCAGTTCAGCAGAGGCTGAGTATATGGCAGCAAGCTTGGCTGCATGCGAGGCCATATGGATGAGGAAGATTCTGGTCGGGTTGTTCAGGTCACACTTGGAGCCTACTGTGATTTATTGTGATAACCAGAGTTGCATTAAACTCTCGGCTAATCCAGTATTTCATGATAGATCCAAACACATCGACATCAGGTACCATCATATCAGAGATTGTGTGCAGCGGAGAGTCATGTTACTTTCATATATTCCCACGGAGGATCAGGATGCTAACATCTTGACGAAGGCGCTCACCAGGAGCAAATTTGAATACCACAGAGGCAGGATAGGGGTTGCAGATAATCCATATCTTGTTGAGAGGGAGTGTTGAAAGTGCAACAAGATGATGGAGCTTAGTGAAATGAAGTCACCTTCACTAAGTGGGCCCGCAAGCTATTTTTGGCGCAAAGTCTATTTTTAGACATATGGATCATGGTCTATGAGTTGCAGGATGCTATTTATGGATGATTGGCCGAGTTGGTAAAAATAGATGGACCTCTATTTTTAGACATTGGGCGGTTTCTATTTTTAGACTGCCGAGCTAAAAATAGAACAGTCAAATATTATTAACCCTTAATAATATTTAGACTATAAACATTATCTTTTCCTCTTGGAGCACTTCAGTTTGATGCTTGGATGTGGCACATGCAGCTGACAGAAGGAAATACGCTTTTCCTAAGGATTAGTTGAGCTATTGCATGGTTGACTTCAGTTAGAACTCAAGTGGCAGAGTTTGGTGGAGTTGATGAGACAGTTGGTGGAGTTGTGTTCGGTTTAACTTAGTTGAACTAGTTGTATTTAGTCTAACTGAAAAATACACTAGTGATGAGTGGTGTGAATTAATTATTAATTAATTCACTAAGTATTAACTCATAAATCAACTAAAGAACACATCAGTTAATTGCAATGCATGGACAGTTCAGTGGAGACCAGTGTTAGAGGTGGGTGAAAGGGTGAGTGTGACTATCAGTTGTGACTATACTTGTGCATGAGATTTGCACACACATTGAGGGAGATTTCCAATGAGGATTGCGCAGTTGGAGCTAGTGGGATTCGAACTTGGATCTCATTCATTCTCATCTTGGATTGCGCAGTAGAGGCAGGCAGACTTGTGGAGGAGATTTGAACCTGTGACTTGTTCAAATCTGAGCTAGTTTTGTGTGTAACTTTTGGAGATAGTACTGAGTACTTGTGAGGAGTATTGTACTATGATTTTTACATGTTCTCTATCATTATAATATATAGATAGTTGGGGTTTTCAGCTATCAGCTTTCCCCATTACATACTGTGTTGATATGTGTACTTGATTATGTGTTTATGTGCGCATGCGACTGTTTCTATTTCCGCATATTGATGATCAATTGTAGAAGAGGTTATGTATTATGCATGAAGCTTAAATAGTGTGTAATCAGGATAATCTCGGTGAATAATTCAGCAAATTATTCAAATTTATACAACATCCATTTGATAAACTTTGATTTGTTGGAAGCTTGAAAAAGCAAGAAACATTCTTATGGCTTCAAGTCTGGCTACAGGAGCAAAGGTTTCTTCAAAGTCTATACCTTCTTGTTGAGCATACCCTTTGCACACAAGTCTAGCTTTATTTGTTATAACATCCCCATTCTCATTTAACTTGTTTTTGAATATCCATTTAGTTCCAATGACATTTTTGTCATGAGGCCTTGGTACTAATTCCCAAGTATGATTCTTTTCAATTTGATCAAGCTCTTCATTCATGGCTTGAATCCAACATTCATCTTTGCTAGCTTTATTGACACTGTGAGGTTCAATAGTGGACATAAATGCTAGACTGCTAGAAGATCCCACAAGAGTCCTTCTTGTTTGTACACCTGATCCCTTTTCTCCCAAAATTTGAGATTCTGGATGATTCTTTTGAACAAATCTAGATGGAGCCTTTTCAGACAAATCCTCTTCAGGTTCTTCACTGGGTGCAATGTTTGTATCATTACTATTTGATGTAGAAGGATATGTGTCCTCATCATCTTCATCTGTTGTTTGCTTTTCTTCTTTTGGAGCTGCAGGAGACTCATCAATAACAACATCAATACATTCAACAATCTTTCGAAGTCTTTTATTGTAACATTTATATGCCTTACTCCTAGAGGAGTAACCAAGAAATATTCCTTCATCAGCTCTGGGTTCAAACTTGCCAAGTTTTTCGTCATTATTCTTGATAAAGAATTTGCTCCCAAAAATTCTAAAATTCTTTATAGTGGGAGGATTACCATACCAGAGTTCATATGGAGTTTTATCACTATTTACACGAACATGTGTTTTTTTGAGAATGTTTGCTGCTGTATGTGCTGCTTCTCCCCAAAATGTGTCAGGGGTTCCGGAATCATCAAGCATAGATCTAGCCATTTGTTGAATTGTTCTGTTCATTCTTTCTGCTACACCATTCTGTTGTGGAGTGCCAGCTATAGAGAACTGTCTTTTTATGTCATGTTGTTCACAAAATTCAAGAAATTCATTGGATGTATATTCTCCTCCTCGATTAGATCTGAGACACTTGATTTTTAGATCTAATTCATTCTCAACTAGTGCTCTGAAGATCTGAAATTTCTCAAATGCTTCATCTTTGTGTTTAAGTAGCCCAATCCAACACATTCTAGAGAAATCATCAATGAATAAGATATAGTATTCTTCACCACGTGGTGACTTTTTCCTCATAGGTCCACATATGTCAGTATGAATGAGTTCAAGAGGCTTACTTGATGATCCTTCCTTTGCATTAAATTGTACCCTGGTTTTCTTGCCGAATTGGCAAGATTTGCATATGATATTTTTCAGGTAGAGTAATATTGGGAAGATCACGAACAACTTTAAGTCTGCTTGATTTTTTGATTTGAGAGAAGCTCAGATGCCCCAACCTTCTATGCCACAACCAATTTTCTGAAGATTTACTCAAATAACATTGTTCTTTGGGGTTCTTCAATATATACAGGTTGTTTGGAGTTCTTTTTCCTTTTATAATTGCTTTACATGTATCAAGATCACGTACCACACATTCTTTTGAACTAAAGACAACTTCAGTTCCTTGATCACACATTTGACTTATACTTAACAAGTTATGCTTTAATCCATCCACATACATGACTTCATTAGCTTTCACCTTTTCTTTTAGAAAAATAGACCCTTTTCCCTTAATGACCGCAGGAGTATCATTCCCAAACGTAACATTTTTTTCTTTTTCTAGAGTACTATATGCAAGAAGTTTGTCTTTATCACCTTTCATGTGTCTCGAGCATCCACTATCAATGTACCATTGGTTTTCTTCATCTTCTGCAAATAACGCTATGCAACAATTTTCAACTTGTAATTCCTTCTTTTTCCATACTTTGGAGCTTGAAGGTAGATGTTCTTTTGGCTGAACTTTGCTCCTGCATTCAGATTCTTCATGGCCAAATTTATTGCAATAAGCACATTCAACTTCATTTTGAAGAGGAGAAAAGTTGTTATAAGTATTATTCTTTGTTTCAATATCAATCCTTTTCTTTCTTGCTTCTCTTGTCATGATGGTTTTATATGCAACACATTGAACAACTTTATGACCAAAATTGTGACATGAGAAACATTGTCCATTGAAGAAGAATTTTCTGCGATCATAAAATCTTCTATATGAATTTACTTGTTGATTGGTGTTTCTTTGAAAGACATTCCTGTTAGTTTTCTTTGATTTGAGATGATCATGATTTATCTGTAAAGATTCTTTATTCCCTTGCTGAGTGGCAACATGTTGTAGACCAGTTGTAACAGCTTTTAGATAATTTGGTGCTGAAACCTGAGAAGATTCTCCAATATATCCGAGACCTGTCTTTATAAGAGGAGAACATTGTACCTTGATAATCTCATCTAATGTTTCAGATCCTTTAGCAAATCTAAGATTCAGAGTTTTTACTTTCTCAAGTTCTTTTCTTAGACTTACTACCTCACACTCTAATTTCTCATTGTGTTTCTCCTTTTCTTCAAGCTGATTTTTCAGAGTTTCTATGATTATTTTACTTTCTTCTAAGCAAGTCTTGAGTTTAATGTTTTCATCAAGAAAATAACTGTCTTCTAGAGCATCCACAAAAGTATATTTTTCTTCTCTAGATTCTTTTTCAAATGCCATGAGAAGTCTAAGATCTTGTTCACATTCTTCCTCACTATCAGATAACCCATCACTATCTTCATGAGTGTAGTAACTCTTTCTAGTGCTAAAATGATTCTTATTCCTTTTTTCTACTTCCTTTCCCTTTTTATGTGTTTCTTTATAAGGAAACTTAGCAGCATAATGACCAACTCTTCCATAATCAAAACATTTGAAAGGAAGCTTACCTCTGAATCGTCCTGTGCCAAGTTGAAGTTTCTTTACGAAGTTTATCTCATCTTCTTCTAATATATATCCTGATCCTTCTGTTTTTTGTACTTCCTTCCCTTTTGTAGAAGTTCTAAAGACTGCTTCTTTGACTTCAGAAGGTCCTCCTCTTCTCATTTCATATGCAGTTAGTATGCCATGAAGTTGCACCACAGTAAGATTTTGAAGATCCTGCTTTTCTTCAAGGGCAGAAACTTTTGACTCAAATTTTGTTGTTAGTGATCTTAAGACTTTCTAAACCAAGGTAGATTCGGTTATTGTTTCTCCTAGATTTCTCATACGATTTACAATATCATCAAGTCGTAAAAAGAAATTTGCAATGCTTTCTTCATTATCCATTTTTAGATTTTCATATTGAATTTTGAGAGTTTGGAGTTTAGCACTTTTTACCTTTGCATCACCTTCATAACTTAGAATGATTTTGTCCCATATTGTCTTGGCTGTATTCAGCTGCATGACTTTGACAAATTCAGATTCAGTTAGACTTCCCAATAGAGCATTGACCGCCTTTGCATTCATTTCATAGTTCTTTCTTTCTGTCGAATCTGTTGGTACTGCAGCTGGGTATTGATATCCTTGTTCAACAATTTCCCATACCTTTGCTCCCAGAGACTGAAGATAGGATCTCATCCTTGTTTTCCAGAAGATTAAATTGTTTCCATTAAAAAGCGGAGGCCTGATAGATGCTATTCCATCTTTATTGCTCATCTTGCTTGATCTTCCTTCTAGCAGCTAAGCTTTTCAGAAGGACCTCCTCTGATACCAATTGTTGGGAAAAATACTGAGAGGGGGGTGAATCAGTATTTAAGGCTGAACAATTTTTCTTTTCTTTCTCTTAAAAACATATGTTACAGTACTGCATCCAACATTGCATCAGATAAGCATTAAGCATGAACAGAAATAACAGAACAAACCATCAACACATATGAACAACAAGATTTAAGGTGGAAACCCAATTCGGGAGAAAACCACCGCTGCTATAATCTCAGTTTTCAATATTTATTATAGAGAAGACTTCTTACAATATATGCTGGTGCAGACTTATACCAGCACGCAGGCACCCACCTGCAGAAGGCTACAACCTTCTCTCGTTTACCAGCTACCACTGGAAGGGAGCTACAACCCCCTTTCTGAAGGCTTCGACCTTCAGCACTACCGTAGACCACGTTTCATCAATTTTCAGACTGGATCCACCAGTTTCCATATGACATACATTGTCGGTCACCAGTTTTATTTACTTTCTATATTCTCACACAAACCAGAGATTTATCATCGTCAGATCATTCTATCCATGGGTGCATCGTAGTTTCAGATTTATCAGTTAAGACCAGAGCTCGCCCATACAGATATTCCTTTTAGAAATTGTTCGTTCACAACCCTTACAATGCACACATCGTTCTTTATTTTTCTTCTCCTTATATAGTTTTCCCTTTATTAAAACCATGGGTTAAAAACCATTTAACCGCTAATGGTATTCCTTTTACAATATTTCCATTAGTTTTGCCCACGGGGTTTTTATTTCTTTTTAATTTATTTATCAATTGATAAATAAATATATTTACAACGTTTTAATCCCTTATGTTTAACCCTTCGGATTTTATAAACAATATCCGACGCTTTCAAATAGTTTAATATTTCACTAAACCTTTGACCCCTGGCCCACATATGCGCCCCACCGTACCAAAATAAACTTCAAGCAAGTCCATCGCCCGATCACCGTTAGATCGTGAGCCTCCAAGATCAACGTCACATATGCATATCACTTGACCTCCGATGCCGAACGTTAACGTGCGATGGTCCGCCGTACCTGTGTTAATCTCCGCGCACCTTCAACAAATGACGACCGTCCGATGACCCCTTCCCAGATCAACGATGCTCAAAGATATCGCTGGGCATCCTGGGTCGAAGTATAACGCGCGATGGCGCACGGTGAAAAGTGGTTTTGTGAAGTCGTACAGGGACGCGTGTCGAGCATTCTATGGAATCACTCCTCACCAGGAAATACCACTTGCCCGACGAGAGCGGTGCGATAAAAACCGGAAACTGCCGTTACTGTTCCTCTCGCAAGGTTCCACCTTCTTCGCTCAAGGTTCCACTCCCCCTGCTTGATTATTGTAAATTGACTTATTTACTGTGACATCGCTTGCGCTCTTTATCAACAGATTAACCCATCATTTTGTTTATTGAGGCTTGACACCAGTTCGACGCAATCTTCGTAACATCCATAACACAAGAAATTCACACCAGATTCCTTTGTGACCTTAAATTCGCCGTGCCGCCTCTTCATGCTCCATTCTGGTTCCATAAGCACCAATGTACAGTTGCCATACCATGTTTCATTGTTCCGGGCAATTTTCCAACATATCTCCTCTTTTGCTTGTTTTTGCTTCTTGACCGATACTTCCTCTGTTCTTTTGATCAACCGATACTTCCTCTGTTATTTTGATCAGATGCTCCTTTGTAGCCAATGCCTTTGCCATCAATGACAATATTCCAACATCCTGTAGTAGTTCTCTCATCACATCAATTTGTACTTTAATCTCAGCTATCTCTCAATCAAAATTTTCAATACTCTATTTCCTATGGATTCTATTAGAACCTTTCTTATGACCATAAGTAGTCATACTCCTCTTTCCTCCATGAGTTTCCTCTTTCTCATTGCCGCGGGTAGCATTCAAGATTCTCTGACGAACTAACTCCATCAATCTGTCATTAAATACCTTACTAAGAATTTTCATGGCCTATTCTTCTCTGGTATTTCTATTGATTCCCTCATTTGGGATCTTATATAGAGCACTCCTTGCTCCTCTACCTTTTGCATTCAACTTGATCACCTCTTTGAGAACTTCACTTGTCCTCCTTTCCAACCTTCAGTTGGAACTTGTAAAGGTTATTTGTTGGAGTCTCCAATAACTTCCTTTAATTTGTGTTACAGTTCTCCTCTATAACCATTTCCATCACTGCTACCTATAATCAATTATTTGTTTCACAAATTAAATGAAAACATAAGGCCATTTTACCTCTGCTTCAACCTCATGCAAACATACATTGCTGATATAGTCTTATCCAATCCCTATAATGGCTCTACTATTTCAGTTCTTCATTGTTCTTCCTCATCTAAAAAACATGCTACTACATTCTATCCAAAGTAGTTATTCTCTCTATATTCTCAAAGTGTTCGAAGTAATGGAGAAACCTAAACTTAGATTATTGTTATGATGAGGATAGGTTTGGGAATCTAATCTTAGACCTCATATCCTAATATCTAGGGAGTGGTTGAAACCATCCCGTTAGTGTGGAAGCCCATATAATTGAGGCTCATCTAAATCAATAGTCAATGCTTGTATGAGTGTGTTTACACTCTCCAGGTATCTCACTTGGAGAACCATTTCATTTAATTAATAGATTTACGATTTTTAACATGGTATCGGAGCATCAGGTCGAAGCACTGAATGCACTTGTGTTGGACCGTGAAAGAAAGCAAAGAGAGGCTGAGTTTACATGGTGATCCCATAGTAAGAAGAAGTTGCAGCCTGGTGGTTTAATCGCTATGTAAAGAAGTGCGATGGTTTGAGCTGAGATTGGGTAGTTCTTAGCCTGCTCAGAATTTTTTACTCTCGGTGGTGGAATGATAGATTTTGATGGAGCTCGAAATTTCCGATGAGTATGTAGTGGAGCGCATACTGCCTCGTTTGATTTGCGGCATGTGGATCGGATCGGATCTTAGATTTTTTTTTTTTTCTCATCCACCTTTTCAGAGGTTGTTTGGAAGCATTAGTTAACTCGTATGAAAATTCTACGAGGGCTCTTCACTTATTTTGTGTTAAAACTTCATACGAGTATTATTACTTAAGAAGGGTCTTCTCGTTTAAGAGTTTATTTTTATTATTTAAGAAGGGTCTTCATACGAGTGCTTTGATTCAATATGATTTAAGAGTTTTATTTAATATGATTTAAGAAGGGTCTTCCTACGTAAAGCATTTTCAAAAATGGATTTCAATTAAAGAGTGCTATTCCTTTACGTAAAGGATTCCGAGCAGATCAAAGATCTTATTGCAGGAATTTTGCTGACCGGGAGGAGGTAGTACGCGAATCCGAGCTACGGATCTGAGTGCCTCAGTTTACTTGTTATGCTGGTTGAAGAGGCCGTAGAACTGTTTGCGTTCTCAACCTGTGTGGAGGCTATTGAAGGGCGTAAAGAAGGGGTCGTGGATTTAAAGATCCACTACTTCTGAAACGTCGTTGCTAGATTTGTGACTCGACTTGTGCATGGAATGGTGCAGATCTCATATTCACCTCATTACTTTCCTCGCAGCGTGGTTTAATTTGTAGTTTTTTGTGGTACTACAGGAATAAGAATTCAAGCTGTACTCTTTGCTAGTATCGTCGAGCAGATCTCACTAAGCAGATCAGTTTCTCCATGAGCAGGTACGTGGATCGCAGTGGAGGTTCGTTGTTGGTCCGGTCGTTGTGTGATTTCTGGGTTTTTCACATACATCACATACAAAAATCCAGTGGATCAAATATGTTAAAGTCTCTGAACTCATATTTTATCCATTAGAGAGGTCGCTTCATGTGCAGAGGGAGGAACGTTGACATGTGGAAATTGATCGACGGTGTTGACATTTGTTTGTTGTGCCTGCGAGGAAGTCATGAAGGCTGAGCTTGGAGAACTATTTAAAGGCGTTGTGAAGGCCATGTTTTGTGGTTGATTGTGTTAAATATGTTGCAGCTATTATTGAAGGGTGCACTCGAGTGAGGTTGCATCATTTTTTTGCTTCAGATTTGGTTGTGTGGCATAGAAGCCACAGTCTACAAGGTTCTATAGTTGAAGAGCTGCGAAAGGGAGAATTTTCCTGCCTGCGTGGTAACGGGGTTGTTGGAGCTCATTAGAGGACCAAGTGGAGTTGAAAAGAAATCTAGAAGCAAGACAAAGCTAGAGTTTTCCAATATGGCTGCACTTTTAGACATATTTGATCCTGATGATATTTTCTTCATGAGGCTTGGTGGTTTTATTAATGACCATGATTATCAAGAGATACTATATGTTCTGCAACAACGTGAGATTGATGACTCACGAGTTGTTCCTCAGGAAGCATGTAAAGAGGAACATATGGTTGAAGATCAAGAAGACCCAGTAGTCGTTCTTGAGGAAGGGAGTAAAGACGAACAAATTGGTGAAGATCAATTGGACGAGCCACACGAATCTTATTGCAAAGACATGGAAGAATAAGACAAAGCTGGAGAGAATTTAAATTGTGATGATCTCATGAATATTTCTGTGTGTGCAGATGTTAGCAACAACAACAAGGAAAAAGCAACGTAGTTTGAAGAAGAATTGAAGTTTCTTGAAGCATGGCTTGAAACACCATGTCTTTATGAAATCAACACAGAAGTTGCATCAATAAATGATGAAGACATTATCGCTGACGTTCAGATGGTTGACACTGGAAATAGTGAGAGGGAAAATTTTCCTATTCAACCTATCATAATCTTGAGAAGGGCGAAAATAAGAATTCAAGCTTTCCATCACTGGGGAAGAAATGAGGTGAAAATACATCACTACCTCACGGCGAGGAAAGTGAAGATGAAGCCTCACCTTGAAATGAACAAGCATGGAGTCACGAGCATAAAGACCAAAATGAAAACCTCTGTTACGAAGTTTTTCATGTTTTTTATTGTAAGCCTAGCTGAGACTAGACCAACAGGTGTATGTTATTGTTTAGTACCCTTTCTCCATTAAGGGGGAGTGTTGGAAGTAATGGAGAAACCTAAACTTAGATTATTGTTATGATGAGGATAGGTTTGGGAATCTAATCTTAGACCTCATATCCTAATATCTAGGGAGTGGTAGAAACCATCCTGTTAGTGTGAAAGCCCATATAATTGAGGCTTATCTAACTCAATAGTCAGTGCTTGTATGAGTGCGTTTACACTCTCTAAGTATCTCACCTGGAGAGCCATTTCATTTAATTAATAAATTTATGATTTTTAACACAAAGAAATTTAATGATCCTCCTCATAAAATCATCGGGTAATCATCAATCTTCAATTTCAATATAAGTTGAAATGCAAATTGATTTTACCCCACTTACCAATCTTCTATCAATTCTTTTTATATCAAATGCACGTTTACATTGCGTTAGTGTTACATTGAATAAATATCTCATTGGAACATAAGTCGGTGTAAAAGTAAACATCATTCCCATAGCTATTAGGAAAATCAAATAAAACTCTATTGCACTTCAAAATTTAAATTTTCCTCTTCGAAAAGGTGATACCCCTCCTTCCACCCGAACGCAACACGGACGCTACTCTCGAATTAAATTCAAATAGAATTATCCACATTCTCAAAGTATTGGATTCACTCTCCCGTAATAGCCGTGATGACTTCTTGAAACAATGGACGTTAGGATTAGGGTGTAGTGCAGAATTAACTTAAACCGCGGGACAGCGTTTCTTATTTCACTCTTGATGCAGACGCATGAGCCACCTCCCTATTTTGGCACACTATAGGAATACTTATTTGAAGGTCTTCAAATCACCATTAATTAGAAATAACTCGAGCATCCCATAACGCTGAATGCTTTGCAAAGCACCAATGGCCTACTCTTTTTCCATAATTTTTGCAATAGTCTCCACGTTTTTGCAACAACTTTCAATTTGGCTAATAATCAAACTCATCTAGCGCTACTTCAAATCCCTTTCTACATGAAATTGCGCTCACATTCTCAATTGGATGATTTCGATTGTTTCCATTTAATCATGACAGGATTTACCAAAATCCTTTTCCGCCACTTCTAGGGTTAGACTTCACACAGAAAACCTCGATCTCAATATCAATCTGACTCCTTTTCCAAAGCGAATACCAACTATGATTTTTCCTCTCCAAAGAAGGTTTTATTGCACTTAGATTACAAAGTTATGAAGGTTGATTACGGAATATTTTAATAGTACTATTATAAACAGAAGAGCCTGAATTTTTTATTTTATTTTTTAAACGTGGAAGTATACTGAACTTTCGTGTCTTTGTCGTAGACACTGGGATGTTAACCTATATAATAATTTTATCTTTAAAAAAAAACTATTTTGATTCCAAAATTGAGTTATTATTATCATTTAATAGTTAGTTAAAATATTTTATTGGAAAATATAATTTCAGTTGACAGATTTTGGAGAATAGAAACGATGGAAACAACCAAAAAAATACAAAAAAAGGACTTACCTAGTGGGAAATCCTTTTTACTAGATAGCATCAAATGCATGAAGCAAGTCTCTAAAAATGTAATAGAAACAAACACACTGGAATAATTTGTAACCAAATTTCAACTTCCTTTATTCTTAGATAAGTAATTAACATGATAATATGAATGCATACTTAAATTCATAATCGATCTAGATAGCTCGTTCAAAAGAAGAGGCATCAGCACATCCCACCTATCTATTATTTAGTAACATGGTGGCTATATAGGAAACTTTTAATTTCTTTTTAAAATTAATTATGATCATACTATTAGTATTCTTCAAAATGGACATATGAACTAGTATCCCTAATATACTCCCTATTAGATTTCAAATGTTTTGGTTCAATTTTTATCAACATCTAAATAAAAATCATGATTATGTAATTCAATTTTGAGTGTTTTTATGAAATGTTTATTCACCTTCAAGTGAAAAATCTTAAATAAATAATATATACTAATATTAAATAAAATAAAATAATGTTAATAAACATTGTTGAAATAATATTAATTTCTTTATTATATTTTAGGTTTGCTAGAGATTTATATAACAATTATTATTTTTTCAATTTACAATTTAATTAAATTTAATAATATTTTATAATGACATATTTTATTATTTTATTATTAAATAAAAATAAAAATTTATATATTTTTTTCAAATTTTTCAAAGGAAAATGTGCCAAAGTTTAATTATTTATGAAAGTTTTTCTTTTAGTCTCTTTTCTTTTTAGTTATATAGAATAAATCTTTTTTAACCATTGGCATTTATTCAAAATATATAATCTTCAAAAAAAAAAAAAAAAAAAAACTTTAAATTTATTGTTTTAAATAATGAATTGTTTTTAATTTCAATTTAGTTATATATTGTATTTTAAAATATATATTTTTATTTCAAACCTCAAAACTATATATCATAATATTTTTTTAATTTCAAAAGCTATAATATTTTTTTATTTAAAATATATAAAACATTAAGATGAAATATAATTTATTGTAATTTTTTATTACATAATGCGAGAAGTTATAATTAACTATGATCTTTGATCCATTTTAATTATGGATCTACCATGTCTTGAGAAGGATCAAATCTTTCTTGAGGTGTAAATATTTTTTACAATGAAATGAGATTTGATTCCTCTTGGTGCTTGTTAGATCTAGAGTTAAGATGGATCTATGCCAATCATGGTCAATCATGGTGCAATGTCGCATTATGAAAAATATTGTCTCAGTATGGAAATCAATCATGGTTGTCCATGGTCCAACATCGCATTTGACAATGATATTCTGAATATGGAAATCAATGATGGTCAACCATGGTCCAACGATGCATTGTGAGAAAATTTCCTCAGTATTAAAATAAGCCATGCTAAACCATGTTTATTTTACAGTTTAGAATATTTATAATAGGGTTTATATACACTAGTTTATAATATTTCCCTAAGGGTTTGTCATAGGATTTTCTCAATGTGAAAAGCAATCATGGTCAATCATGGCCAACTTTGGTGAAACATGGTAAACCATGATCATGTATGGTCAATCATGGTTAACCATGGTCAACAATGGGCCAACGTCACACTACGACAAATATTGTTTCAATATGAAAATCAACCATGGTCAAGCATAGTCCAACATCGCATTGTGACAAATATTGTCTCAATATGGAAATTAACCATGGTCAAGCATGGTTAATCAAGGTCAACCATGGTCAATAATCATGGTCACATTTTGACGAAGATTGTCTCTTGGTCCAATGTAACATAATGACAACAATCATCATCCATGGTAACCCATGGTCCAACGTCGCGATGTGACAAATATTGTTTCAATATGAAAATCAACCATGATCACCCGTGGTCAAATAGGGTTTGATGTCGAATTGTGACAAAGATTATTTCAATATGAAAATCAATCATGGTCAACTGTGGTCCGAAGTCGCATTGTGACAAATATTGTGTCAATATCAAAATCAACCATGGTAAAAAATTATCAACCATGTTTATTTTAGGGTCTATAATATTTATCTTAGGGTTTAGAATATCAAATTGTTTGGTTTAATATTGTTTCCTTGGGTTTTTACTATTAATATCTTGTGTTTATTAGTCCCTTGGGTTTATAATATCAATCTCTTCTGTTATAATCAATAGCATCACTGTGATCAATAGATTTTTATAGGCCTTAGGTTTATTCTTTTGAATTTTTTCAATTTCGTGTGTTAAAAAGATTAACCGTGGCTAAATTACTGAGACATTCATGTAGAATGCAGGGGAAACCCCCTGAATATACACCCATTCAATTGGAAAAAATCAAAATTGAAAGAGTTCAACAATCAGGAACTGGGTCTACTGAACAAGGAGAAACGTCCATTGTAATACATCCTGATTTCAAAGTTAATCAACCTCAGATAATTGAAAAAGATCAATGACAACCAGAAATTTCCAAAGTAATTACAGTTGAATCTGTTACTGATTAGTTGTCAGATACGCAATTCATTGAACCTGAAATATTTGAGCATGAATCTGATTCCACTTCGTCTGAGTCACCTTTGGATCTCATAGTCCCGACTCCTGGCTGACCTCGTTCACCTCGAGTGAAACTTCTCATCACTAAGAATCTTCCTCCTGGCCTAATTAGCATTGAAGAGATATATGATGTGGAAGAAGACATTACACTTCCATCTCGTCAAGAATCTTTAGATCTAAATTATAGTGAAAAAATTTACCCTTTCATTCCTTCTAGATCGGATCCTTGGTATCATCAATTTACCTATTTTCTACACAGCTATGGTTA
The DNA here is from genome assembly GCA_034641835.2 of Pinus albicaulis. NCBI lineage: Eukaryota > Viridiplantae > Streptophyta > Pinopsida > Pinales > Pinaceae > Pinus > Pinus albicaulis. Next base: position 692,634,158 of record CM076578.1, read on the forward strand.
CACTCAGTCACCATGCCACATACCATTCTACTCTTTACCCAAAGGTAGTTACATGGCTTCTCAAAGCATGTCTACTGAGTCATCTATGTTTTCTTCATCACCAGCAACATTTTTGTATGGCGATCCTTCTGTTCCTGCCGGGTACCAATCGCTCTATGGCACTTTCTTAGGAGCATCTCCATTCTCTGAAACTCCTACCATGTTAATTTTTTTGTTTGAGTCTACCTACTAAACCTTTAACAACAAAACATGTTTATATCTTTTCCAGGAATATCCCTCAATCTGGCTCACAAGGTGGCTATATAGTGCCCCGGGGGTAGCAGCCTCTCCAAGGGCAGAAACCTCTCCAAGCACTACAAGGAAAAGACCCTCTAGCAGATGTTTTTTATAAACCCCTTATAAAAATAGCCCACACATCTATTTTTAGTGGAGGTTACTATAAGAGGTTGGCAGGTGGAGGTTTTTGCGGATGTTTTTTTTTCCGGTGCGTTCCACTAGAAAAACACTGGTGCGTACTACAAATTGGCACACCGAGGCACAATGCTCTCCGTATAAGTCCGCTCGGCGTGTCTAATTATTGTAGGGCACCGATGCTCTACACAGATTCAGCCCTGGTGCATCCTTAAAACTCGCGCTAAACTAAAACAGCCTGATACAGTTGGAAAAAAACCACCCGGTGCACCTCAAAAACCCACCCACTTGAACAGGGTTAAATAAAAAAAAAAATTACGGCCAAAAATCTGCATTTTTCACTTTTTAGTGCTCCAGATCTCTCAAGCACCGATGCAAATTTACCTTGTGTGAGGCGCCCTACTATCAGTGCTCCCATTGCACACACTGCCATTGTCCATTGCCCACCATCTCAATTTTGAATCTTGCAAAATGGTGGGAAAATTTAGTTTTGCAAATTCTACAGCAAATATGCCTCCTCGACACCCAAATGTACAATTATTTTACTTGTTTTTTCCATAATTAAACTTTTTTGCGGATTAGTTTTGTAAAATAACTTAAAATTCACCATTTAAATATATATATATCGTGCGGTGTGCTCATGCCATTCGGCTCGCATCGATTCGCGGTGCTTCCTGTAAATTTACAGGTCGCACCATGACCCGTGCTAACAGTATCCACACCGGTTCCAGTGCAGTGCCGAAACGGTGCACCGCGTTTTTTTTTAATTATAGAAATTGCGGTGCGGTCGGTTACTTGGCCGCACCGTTGACCATGTCCAAGTTCAGGAGGGCTGTGCGTTAACTGAAATATGCGCCCCGGGGTGGATATTTTGGTCCTCGCACCACCCTCCCAAACTTGGACATAGTCAATGGTGCGTTCATGTAAACGACCGCACCGTTGACCATGTAGTGATGTCAGGATTGCGGTGCGTTGCCTAAACTATATGCCCCAGGGCATATAGCTTGGTCAGCGCACCACCCTCCCGATACTGGTACATAGTCAACGGTGCGGTTGGTTATACCACTGCACAGTTGATCGTGTAATGATGCCAGGAGGGTGGTGCGCTAACGAAACTATCCACCCCGGGGCGAGTAGTTTGGTCAGTGCACCGCCCTCCCAAATATGTACATAGTCAACGGTGTGATCGGTTAAACAACCGCACTGTTGACCATTAGTTGATGTTTGGCGGTGCGTTGATGGAATTATCCGCCCTGCGCTAGATAATTTAGTCAACACACCGCTTGAGATACAGGTCATGATGTGCGGTGCGCTGAAAATTTCTAGGCGCACCACAGTCGGTGCGCGATAAAAACTTACGCAACGATACCGGTGCATACCTGTTTTTTTTGCACACCAACTGTGTTTTCTTTTTCAAAAAATAAAAATAAAAATAAAAATAAATAAAAAAATTCATATATATATATATATATATATATGTCTCATTTAATAAAAAAATTGTATTTAATATGTCAATCATTCAACGATGTTAAAGGAAAGAATACCCGTATAAGGTGGTTCGCCTGTGGGAGGCACGAGAGAGGGAGAGAGATATGTACCCTCGCCCTATTATAGCAGCCACCCAGGTGCTCCTAAGGGAGGTAGGCCTCCTCAAGTTCTATGAGGAGGCTACATCCCTGAAGGGCCATGTTGGGTTATTGCAAAAGCTTATCTTCAGGTGGAATGCCCACCGACAGGCTTTCCGGGTTGGTCCTAACCAGTGGTAGGCGCCCACTGAGGAGGACATCTATTTTATTACTGGCATATTGAGGAGAGGGCAGGATTTTCCCTCATTCCCAGAGGTCCCCGTCGGCTATGTAGCAGGGAGTCAGTTGGTGTACTCCCAGAGATACATTAGCGCCAATATATTGTCTCCTGCAGATTTTCAGGTCTCTAGTGTTGAGTTACGAATTGCTTCATTTTGTGGATAGGAGGTGATGTGCCTCTCACTACTGATTTAGACCATTTCATACCATACCAATAATGGGCAATGCATTAGTTCCCCACTTTTGTTTTATGTTGATTCTTTATTACAGGCGCCATGACTTGTGAGGTGGTCTGCGAATTTTTGGGGCAATTTTGTACAACTTTAGATAGATGTCGTGCTCAGGCATAAGGGAGGGTGAACTTCCATTTTGCTTCAGAGCTATTTTATTTATTTTTTGAGAGGTTTCCAGAGATGAGGCTTACTTTTGTTCGGCAACCTCGTAGGTCGATGTTGCATGCAGATGTGGGGACAGATAATGCCCAAGAGGGGCGAGTCAGACTTTTCCGTGAGGATATCGCGTGATACACTGGAGTTTCTAGCCAGTGTTGATGAACATGCCTTCGTTCTGGTCCCCTGTCCGTATGCTGGTTTGGATTGGCGAGGGTATGCCAACATCCTCTTCACAGATGATGAGCCGCCAGATGATAGAGGTAATATTAGTGTTTTCTTTAAATTTATTCTAACATGTTCTTTAACTTGTTTTTATTAATCTGTTTAGTGAAATTGTATAATTATTGTTGTGTACTTATATATATTTTGTAGACATTGGGTCATTTGATGGAAATGAGATGCCACTGCCACCAAATGATCCAGGTGTAGATCCTAATGATGATCAGGAAATGACATATGCCGAGGATCAGGCCAGTGCACACAGACCTGGTCCTCATGTTGCGCAGGTACCGGCTGGTGTGAGGCGTAGGCTTGACACTAGTTTAAGGATGGAGTTGGGCGACCCTCGCACCTTCGCACTTTTCAGACCCTTGCACCTTTGCACTTTTCGGAGCTTCGCACCTTCGCAGTTTCGTTGGTTTAGAATGCTGTGTGGAATTAATCTTTCGAACGAGAGTATTTATATAGAACTCTCGCCTGAAATATTGCGTCGACCGAAAATGAAAATGTTTCAATTAAAGTTTAATAAGCTCTCGTCTAAGAGTTTATTAAACTCTCGGACGAGAATTATAAAACTCTTCGACGAGAGTTATAAAACTCTCATCCGAGAGTCGGCCTTGGGTAAACTCTTGGCCGAGAGTTTGTAAAACTTTGGGACGAGAGTTTAGCCGCACGGTTAAATGTAACCTGTGGTGGTTTAAACTCTTGGTTGAGAGTTTGAAATTTCTCAATCGAGAGTTTAATGAATGTCTCGCCCGAGAAATTATCTCAACCGAGAGTTTCTGGTCAACAAAAAACCCAGAAAATTATGCAGTTTTCAGGAACCTGCAACTTTGGAGGGGCAAAACACCTACAAAAACAAAATGTTATCTTTCGAACCTACTACCATTAGATTCATCTCTGAATCTAGTTTCTAATGATGTAATATTTGTGGAGTTTCATTAAAAATTTCAATTTGTTATTAATTTTATACTAAACTGTGTCACTGTGGTATTTCATTGTTCTGAAAATTGCAGTGAATGAAAATTCAATAACTTTAAAATGACAACACCAAAAAAATCAGAGAAATCATATTGCAATTCCTCTCCCTGTCTTCTTCAAATGCGTATTCTCATTTTTCTTATTGACGATCACATTGAAAAGAAAATCTAGGGCTTATAAAATGTACTGAAACATCACCGTTTTATTTTCTTCGTCCATTTCAAAAAATAATAAAAAATAGTGATTTAATCTAAAAATTACCGAAAAATAGTCATTGCACTAGTGCAATCTATGTAGATTATGATGATATGGTTTATTTCCAAAAAATGAATAACCTTCCCTAAAAAAAATTAGGGCTCAAAAAGTGATTATTTATGTTTGCCTGAAAATTTCAAGTATATGCAATTAGTAAACAACAAATTTACCCCTCTATATGTCAATATTTTTTTTTTTTTAAATATGAGTATGGAGGTAAGACAATTATCTACAAATCTTGTTTTTAGATCAAAGCCTAATTTGCATTGAAAATATGAGTTTAGTGGAGTTGAAGTTGAAAAAACATAGAAAATTACAATTTTCAATGTAAAAAAAGGGCAAAAAGTGTTTCCCAACTTCATGTTTTCACCTACTAAGAAAAAAGATTTAGAAAAATAAAACCTTTTTTTGTGTTCTTAAATATAAAGAAGTTTATGGAGTAAATATAAAAACAGGGTTTATTTATTTATCATACCTCTTTTATTTACCATGATATTTGGCCCATAGGCTTGGTATATAATTAGATGTTGATTTATAATGATATTTGATATGTTTTTATATATTTATCATGCCTCTTTATACCTCTTTTATATTGAGTTATTTATTTACCATATCTCTTTAGCCCCATGGTATTAATAATAATTTGTCCCATGGTATTTGGCCTACATGCTTCACCTAAATAAAACCTCTTTTTTGAGTTCTTGTAAATATAATGAGGTTTATGGAGTAAATATTAAAAAAAAAAGGTTTTATTTATATACCATATCTTTGGAGTAAGTATAAAAAGAGGTTTTATTTATTTACCTTACCTGTGGTTTATTTATATTTATATTTATTTATGATATCTAAACCTCTTTATATTTTAAATTTATATTATACAAATAATAATTAGGTTTAGATCAAAAATGTTAAATTTTAAACATTACATTTACTTTTACATGTTTAGGTTTTTAAGTGAGATCTACTCCCATTCTGAGTTGTAGAGATAATAAATAGTTATATTTTAATAATTAATCTTAACCTATTAATAATGCTAAAAATTTATATGTAATATAAATAATCAAGTCATATATGATTTAAGATTCAAGTTAATGTTTTGGTAGATATTAGTGAAAACTATTTTTATTATCTTTTTAAGACATGAGATACATACATATCAGAATTAAACTATGCTAATCAAATTGTAAAATGCCCCTCTCAACCCAATAAACATTTAATTAATTTAAAAAATCTAAATTATCAACTTAGGCCAAGTTTTCGTTGACTAAAATCACCGGCCACCACCGAAAGGTTAGCGGACCCCACCTGACTGGACGACCATCCTTGGCACACTCACCGGCCATGTAATCTGTCAGTGCCCAGTCGGGAAGACACGTGAGGGCCCCACAGCTCGACTATTTACCATAAAGCAAGGAACTTTAGAACTTGCAGCCTTTTCCATGCCACATCACTTAAAAATCTGGATTTAGCGTCCTTGTCAGCAGAGGGAATTTTAATATTATTTTGTGGCTATCTATTATCTTTTGGTTGGTCCAAAGGCTCCTAAATGGGTATGTACCGATTTACGTCACAGGTTTGGATATTTAATTATTGCAATATAAAAAGACCATATCGACTTAGCGGAGGATAGATTCATTTATTGGTGGGTTCCAGAGTTGAAATAGGAGCCAAAGCTCTCATTTTAAATAAATGTTTATGAATTGATGATGATCACTATTGGATATAAATGTTTCAGAATTAAATAATGGTTTGGTTTGTTGGCTCATTCATGAGTATCTTCTTCTTTAATGTTTAATACCTTATATTTTGGGTGCATGTTATTTGATTTAAAATTAATATATTTCAAAATAATATATTTTATTTTTAAATTTTAAATAATTTTATATTTGATGATGTATATTTTAATATAATATTTAATATTTTTAAAGGAAATGATAAACATTTTAATATAAAAATATTTTTAAATGAAATGATAAAGATTTTAATAATATAATATTTAATATAATGTAAAAATTATTTAAATTTAATGATAGATATTTATGTTGCAGTGATAAGAGTGTTTTGTTCAATAATTATGTGGTGAAAAGGTTAAATTTTGTGGGAAAAAATCTAGCAATGGTAAGCGTTGGGTGTGATCCAAGGGTGATTTTGATGACTTAGATGCAACTATTCAACCCATAGGTTAGGCATGTCATTTAACTCATGACTCACAACTCACATTACTTAACAAAAAAAAATGATAAACATTTTTGTTATTTTAATTTCACTTTGTAAAATCCATTTGGCAAGACATAATGTGTAACCTCTTACAAGCTATGAACAATAAAAAAAAATGTTTTCTTGAATTTTGGTGATAAATTATACTCTTTGAGTTATCAATAATCATGGTAAATTTGCAAATTTTATATATGTAATTATGATAATAAAATGTGTAGTCATGAGGGTTAGCTCAATTGATTGAGATAAACATTTTTGTTATTTTAATTTCAACTTTATAAAATTCATTTACCAAGAAATAATGTGTAATCTCTTACAAGCTATTAACAATAAAAAGAGTGTTTTCTTAAATTCAAGTGATAAATTACACTTGTTAAGTAATTAATAATCATGACAAATTTGTAAATTAAATATGTAATTTTTTTCACTTTATATATATAATTTCCTATGCTAAAAGATCAATGATTTAGAAATCTTCATTTTTAAAAACATTTTTATGCAATTATATTTTCACAAGTTAACTTTTCTTACCCATGTAATTAGATGTTATCTTTAAAGTAAATACATATTATCTCAAATTTTTAGACCATTCAAGAGGTATAATTAAGAAATTACACCCCATTGGCTCCTAAATTCCCCGAGTATCTTACTTGAATACCAATGTACTCTTCACTTCCTCAAATTTCATAGGTTACATTAACATATTTAAATTATGGTATACTAATTTTCACATTATAATATCTTCTAGATGATATATCTTAAGGGAAACATATAAAACATTTTTCTTAAGATAAATTTTGATGGTTAAAATTCTATTACCATATTATATTATAATTATATACATCATTGTGCTATAAGAAACATATCAAATTGTGTTATTCTTCTAGTTAGATTATTAAATTTTCTTACTCTAACAAAACAATAACTTAAGTCATGCATTAACTTGCTTTTGAAATTTTGTAAACCTAATGCATCGGATTTCTTATGTTATTTTTGAATGATATATTGTGAATAATAATGGTTTATTATATTTTATTCTTGTTTTATTATAAATATATGGAAACAAAAAATAATTTATCTATTTCACATGGATAAGTAATATTCAAAGAAACAATAACTTAAGTCATGCATTAGCTTGCTTTTGAAATTTTGTAAACCTAATGCATCGGTTTTCTTATGTTATTTTTGAATGATATACTGTGAATATTAATTGTTTATTATATTTTATTCTGGTTTTATTATAAATATATGGAGATAAATTTTTTTTTATCTGGATAAGTAATATTGAAAGAGAATTGCAAACATTCTCATGAAATAATTAAATAAATAAATAATATAAACATGTTTTTACTTGATTTAATGTTTTTTTCATATATGTATTTTTCTGTAATCGAATTTTTTTTTAGGTTTTGTTTTTATAAATTTTCAAATAATAAATACACATAATTAGATTTATTACTATTAAAAATATTTCCAAAATAGTAATTTAAATTTCCCCTAATTTCCTAGCCTCTATTACCAATAGACTTCACTAGCATTGTAGAATGATCCCTTAAACTCATTAAGGAATATAAACTTCAAAGCTATTACAAGTATCTACAAACAAAGTGAACTTCTTGTCTATCTTTTTGATTTCCTTACAAATTTAGTTGTAATTAAGATCTTTGGAATCCATATAATATATATTTTTTATTTTATACTAAATAATGCGTACAGTTTAGAATTGTAATAAAAAACTAAGACAAAGAATTACCTGTATTTGCATTAATTGGTTGAATTGGATATCGTGTTGTTGTTTTTGTTCTCTCAATCTTGCTCGTCTTTTCCTTATCCTTTCTCTAGCAATTTCTCAAGCTTCCTCTTAGTTTGTCACTTGAAGAGAATGAATCCTCTAATTTCCCAAGTTGTTTGTTGTTTGTTTTCAATATATGAATTGAAATACAGATAATATGAAATAGAAGTCCGATTCTTCATATTTATAATTTAATTTCAATTACATAAAGTTCAATTATGCTGTCAACCACATGCATCTTAATTCACCTTATATAAATTGAAGAAAATGTTGCAATTTTATTGTTATCTCTGTAATTTTTTCTATATAAATATTTTGTTGTTTTTTTTGTATTCTGTTGTTTATTTATTTATTTTAGGTTTGGTGGCAGAAGGAGCTCGATCGAGATATAGATCGAATGAGATATTTATTACATAAATTCCCAACAACCTATATTCATTGATGTTGTCAGAAAGTGATATTGCTCGAGAAATAACTCGATTGAGCTCCTCGTTACACAGACAAAATGTATGACACCATGTTACGATAACAAGATCATTGAATTTTTTGTTGGTGGAAATTTATGTGTAACGACACTCGATTGAGCTCCTAGCAATGCCGACAAAAATTCCATGGTCGTGGTACAATAAAAATGTTTAATATGTGTTTGGTGGGAATTGATGATTAAGCGAGCTCGATCAAACTCCTAGTTATGCATGAGATCGAACGAGGTATACCTTGATCAAGCTCTTGTGTGCCAACTATTCCATACAATCCTACTCGGAACAATGCTCGAGGAAAAAAGGGGTTCGATCGAGAGTTTTCTCAATCAAGGTCATGTTTAAATTTTTTTGGTGGGAGTGCGATGTAAAATAATGGCTTGAGCAAGACATTTTCTTATTCGACCTACATTCCTTGATCGAGATGTTATTTTTCTTAACCAGCCAGTGGTTTGATCGATGGTTTATAAAACCCTCTATCTAGCTCACCAGCCTAAAAATCATATGTACATATTCATTACAACCTAGGGCTTAATCTAGGGTTATTACAAGATATAAATTAAAAATTTGTGAAACACTCGAGGTCACCATGAAAACTTACTTATCATAGTCCCAATTTTCACTTTCATGGCTACTCATGCATGTCCTCTCCTCTTGAAGCTAGCCAAAATCAGGCAAGTTTCCATAATTACAAGTTCTTATCCAGCACACATGTAAGCTTAAAATGGACATAATAATATCTATACATAAAGTATATCATATTGATTAAATAAATGGTTTTCATCCCAAAATTTGATTACAAATTAGGAAGAAAATAATAAAAATGTGTGATGGATAGGTGTCTTCCTTGAATTCTAAAATGTTGGAAGTGTGTTAATAGTTTGGATTCCAAATGTTCAATACAAAGATGCACAAAAGCTGAGTGGAGAAAATCATGGGTATTTTATTCTATGTCATGGGTTCATATAGCATACATTGACCATGAGTTTCAACTTTCAATTACCGGGGAATGTATCGAATGTGCTATCAAGATGGAAATCATGGATTTTTTTGTTACATACACTAATAGCTTTATTTGGGTTTTAGTTATTGTGAAACTTATTAACTTTGCTACTAAATTAGAAATGGAAATTATGGATTTTATATTACATGTCTTTGTGTCAAAGGAATAGAAACTTAGAGAAAAATACATCAGCACATCTATAAATTGAGGTATTAGCCAATGAGGAAAGTATTTTCAACTACATTGATTGGATGTGTACACCCTCTTATTAAATGGAGTAAAATTTCCCTCCATGAGGAGCTACATAACATTTGTTTTATATCGGCTTAGACAAGATAAATGACTTAACTTATGTATTGCCTATTGAGGAAAGTGTTTTCTATTAGATTGATTGGATACTTTTATCATCATATTAAATGAGCTAAAATATCCTTGCATGAGGAGCTTGGTAGCCTTTGTTTTCTATTAGTCTATAAAAACCACTTAACATTCGGTTGAGAACTAATAGGAAATGTCAATGATATTAAGAGATTGGAGGGTGTGATTTGTCTTGCAAATAGACTCATTGCTTAATTTTACATTCTTTTTTTCTTCCAAGGAAAAAAAATCATAATTTTATTCAACTTGAAATGAGGAATATAATGAAAGAATTTGTTTAGAAAATCCTCTTAGATTTAGAGCAATAAGAAGGAAAAATAAAAATAAATACATAATTAATGTCGAAGTTAAGTGTGATAATAATCACTAAACTTATCCTTTTTTCCTTTATTTTCCAAGACCTTTCGCCAACCCCCCGGGTTGGGATCCACTGGAACCATTGTCAATTCATTTCTTAATGTCTGTGGTGGGTTTTATTTTTCTAAGTTTGTGCTCTCAGAAACATGTGTTATAATTATACCTCCCATCACATTTGTTTGTATGCTTGCTCTTTCTATTTTTCTAATGTTTGGATGTCTTCTAATTCGATGCCCTTTTACATATGGGTTGCGTTTCTATTCTGAAAATTTGCACCCCCCTTCTGCTTGGTTTGTAGGATTCTCTGTGGTTTCCTCTTCTTCCTCCTTTGATAGTTAGGGATCTGTCGATAGTACTAGATACCGAAAACATACAAGGGTATCCTCGATGTAAAGTCCCAATTAGACCTCACACCGCTTGGAGTAGGACCCCCATCCAGATATTAAGTTCGACCACCATTACAAGAGATATTCTATTACTTATTTTAATTTTCATATTATTTAATTTTACTCTTTTATTCATACATATATGACTATATTAATTATATTTCTATTTTTTTCTTTTCACTTTCCTATTTGTAATCATATATGCTTGATGGATTTCTAAATTCACTTTCTTACGCAATTTTAAAAAAAAATTGAAAATTTATTTAAATATTTAACTGTAACTAATGTTTAATTTTGATTATTTAAACATAGATATAAAAATTTTAATATATTATTGTATCACACAATCTTTTATTTAGCCAGAATAAAAAATTTACAAAAATTGCAACATAGTTACATGGTACACATCAATAAATAAAAAATGTATATGAAATTTCAACTTACAAGCTAGGATGGAATATAGATTTACTTAAACATGGTCTAATAATAATAAGAGTGGGAACACTTCAAGAAATGAGTATTGAAATTGAGCCAGGAATAAAATAAACTTCAAATGATTAGTGACATCCAACCAATTTTCTAATTTGTTAATCGGTGGGCATACACAATGCGCATGGACAAGAAACCTAATGAATTCACCCCCGATAAATTTACTCTCTTTTGTGAATGCTTGATGACCTGATAACCAAGCCATTTCATGCAGTTAGTTGTTCTGCCTTGTAACCTAGTGTTCAGATATTCTCCATAATTGAATGGTTTCTAACTCAAAATCTACTAACCATTCTAGCTAGCCTCTAGTGTCGATAATGTCCCCTAGAATAGGCTACATGAAAATCAAAATTACACCAAACTAGTGGGAAAATTCAAATTGAGATTTTGAAATTCATAATTTAAACTTAATTTAAATGAAACCCATAAACAATGTACGTGTGATTAAGATCCATCCATCAAGATGAGCTCATGGATCCCTGGGTTCTAAACATGGGTATACATAATTGGCATGTATATCCACATCAACTGGAATCCATAAAATCCACAATTTGATTGCTGGAAAAACATTATACGCACGTGCCAACAACTTAAGGCTCATTAATATGTGTCTCTTTGTGTGATGGGGATGCATGGCCATCCAACTTGCAATGTCTTAAAAAATCTGCAGCCAATGCAGAGTGCTCGCCATGAAGGGAGAACAAAAGAGAAGGTAGGGGAGAGATGTATAATGTTGTGCAGGGACCAGTAATTGCTATAGTACTGGTCCCACCAACCCACCAAAAATTGACATATATATAGCCAATAATTAAACAAAAATAAATAACTCGATGTCCAAATATATATTAAATTATGTCCAAAATTTCCCAAGTCATTGACTCGGCCCACAACTATCCATAAATAGTTTAATAAGTACTAAGAGTACAAATCCTATTGTCTCAATTACAAAACTCATAAAACCATTTATCCTTCCAAAATGGTCAATTCCAAAAGTACAATAGGGCAGTTACTTCATCCCCTCTGATCACCCCTAATGTTGTTTATCCCAAGTAAATATCCATACCTCCACATAATAAAAGTTAATGTATGTCATCCATAAATGTTGTGTTATTCAACATTTAAACCCATTGTGTTCAATAAATGACACCCACCCGATAACAACATTTAAACCTATTGTGTACAATAAATGGCACCCACCCAATAAATTCAATAAATGACATTCAACCTATTCTATTTCCCATTAAAGAAAATCAAAGCACATAAATCAACATAAAATAATTCTCAGTCATTGGATCAAATTCAATCCTGATCACACATGAAAAATAAATCCATTGCAATCCATGTCCATCATTTTCACAAACTAAATTCAACTGCAAAAAACTATAAAATAAGTTCAACAACTACTGAAGTTACATGTTTCACATTCAAACTATTCACTAGCCCTGGAAACAAACCATTACAGAACACACCACAAAACATTTCACAGTATATTCAGGTTAGTTTTTTCAATTACAACACAATTTTCTTACAATTTTGTTTTAATTTATGAGTCTTTATTTCAGTTTTCTTACACTTTTATTTTCATTTCTGAGTCTTTATTTCAATTTTCTTATTTGCATTTCTAAGTCTTTATTTCATTTTTCTTACAGTTCTCTCCTTTGATTTTATTTGAGGAGATGAATGATATCAATAGTTCTAGGCAGTGCACTTTACAACTAGGTATGAGAACAGAGCTAAGGCTACCCTCATCAACCAAATAAATTGCAAAATTTAAGGCTACCCTCATCAACCAAAGAACTTTAAAAATTACCATGTCTTCCCAAATATTTTTGGGTACCATCTATCATAGATCATGCATAATTTATTATACAATAAGTTTGTCATTTTCATGCTATTCAAAAACATCATCAACTCAATTCTCTGTAAGTTTGAACATATACAACAACAAAATTAACAAACAAGATGTATAACAAAATTTACATATACAACAACAAAATTAACAACAAACATTGTAGTTGAATGCAGAGCTAAAGACAACAAAGACCCAGAAGATATTAGAAGATATCCAGTTATATCATAGATTAGAAATTAAAGAGCCATCTGTGGGTGCAACAGAAAATAGTAGATTAACTGCATGTGAAAAGGATTTAGGAGAACAATGTCATAGATTAGAAATTAAAGAGGCATTTGTGGGTGCAACAGAAAATAGGAGATAGTATATTGGCTACATGTGAAAAGGATTCAAGAGAACAATGTCATATATTAGAAATTAAAGACTTAGGTTTAAAACCTACTTGAGAAAGAAACCTGGGCTTCTTGTTTCTGCACACTTACAAATAATCATGTGTTTGATTATTGCCAACAACCAAGTCTTATTTTAAGTAGCTAAGTCTCTAAATGTTCTGCCAATGTGAAATTGGTGGCAGCTAATGTAAAGCTCACATCAATTAATTGGGGAAAAAGGAAGACATTAAAAATGGGAGGATATAGATTTTAATTACATCCTGCATGTTATGTAATTAGCATAGAATCATAATAACCTCCACAAGGATTTTAGAAAAACATAGATGTGGGTTATGAAACAATAGATAGTTACGTTTCTGGTTCAATAGTTTTTGAGTAGCCAAAGTGCACCCACCAAAAGAATAAAATAACAATATTTTTAAAGTTTTGATTCCATTAATAGCAATGCTTACATTTCAGGAAGGAAGTGACGAGCTTGCAAATTAATGTCTCATGAACTTTTAGGTGAATAAAATGCTCAACCAAATCCACAATCACCGAAACCATTTCTAAACGCAATGACTAATGAATCCACCAAGATAATTAGCCTTACTAAGCCTTAAAATTTGAGGACATTTGGGAAGTTGGAATACCACCATTTTATGACTAGTGCAAAGGAAGAACGTAGGTCATGTTATCTATGGAAGGAAGGGTACAAAATGAATCATAATGACAAGCAAAGATTAGAATTATACTAACTCAAATTCATTTCAAACTCAGTAATCCAAAAGGCTAAATCCCTCAGTGTAAAAAATCCAATCAAACTCTCGTAGGCCAAGTAAAACAGTTGGAAAAAACTGGAGTAGTAGTACAATAGCTGGAAAAACCTGAACAAGTAGTATAACAAGCACTTTTCTAGTCCTATTTTCCCAATAGCTGCATCCTTATAAGTGGAACAATAAGTGACCCTACGTAGTCTAGAATACTGCGGGTTTTATGGTGAATGGAACTACAAAGTAGAAATATGAAAAGGGTTTTGGACACATCTCAGAGAAAATTAGATTTCTAAATGCTTGTCTACATGTGAGCCATATTCTTTACACTTGAATCTTACAAAGTTGCAAAGAAAGAATTCTAAATCAGAGAAACTACTCAAATAATCAAAAGGTGTCATGAGGCTAGCTTAAATTGCACTATATACCCCATATTTATATATTTCTATCTAGTCCCAAAGTGTTTGATGAAAGCCCATGAATGTTTAAATGCATGTTGAGCATAGAAGCTGAAAAAAGTAACCAAAAACAAAACATAAGAAAACTATTCACAATATTTAAGGAACTGCATCATTTGTGTAAAAATATGTATCATTAAGTCAGCTTGCAGAAAATATCTCAGTAGCTGAGCATAGAAGTTGTAGCATTTGAAGTTAACATATCTATCTACAATAGCTGAGCATAGAAGCTATATCATTTGAACTTGAAGTCAACATATCTTTCTGCATTAGCTGAGCATAGGAATCAAATATAACAAGACAAAAAATAAGAAAAGGGTAATAGAAGGAAATGCATTCAGAAACCTTGGGCATGAACACACTAATCTAAGCTTAAAATATTTCTACAAAGTTATTCTCATATGGAATTTTCTAATGCTGGGTGGGCTCTGATTTCTAATGCTTGGTGGGCTCCTCAGAATTTTCTACACAGATTTTTTTTATCTTAATAAAAATAAACTAACATTTTTATACACAAATTGTTTTATCTTAATCAAAATAATGCTATTTATTCCTTATAAAGGAGATCTATATCATACTTTTATTAACCATATTGATTTTGGATGCTTTGTTATCCTTATTTGTGCCTAAGTAAGAACTCTCAAGAAAGTAAACTGTTATAAACTGTTATATATGGGAAGAGATGATGTTACCAGATTGAACATTATTTTCAATCTTAGAAATTTGCAAAGAAAGAATTCTAAATCAGAGAAACTACTCAAATAATGAAAAGGTGTTGTGAGGCTATCTTAAAACTAGTTTTTCATGTATTCAACTGAAAATGAAACATGTCCCTTTTGATTTTCAAAGCCAAAAAACAAGAAACAATACTAGCTTTTATAAACAAGTTATCAAAATAGTCATTGTATTTTAACTGTAAAAGCAAGTTATCAAAAAAGTCATTGTATTTTAAGTGTAAAAACAAGTTATCAAAACAATAATAACTAATATATTTTAAGACATACAACTAATTCTATCTGTAGATTTTTTTTTTTAAGGATACTGTCAAAAATCCATATGTATGAAAATCTCTTGAGCTGCTACTAACATACATGTTGATGATTCCTGTAATAAAGAAAAGATATGTGTGGCTTGTATGAAAGCATTCTTTTCAATTATTCTTAACTAAATGCATGCAATAATTCTGTAGGTATTTTCATCCATGGCAAGAGTTAGTTATGTAGCTCATACAAGGAGAAGTGGTAGAAGAGTGACCAGGGGTGACTAGATGTGATGCACTTCATCAGATGAAGAAAGGAAAGGTGATGTCAATGTCAAAAATTCTCCTAGCAATGTTGTTGAGGATGACCATGTGGCTGAAGCTGACGCTGTCACACCATCACTCACAGAGCTACCATCAACCACAGTTCAAGGGGAAACTTCAACTAAAAATATCAACGTTATAAGAGGTTGGACAAAAGAAGAAATGTTAGTTGCAATTGACGACATAGAGTTCAATGGATATTCTATTCGACATATTCAAAGAAACATTGTATTCCTCCCTCATCAATACATTATTGGATAAATGGGCTCACTCACACCAAACGTAGAGGGCTTGTTATAGTTAAGACTGAAGAGGAGGAGGCCGAGGTGGTTGAGTGGTGTAAAGAAATGGCCCAATTGGGACATGGGCTAGATTTGATACAACTCAAATCCACAGTTTCTCAAATCTATCGAGGGAGGCCAAACCCATTCAAAGATGGGTTTCTTGGTAAATAATTGTGGTTTGGGTTTAAAAAAAGGCATCCAGACCTTGTATTGTGTACAACTAAGGGCCTTGATAGAAACAAATCATTAAATTTGTGCCCTACAGTTGTATGTAAGTTCTATGACACTCTTTCTAGTGCATACGATAAACATTCTTATGGTGCAGACCATATATGGAACTGTGATGAAACAGGTTTACAGGTGGGAAGGAATTGTGGCATGTGGGCAATTTCCAAGAGAGGGAGCCAAAAAATGCCAAAGATTTTTCCTAAGAGCAGGAAGTGGATAACCATTTTATGTTGTGTCAATGCAATTGGTGCTTCAATCCTAGGATTTTATCTATTCAAAGGTAAAAATCAGTTGAAAAACTATATACAAAAATATGAACCATGAGCATGCATGGTTGCACATCCCCATGCATGAATAACTAAAGAAATTTTTTTGAATTGGCTTTGCCACTTTGCTGCATCTGTGCCAAGTGGTGTCTCACCTAATAACAACCACCTATTGATATTAGATGGCCATGGAATCCACATGGTTGTACAAATAATTGAGGAAGAAAACAATTTGGGCATTGAACTTTTAACATTACCCGCTCATACCACTCACTGATTGCAACCCCTTAATGTTAGTGTGTTTGGCCCTTAGGTCAGAGCATGCTCAATGGATGGAAAAAAATTCAGAGGTTGAGGTGAAAAGGTTTGAGCTAGCAGATCTTGCAAGTAAGGCTTTTAAAAGGGCTCTGACACCATCAAATATCAAGGCTGACATTAGGAGGACATGAATATGGCCACCGAATGATGATGCTCTTATGCATGATACTGGTTGTAGTAAAGGATTTCATGTGGATGGTTAGGAAGAAGAGCATGTCCAAACAAATTTTGAAGTGCAAGAAGAAGTACATGAACATGTTGATGTGGTAGCAGCTGGTAATATAATTTCCCTCTCTCAAGGACAGTTATATGTTGATGATGATGAGAAAGTATGTGAAGCACAGTATATTCATGAACAAATTGATAGCAACATGGAGGTTTTTCTACCAAATGAAGCACATGTAACTTTTTTTTGCTGATATTGTTAATGACATTGTTGAACATGTAGTTGAAAATGAAATTGCTGATATTGTTAATGCAGATGTAGTTGAAAATGAAATTTTTGGTATTGTTAATGCAGATGTAGTTGAAAATGAAATTGCTGATATTGTTAATGACATTGAAAATGACCAATTGACATTGCCAAGCCAAGTAAACCAACCATCATGGCTGGCAGAAGCCGTGATTAATTTGAATAAACACTGTGTCTCAAGAACCAATGAACAAAGCATGAACATGCCTTCACAACCGGCTGAATTGAACAGTGAAATTATTAATGTTTTGTGGAAAATAGATCAATGGAAGAATATGAATTACATAATGAGGCACTAGATGAAGATAAAAATATAGTTCAATCAAGTTCCACGGATACTGAAAGGCAAGTGCTAAGCAATGACATGCAGGTGGGGGGGTGGAGAAGTTACTTGGGCGGTTCCTAAAGCGACCAGTAGAAAGAGTGTCAATGAAAAAGAAGCAAGGAACACCTGGTAGTTTTCGTTTGGGCCGAAGTTCACAGTTACTCACCTTAGAAGACTATATAAAAATCTTAGTTGAGTCTGAACAAAAAAAATTTAAAATTCAAGAATTAAAACAGAAAAGAAAAGAAAAGGATCAAGCCAAGGGGAAGAAGCCAGCAAGGGTTTTTGCAGCACAACGTCGAGCAGATGAAAGGCTTGAAAGAGAGAGAACAAGGCAAGAGAAGGAAAAAAAAATGGCAAGATAGGAAAAGGAATCAAGAAAGGTTAAACAAATGCTTGAAAAGGAACAAGGGATGACTGATATGGTTGACATAAATGCAAGCACAGTTGATGAAAATGAAACCAGGGACATGTCTAAGATATTGGAAAATATTTCAAATAATACACCATTATTCCAAGACCTCATAAACATTCAAGTGCCTCACTATCAAAATGGGGGTTTACCCACTTGCCTTATTCCTACCACAGGATGTGTGAATTCAATGTATGCTCATCACACACCTCCACTTAGCGCAAGTGTGAGGTATGGGTACTCAATTCCTCCATGGTTGGAATGGAAAAATTGGTCTCAATTATATGGCTGCAATCAACCACAACCTAATCAACCCTTCTTAGGGAGGCCAGCCTACTTGGCTCAATCAGGCAACTCAGGGTTTGGCACTGAATATTCTCAAGGCCATAAAGAATAGGGGTGTTATATGTTTTTGGTTGTAACCACATTATGATGTGGATTTTGGATGGACTGTCTATTTTTCTTGTCACATGAAGGTTGATTTATTCCATATTGTATGCAACATTGTAAGGAAGTAACATCTATAGTCTATTATAATGGAACATTATGACAGAATGACATGAAAATGTTGTTAGATCTGTTATACCTCTTTATACAACCACTGTGATAGCATAGTGAGATGTGCAATATAAAAACCGCAATATAGAGTTCTCATAAACAATTAATACATATCCATGTTATGGAGTTCTCATAAACCATGTTATGAAGGTTCACTACCATATAAAAGTCTATTTCCATTCACAAGGGTACTCCCGAATATAGAGTTAATGCCAAGTATGCCATACTAAGATCATTAACATTCATATCAAGGTCAATTCCATAACAGGTTTTACTATCGTCGTGACTACATCATTGTCAATATAATAGACATTAAATATACATAGTGATATAAACACAAGAGACACCATGTTACAATTATACATTAATTAGTTATGGTTATAGTCTCACCATTGAACACGAATTACTATAACACATTGAAAAATCATATATTATAGGTCATATTCCTATTGATTTCACAGATAAATAGTATGAATCTCATTGCTATATCATTACCATAGTGTGATTAATATATACACAACCTTGCTTAATTCGAGTAATAGTAATTGAATCGTGACATATAGTGTCTGAAACCATATCTCAAACAATGCACCTAACTTGGATTCTTGCATTTCATAGAATACATTTCAATAATGGAAATAATTCTATGATTTTATGAAGAGTGGGCCAAATGAAAAGACTCCTTTCTCGAAATTTGTGTTTTAACATGATGACAAAATGGGGATGGAGATACCCATTGTATTGTAAATTCATTTCCTCTTTGAAAAGTGGAAATTTGTGTTTTAACATGATGACAAAATGGGGATGGATATGCCCATTGCATTTTAAATCCATTTCCTCCTTGAAAAGTGAAATTATTAAGGGGTTTGTTGTTTGAAGGTGGACTGAAAAGAGGTCCACATAATAAAATTTAAATATTATGAAGTTCAGAAATAGTAAAATAGAAAATATTTATGCTTGAGGGTGTGCTTATCACCTCCTTTGGTAGATATGACAATACAAAAATTATGGTTGTGTATCCATTGCTTTGATGCAATATTTTTTATTAGTGGAGATGGATATTTGATGCAATATTGCCTTCTGTACAAATAAATTAATTGTAATTTCATAAGAAAACAATATGTTTCAATTATAGAATAATTGTATTGCATTGATTAGTACTTAAAGTATGTGGTAGGACTAGGTATAGGAGCATCTGACCTTGTAAAGGGACTAAATGTCCTGTGAGTCGAAGAAGGAAAACTCCATCACTGGAAACATCAAAGGAAAGAGAAAAAAACATTTTGTATGAAGAAGGAATACTTGTGAATCTAGATTGATATGTAGACATTAATTTTAACAATCAATTTACAACAATGGTGAAAATGAAGAATAACACTGGTATAAAGAAGACACTAAAATAATAACTTATTTAGTTGCCTTGGGTGAATTTCAGTTCCTACTCTCTCAAAAAATAACTATAAAAGATTAAACAAATCAGTACAAGCATGGGAAATTTTATAATCTCATAAAAAGAAGAAGATGTACAAACACATTAAATTAAGAAGATTAATTATAAGTGACATTGGAATAATTTCATTGGAAATCTAAAATGATATTAGAAGAAATATGCAGAGAGAGAATTTGAACTTTGTTTACAGTGAAGAAAAACTTATATATATATGGGTAAACCGACGAATTTGGGTTACACTTTTGTGAGAATCGGGGGCGGAAAAGTCATTTTCCCAACAGTTCGGTCAAACTTTCGAAATTATTTCGACCGAACTAATTCTGCCATTTACATCAATGGCGTATTGACGACATGGGAAAACAGATTTTTGGCTGGAGATGGGACAATCGACAACAAAATTTCGGCTGGATTAATAGTCTATCCCAACTTGTTCTTATAAATATATCGGCCCGCAAACCTTAAATGGTTTCGGGCATATTACCGTTGTTGTCTCACATTTCTCTGTTGTATCGCATCTGTCTGTATTGCGTCTATGTGTTTGCAGGGGCGACGAGGTGAGGTGAGGTGTTGCTCTGTTGCACTGCGATGAAAAGGTGAGGTAAGGTGTTGCTCTGTTGCACCGTGACGACAAGGTGAGGTGAGGTGTTGCTCCTATTGCTCTGTTGCTCTGTTTTTTTGTAATTTTTTTTGTTGATTTTTTTTTGTTTGATTTTAATTTTAATTTTAATTTTTTTTGGTTGCAGGGAATTTGGTCTACGTCCTCCATTTGTCTTCGGTGATCTCCCGACTCATGCTCGTCTTCTCGTTGTGGCTTTGTCCTTTTTTCGGCTGCGAATTTCCAGGTATGCTATCCTGATCCTTTGTCATTTAATTTATAGGTATGCTATCATAGATGAATGAAGAATCAACCAAAAATTTTGGAGTTTGTTATTAGTTCCTTTCAACTATAATTATGTTGGTTTGGTTTGTATTTAGAAGCTTGTTTGTAGAACTCGACTAAAAATAATACATGTTCTAGAATCCCTTACTTGTTGGCTTGTGTTTTATGGGGAATATGGAATCATTGAAATAAGTTTATTTTTAAAAACTCTCAAACTAATCCCTTTATGATTGTTGTCAACTTTATGAATTCTTTTAATGAATAGGTTCCTAACCATATTTCAGCTATAAGAAAAAATTGGACAAAATGGTTATTAATATGAATGTATATGTGAGAGGATTCTTTGATGGAGCCTATGCAAGCACTTAAGTCGTACTTACTTTTGAAGCCTACCTTCTTCCCTTTACTTACGTGCATGCTACCAACCCACCTGGTTCGATGTACAACCTTGATAGACCGAGACCATCGATATAGATAGATATATGTGATTCTGGTAAATCATCGGGAGACGTAGGTATTGCAGAATTCACTCAGTCAATATTATATGGGATATGTTGATGTCTCTACTGCTCTACCAACGGCTTAATCACTGGAGAGACAGGATCACTTGCTGTATCACTTGCTTAACCAACAACATAAACTTCCAATTGAAGAATCAACCGTCTATCCCACTTGCTGCTGGTGCTCCCCCACTGTCGGGGCAACTTTCTACTGCTACCGCTAATTATCATGTAATTTTGGAGATGGTATGGTAATTGAAATAAACCTATATTATAGTATGCAAATTAAGTTAGGAATTCGGACGGGTACTATCCATCATTTGGACAGCACTTAAACCCTTTGTACTCAAATTTAACCACTTACCAGCATTCTCAATTCACTACATATCCATTCTCCATTAGATACACAGTAGGAACCAACACATCACATATACTACACAGTCACATCACCAACCAGAACATAACGTACATAAGATCATAACATCTAAACCACAGGAAATAACTCAGTTAGATACCTTCAACACAACAGGACTTTATAATACTTATACTCACTCATATCTTGTACAACTATATACTACAAGTGCTAATCACATTTTACCAGTATAAGCTAATTACAGGTATAAGCAGCTTCCATGTTTCTCTGTTCTTTCATTACCCTTACAAGCTATAGTACTCATCTACATTGGTTCATATAAGCTTATCTACTATGTTTCCATAATAAGCTTGATGTTGGTGGTATAGCTTCTACTTACAAAGAGCTTTATATCACCTTCTCATAGAAAGCTTACTAGTCTGAATACATATGGTACTCACTGTTCACATATAGGCATATAAGTCTCTACATAATTACTAGTAGTGATGTATATAGTAACACTTTATATTCATGTAAACACGATTATAGTAGTACTTATATTATGCATAAGATGGTAGTTTCATGTTCTGAGCAGTGAAATAGATAGAGATAGTGCACAAATTGTTCGGGCTTGAGCAAAGCATTGTAATCTTCTCATATGTTTTGACTAATGCAATATAGGGGTTTTTAGTTGTGGCTTTCCTAAGAAAATCATTGTGTAATGTATTATTGAATTCTTTTTCTTGTTTGCTTTGTGTTTTCGCAATCATTTAAATTCTTTCCGCTGATGAGTAGTGTAGATTCAAGTCTATTGTATTTGTAAATTACAGTTAGCAGTTTAAATCTAGAAAGACAGTTCTACAAAAAATTTCTATAAATTTCACAATATTTTATTTTTCATTTTATTAAAATCATAATAATTCATATAGTTACATTTATATAACCTTTGACAGTTTTTATGACATTTATAATTTTTTAAATTTAATTTTTAATATGATATGCATAATATATATATATATATATATATATATATGATTTGTTGCAAGTATATATTTCTATAAACTTTTAATTAAATTTAAATATGAAATTCTATATATATTTCATTAATAAAAACAATATTATACTATATAGTATTATATTGTTTTAATATTATTAATTTTATTTTTTTGTAAATTTCGTAGTTCCTTACCATTTTCTATTTATAAAAAAGAAGAGCAAGTTGCAACATATACACATGTGGTGGCCTCAACCTGCCCGAAGGAAACCAAGTCTATTGGCCACCTTAAAGCATTAAACGCCATCTAGTATTGAAATTGTCTCTTTCGTCTACTAGCCGCAATGTCCATTTTACTGTTTAAAGAAAAGTCTATTTGGCAACATGAAAAGTAAAAGCTAGCTGCAAAAATCATAAAAAACTTAGTGCATCATTTGTTAACCATCTCAAGAGTCTATAGGTACCAGGTCTTTTGCAGTTGAGCCCGACATGTCGAATTTCTACATCGATTGAAGCTGCCTTTCGATTCTGCCAATACGAGCTGTGGCATGATACTGAGATGCCCTTGTATCCTGAACTTCCTTTTTTATTTTTTGTAGAATTGAGACCACTGTGGGAATTCCTTCATTTTCCTATAAAATTTGCAGGGCTTTAGCCAACACACATTTCAGAGTCCAATATGTGTGGATGGATTGGTGAAAGAGAGATAGTCTCCCTCTTGTGTTCCCAAGGTCAGCAACAAAATCCATGGCTTCCTCTTGAACCTCTATATCTTCTTCCTTATTGTTACTTTTCCTCTCCCAACCTTGGATTACATTACAAATCTGTGGAGGATTTCCTGCAAAATAAAATTCGAAGAGATTCTCCATAACCTCTTTCTTCGTCTTCTTGCCTCGCTTGCTTGGCCCGGCCGTGGTTTTTGAAAGCATCTGCTTTCTTTTTTCCTTGGGTTGTCGTTTTACTCACTGACCTTTCACCATTTTTATGTCCGTACTAACGAGCACTGACAGCAGCTAAACTAAACCTGTGAGAAATGTAAGTGGGCTTGTATAGGGTGAGGGAAAATAAGTAACATAATACATGGGAAATCTGATGGGACCCACAGTTTCCACCACGGTGTAGTTAACATTGACGATGTCCATGCATATCATATTACTCAGAAAGGTAGTTAAACCATTGTAATTGAAGACCTTACTGATTGACAAAACCAACTGTCCAGGATTACAGTTGCAACTATAATTCACCCTAGCTAACATACCACAGTTAAAATTCAATAACTTTGCGTGAAGAAATACTGAAGTGAGTAATTGACGGGCTAGACCTCGCAATTTAAACAGAGAGGTTGGGGGTTTCGGTTCCTAAGGGAGGTGAATGATAGACCAGACTTCCCAATTTACACAGAGAGGGGGTTTTGGTTTCTTTCCTACCCCAGTCATAGTGAGCAGAGGTAAGGTTATTGGCGCCTGTCGGCTTATCATGGCACATCATGCAAGTAGTCTCATAGAATTGAGATACGCAATCAAGGTCACAGTGGCACCTCACGGAAGCCTGAAATGGGTGAACTGAGAGACTCTGAATTTGTTGAAGCAATAGCCTACAGGGGGTTCTGAAGCACGACTCTATGGCCTTAGCTGGAATATCCATATTCTGACAATTTAACATTCTAAAGGAAAAGGTATTGCAGACGAGTGCATATGGATTCTTATAACAATTCCTACTCTTCCAGCAACAAATATTATACAATCCCTCTACCCTACCCATGCACATATTAGTTAATCTAATTTTAATTTTTATCATTTAAAAAGTGATCATCTTCCTCTACTAGGTCTTAGAGCATTCAAAAAAAAAATGATATAATTAATTTTGTTTTTTAACATATAACAATTTTGATTTGTAATTTATTTTGTCATATATTTGCTTTATTTTTATGATTAAGATATAAATTTTAAAATAAGTTTATAAATAAATATTTAATATAATATTTTTTATTAAATTATATATTATTTTATGAATTTGATTCAGAATTCTTAATAAACTAATGAATATAATTATGGTACGCACTTAGTGTGACTTTTTGAAGGTTTTTTCAGTGGAAATTTTGATTGGTAATATTGCACAATCGGAGTGCTCTAGGGGTTTTTTAGGGTGGTGAATCCATATATACATATAAAAAAATAGTTTAAATAATAAAAATCAATATTTCACTTCAAATTTTCTCCAAAAAATCGCACTAAAAACAACTCCATTTTATATTGGTGTTGAGTGACAATTATTGCAGGTGGTGGGTATTTACAAATTAGCTGTTAATCTACTTGTCTGTCGTTGTCAAATGCATTGGAGTCATTTGGGGCGGAGCAGTGATCTACAAAGTTGGATTGTCAATTGCGATGACACTCCTAAAACTTTTATGTTCCCCACGTGGCTATTGTTCATCAATTTACCAAATATGTTCCCCACGTGGCTAGATCCAGATAATAATAATAATAATATTGTGATTTATCTTGAGTCAAACACCACACGCTCAGATACTTTGTTGAGCAACATCGTCAAAATAACCTGTAGGAAATTGAATGTCTGGAAATATGTACCTGTGCTAGAGTACTTTATCTTTCTGAATGTGAACATTCAAATTATCCATCCACATACAGATGTGAGAAATTCTCTCTCTCTATCTATATATAAATCTACAGTCCCTCAAATATGTAACTATAGGTAATATGTAATACTACATATAGTCACATTTATATGACCTTGACATTTTTCTATGTCATATTTTATAATTTATTTTATTTTATTTTAAGTTTTAATGTGATATACATAATTTTATTTTATATATATAGAAAAATAATTTATTGTAAGTATAAATTTCTATAGGTTTTTAATTAAATTTAAATATGAAGTTCTAATATATATATATATATAATTAAATAGATATATTTTTTTCATTTGTTATTTGATTTTAAATTTTACCATTTAAAGTGAACATTTTCTTCTACTAGGTTGCATGCGAAGCAACCTATTATAAATTTTGAGATAGAGAATTCAGAATTTCTACAATATCCATTTTGACGTCTATTTTTGAGTCTGAAACAAGACTCGTAGTGGGGACAAAACCTGCCAAGAAGAGAGGAGGATTGATGCAATAAATACATAATGGAGTGAAAAGAGTGAATGAGGAGAAAGGAGGCCGACCAGAAAAATACCAAAGAATCAAAATAGTTAATTAAAGTTTATTTAATATATAACTATTATTAATTTTGTTAATTAATTAATTATAAAGACCATTAATTGATTTTAATTTACTATAAGAAATAATTTAATTCATAGTAATGCAATTTATTAGGTCAAGAAAGGTTTATGTTTTTCTCTATTATAATACTAAAAATATAATATTTAGATAATTTTAATATTAATTAATATGATTAATATTAATTAATAATAGTTAATTATTACTAATAATATTTGTTAATTAATAATAATAATACGTCTTAGAATTTTATTTAAAATTGGATAAATTGTATAGGATTAATGCGAGGGTTAATTTTAGGAGATTTTTTAGAATTAAATTCAAAGGGGCTAAAGGAGGGGGTTTATACTAAGCGACGGGAAGAAGGAACTAGGTGAGATCGAGAGGTGACAGAAAGTATTCAGAGGGGGTTATAATGAACAGAGCTGAGGAGGGGAGAATGAAGGTTCTATGCGAATGTCCAGGGACCTAAAAGGGGAAGGGAGCAGAGTTGAGGAGGTGCTAGGTGGTGACTTAGAGTAAGAGGAGGGGGGAGCGGACGGCCAAGCAAAGAGATGGGAAATAATTTTTGAGCAGGGAAATAAGGGAACCCAATTTTTGCTAACCTTCAAACCATCGTCCCTGTTGAGGTTTTTGGGGTGTTTTATGATTTCCAGTGCCTCATGTATTTTTCGCTTGAAATGGTTTTTTTCATTGGCAATCACCCTAGCATCTTCCAGGTGATATGGTGACAAATCTTATTAGTCTTGGCAGGTTTTGCCCTGATGATGAGTCTTATTTTAGACTCGAAAAATAAACGTAAAAATGGATATTGTGGAGATTATGAATTCCTTATCTCAAAACTCATACCACATAAACCTTCAAACTATTATTGTATAATTAATTTTATTTTTTTAATTATAACAATTTTGATAATTTATAATTTTTTATGATATATTTGTTTTATTTTTAAGATTAAGATATAACTTTTAAAATAAGTTTATAAATATTTTTTTTAATTAATTATACGTTATTTTATGAATTTGATTAAGAATTTTTAACAAAATGAATACAATTATGCTAGGCACATAATTTTATATCGGTTTTGCGCGACAATTATTGCAAGTGGTGGGCAGTTATCAATTGGCTGTTAATCTACTTGTCTGTCGATGTCAAATGCGTTGGATTCATTTGGATGGAGCAATGATCTGCAAAGGTGGATTGTCAATTGCGATGACATTCCTAAAACTTTTATGTTACCCACGTGGCTATTGCTCATCAATTTACCAAATTTGTTTTCCACGTGGCAATGTCCAAAGAGAAGCCTTTTCCATGCCACATCACTTAAAAATTTGGGTTTAGCGTCATTGTCAACAGAGGGAATCTTATGTTGTGGAGTTATCTACCCAACCAACAGAATAGTTCAGACGACAGTTTTTTGCCGGAATCTGGTAAAAAAAAACTTCAAAAAATCAAGTAGTTGGAGTGTTTGAATTGCATTTTTTATAATGAAAATGGATTCAGCACTATCAAAAACCCTTTGGACACCCAAAATACTGAAATCAAGATTCTGATAAAATATTTGCCGAAATTTATCAAAATATTTACTTTTTTTAGACTACGACTATCTTTGGTTGGTGAAAAGGCTGTCAAATGGCATGTACCAAGTTACATCACAGCTTGGGAATGTGACATGTCATCACAAAAAGATTCATTTTTATAATATAAAAGGCAATATGGACAGGACAACCAATAAATCATAAGTTATTGGTTATTAAATGCCCTCTTAGAGTATTTATTAAAACTCCATTCCATTGACCCATCCATCTAGCCAACATCTACCATATAACCATCCATCCTATGGGCATATATAACTCGGGAGTCATGGCATATATAACGGAAAGCCTTATTTTCCAGTCTATTGGCCCATTAATACTCTTAAGAGTACTAATGGGCATGTCTATGGCATGCCACCAATGCCATACTTGCCGTCATCCATAGTCGCAGAAGATGAGAAGACATTCACATATTTAAATTTTTGGGCGTACGTAATTGTCTGCACGCCGCCCTTAGTTTCTGTTACCGAGAAAGCACAGTGAAGTTTCGAAGTATGAATGGGTCTGCGTGAAGCCCATAAAACTTTTACATTAAATTTTTATTACTTTTATTATAATAAGTTTTATGTATGTTCAAGTTTTGTTTCAAAAGTATTTTATATTAATATAGAAAATAAGTTTTTCTTTACTTTATATTAACATAAAAAATTTAAAATTAGATGGCTTATAAATTAATCAAAATTAAAACAAAATATTTTATAGTTTGGTTTTATTTTTTATTTTTTAATTAAAAAATGAAAAATTGATTGTTGTGGCTATTTAATATAGGGATTTGGAATTTAAAATTTTTTAAATATGTTTTGAAATATTAAACAACATTTTTTTGGTACGAGGGGTTTTCATAGTGTTTTTTTAATGGTTCATGAGGTACAATATTTGTTAAGGTTTTGCAAATGGGATAGCAAGTTAAGTAGTCTTGATTGTAGGGAAAACTCCACAGTTAACCGAACTTGAGCCAGAGGAGTTTTGAGATGGGTGAGATGGTTGTTCCGAGATGGGTGAGATGGGTGACCTCCCTAGAAGTCCTGGTTACCGGGTGCAAGCCTTGAAAGTGATGATTGACGCTATGTGATTCATTTCACTAGTTTCAATCCCAGTTCTTCACCCCTGTGAGCTTCACTAGATTCAATCTCACTTCTTCACCCTTGTGAGCATCATCGGATGCAATGAGTGCTAAGTGAACTATTCAATCACCCGATGCAATGAATGCTAAGTGTACTATTCAAAAATCATGAGAAATTAGCCAGTTACTACTACCTCTCATGGAAATGGTCATAGATAAATTGCTTGCTTAAAGTAGTGGAATACCAAAAATGATATCTAATATTTTTTGGGTTAATTTTTAATAAGATTTTACAACTTCCTAAATTCTAAAATGAATTTAAGGTTGAAGCATTTAAAAATTATAATTCTAAATTATTATCAAATTCTAAGTAACTATGAGACACAAAAAGTTTCATTTTTTTTTAAGCATTGCACTTATTTCCCAATTAAGCATACATCCAAATAAATTTTGTACTATAACAAGGGATGGAGTGGTTTTTGTTACACCCATTTAGACCATAATATAAATACAACTACATGATGACAACATTTTTCTTTATATTGGTATAAATTATAGTTTGAAAAAATAAAATAAAACATAAATTCAGTTTTAATGAATTATAAAAATATATTTATTTGTATGGATAATACATTTATTTGCATAGATAATATATTTATTTGTTTTATTTATTTATTTAAATTTATGCTTGTTTATTTAAAAAATAAATATATGTCTGTTTATTTACTTATTCTCTAATCTGATAAATTCAATAAAATATCAAATTATTTAAAATTATTTTTTTAAATTTCAATAAATAAATAAATTTATTTTTTATTACACTTTACTCTTTTATATAAAAAAACATATTAAAGTTAAATTAGTTTACAAACCCTCTGCACATCATGTTCTTTCCAAGCTTTCAATTCTTTATGATGCTAAAATGGGACTTATGTAGAGTTCATAGTTAATAGTTTGATATTCTTTATTTTTTTTATAGGTCTGTTGGTTCATTGATGAAAATATATTTCTATTTGATTAATAATTAATTAAAAATATTATATTAAATGATATAATTTTTTTATTATAATATTATTATGAATTTTAATATCAAATCATTTATGAATAGTTTAAATTTGATAAAATAAAACAATTTAAATATTTTAATAGAAACAACCATATATAATATTTTATATAAATAAATAATCTTTTTTTATTATATAGATTATTTTAGAAAATAAATATAATATTACATTAAAATTTAAGGGAATTTTGTAATTTGATAAAGTGTTAAAAGAAAAGAAAAGAAAATATTATAAGATGGCGATCAATTTTAATTTTTAAAATCAAAAGTATCTTTTTATTATTATGATTAGGGTATAAAGAAAAACAATATTAAAATAAAAATAAATTCTTAGATTCTATATAACCAAATTAACTATTATTTAATTTCCAAAATATAATGAGATGAAAGAGTTTGTCACCATTTATAACACTTAAAGGTGCACTTTATAAATTGTTCTCTGTAGATTATCTTTACTTACAATGGGTGGTGGGTATCTCTTTCCAAATGAAATGGAGGAGGAGACAATGCTCACTTCAAAATTTTAGTATGAAATGTCTTTTTAAATTTATTGCTTTCACAGTTTCTTTTTGTCTTGATAAAACCAACCTCTCTAGTCTATGCAGTCGATGATAGGAGAGTGAAATATTTATTATGCAATGCATCAAGAATCTATTGTTGGGCCTAGGCCTTTAAGATGCCTAGGCCTTTATTATTAAATCTATTTTTTTAAAGTTGTTTATAATTTTTTTCATTTTGATTAATGTATATGATTTTTTTTCAATTTTTATTTTAAATTTATTTTATTTAAACAATTTTTTAAAAATATATGATTATTGATTTGTAATTTTTAATTTAAAGTATATTTTATTTATTCCATTATAAAATTTTAGTATGAAATGTCTTTTTAAATTTATTGTTTCACAGTTTCTTTTTGTCTCGATAAAACCAACCTCTCTAGTCTATGTAGTCGGTGATAGGAGAGTGAAATATTTATTATGCA
This sequence comes from Pinus albicaulis, assembly GCA_034641835.2. Lineage (NCBI taxonomy): Eukaryota > Viridiplantae > Streptophyta > Pinopsida > Pinales > Pinaceae > Pinus > Pinus albicaulis. Next base: position 692,665,068 of record CM076578.1, read on the forward strand.
ATGCATCGAGAAGCTATTGTTGCGCCTAGGCCTTTATTATTAAATCTATTTTTTTTAAAGTTGTTTTTAATTTTTTTCATTTTGATTAATGTATATGATTTTTTTTCAATTTTTATTTTAAATTTATTTTATTTAAACAATTTTTTAAAAATATATGATTATTGATTTGTAATTTTTAATTTAAAGTATATTTTATTTATTCCATTATAAAATTTTAGTATGAAATGTCTTTTTAAATTTATTGTTTAAATTCAAAAAATATTATAAAAAAATGATTATTACATCTTAAATAAAAATAAATAAATAATAAATCTACTCCGCAGTTTTTGCAAACTACTATACTGTGTCGAGCATCTAAATTAAAGACAAGCTTATCGACTCTAGGTGCTTCATGACGATGGTTCATTAAATAGATCGTATTTTGTCAACATTGTTATCCTATTGTTTGGAGTTCAATATGTTGAGAAAGGCCTTTATATCATCATTTTTTGTCACGATGACAAACATATAGTTTTGGATGTTTTGAATAAAATCTCCTTAAAACAAAATATGCCATATTAGACTTGATTTCTAAAATATTTTTAGATGTTTTGAATAAAATATCCTTAAAACAAAATATGCCATATTAGACTTGATTTCTAAAATAGTTTTGGATGTTTTGAATAAAATCTCCTTAAAACAAAATATGCAATATTAGACTTGATTTCTAAAATATTTTTGGATGTTTTGAATAAAATATCCTTAAAACAAAATATGCCATATTAGACTTGATTTCTAAAATAGTTTTGGATGTTTTGAATAAAATCTCCTTAAAACAAAATACGCCATATTAGACTTGATTTCTAAAATAGGCTTGGATGTTTTGAATAAAATATGCTTATAACAAAATATGCCATATTAGACTTGATTTCTAAAATAGTTTTGGAAGTTTGAATAAAATCTCCTTAAAACAAAATATGCCATATTAGACTTGATTTCAAAAATAACGACTAGTGTATGCAAAACATCATCTACAACGTTGCTTCCATAGAAAAGAGTACACCATGAAATCAAATGAAAATCACACCAATCTATACATAATTATACAATACAAAAATAAAGGTGTATTGCCACATCACATAACTGGATATAATATGTTCAACTTATACAACCAGATTCTCATTAATATCTGTAATTTAAGTAAGTCTTGCTTTATTTCACTTTGCCAAAAACATAATCATAATTGAAAAGAATCGGAAACTAAGATTTGTTCATTTGGTTCCAGTTGCGTAGAATGAAAAAAAAAATATAATTATAACACTGACATGCTATGATGAGATGAGAGTTGTTACCTATTTCAAAATGCAACATATGCTAGGAATTATATCACATTACTTTCCTAAAAAAATTGTGGGCCTTTTAAACATGTGTTTATTTTAAATGAATAATTATGTAAAAAAAAAAATAACATCATTATTATTATCAATAACATCATTTTTATTTTAAAAGAATTAGAATTATTAATTAACATTAAATATGTTATTTTAAAAGAATTAGAATTATTTGTTAACATTAAATATTTGTATAGTAATAATTTAATTTTAAAGTTAAAATCAAAACATTTTTTTTTTCCTGGTGGTTCACGTTCCTATGTGCCCACACACATGTACCAGCTACATCCACGGGGCCTTAAGAATCTCGGGAAATCCTCTCGAGGGAACTCTACTGTCGGCCAACACCGAGGCCTCAACCCCCGAGCGTCTAGGAGATTTGATCCCGAGACCTCTCAACTCGGGAGTACTTCCAAGCGGGAACTCAACCGATTGAGCTAACCCTCAAGGGGCTAGTTAAAATCAAAACATATATCAAACTGTTATATAATATTTTTTTAATATAATATTAAACATTAAAACTTATTTTTTTGATGTAATTGATCATTCTTATTTTTATTTATTTGAAAAAAATCTTGAAAAACTAATTGGCTTTAATGACTCTATTCTTGTATGTGCTCTTTGAATTGGCTTTACATTGTGTTGATATTTCTTGACTGTTAGACATGTGTGTTAGCTCAGCTTTAGTGTAGCCAGTGCATCATTCTAATTTTTAGTTTACTATGATATACTCATCTAGTTTAATTAGGAGACAAGAAATGTGGCCCATATCCACACATGTCATCTAAATAACCTGATTATTGATAGTAGATATCACACACATAGGTTAATTAACAAAGAGTAAGTGGCCCAAGTCCACACATCTTTAGTTAGTTTTCAAATTCTTGCATTAAATCGAATTTTAATTTTTGCCTTAGGATTTTGGGACCAGGATTAAAATACCAAAAGAAAGAAAGTAATCTTTGCCACCCTTGCACCTAACTGACCCTGTGTATGCATATGAACGTCTCTCTTGATACTTTACAATCTCCCCATAGAGAAAAACATGATGCAAGGGCATCCAGACATATTTGAATTAAGTCGGATCTGAAGCTGGGTATGCGAACGGTCATGCAAATTGGGGCGAATTTTTTTTAAACCGATGCTGAAATTTATGTAACTGATTTGCCATGTGTGCGAGTAGAAGACTAAGATTTTTCTGAGCGATTCATGATCTTTTGTAATTTCTATATATAAAGAGCGAGCCTGTAATGTCTGATAGAGAGGGAGAGAACACAATGTAACCAGAAATGGAATTGGGGCTAAGGCTGAAATGCCTTAGATTTGTTTAAACGATATTCCGGATATAATAGAGAAATTGTTGTGCAGCATTTTCTCGTGTTTAGTATGGTTTATTTTTATCCGAATTTGTGAGTTCATAGCGTGATTTCGTGTATCCCGTGTGTTGAATTTCGGTTTAATTATAGTTCGGGCTTATAGGTTAATGTCAGTCAGGGTTGTATGATCGACTATCAATCACCGAAAAGATCGAGTAGCGATCCAGTGGGTGCCATTATAATTCACAGTAGCTGATGTGATTCATGATTGTTGCGAGCTGTGAGTTACTACAGAGTATGGTGGATTAAATTGGCACCAGACCATATGAGGTGGATCTACATTCATGCTGGATGGTGAATTGAGTGTGTAGTAAGAGCACAGTGGAGCTATGCGCTCTTTTGGAATCTGTAGAAGGGAAGCAAAGATTATTCTAACCGCAGAGATAATTCCAAGTTTGATGCATTGAGTGTAAGCCAGAGGAAGGTGGTTTTGAAAACCCAACCCACTGATGTCGCACCGCTTTTGAGCCACTGCGGTTTCGCCAAAAACAAATGCGATCAAATGGCATTGAGCCATGTCACAAGCTCGATACCACCTATTTCACATTCTTTTCTGGAGTTAACGTTATTTCCATAAAAAGTGCGATCATCGTCCGATAGCGAGGGAAGATGATCCAATAGTTTTCGCGAACGAGAGGTGCTCGGAGGTCAATAACAATTGTGGACCCGATATATTATAAACTGCAGTTGAACGCTTTTGAGTTCTGGCTGAAAGCGCATCCAGGTGGGACCGGGTCTCGTTGGTTAAGGTTATGGGGTTTATTGTTTTGTAAATCAACCCCAATATAATTTAATGTTGGGTAGCCACACGAATTAGTTAACAGATTATTGAAGCGTGGGGTTTCATTTAAAAGTGCTTTTGATATATCAAAGTGTCGTAATGGAAGCATAATGGGCCTATTAACCACAGGTCTCAAGATCGAACCATCGGGTTTATGAACCTGCAGTTTCATACACTTTGAGTTTCGTGCTCATTTTGTAAAATGAAAGGGAAACCCGCTTATAGTGGGTTTTCGCTCTTTTTTTTTGTTGATAGCGTAATTTCAATTTTCAGATAAATTAGATTGTAATTTTATTGTTTTTTTGAAAAAAATAAATTGGAATATTTGTTAATTTATTTTGTAATAATTTAATGATTATATAACTTTTTGGATTATTTATTAATTTTTTATTAAATAATATTATATTAAAATTATAATTTTTTTAAAAATATTATTTAGATAAAAGATTAGTTTGTGGCAAGAGATTTAAATAGATAAAGAGAAGGGTTAACTAGCTTTTTATGATATAACAACTAATTTGACTTAAAATATATAATAATTTTAATTGTTTTAATTTTTATTATATTTTATTATATTTTATTATTTTCATGATTTTATTTTAATTTAATTCCAATTTGATATATATTCAATTAAAATTAATTAAATAACCATTCAAATTTTTGAAGGGTACTTACTCAATAGTCAATTTAATTAATAATTGTATATTTATTTATAATGTTTTTTTAAATAAATCTATTATATTTATCTTTGTTTAAGAAGTATAATAATTTTAATTTTTCATATTTATTTTGTTTAATTTTATTTTCTATTAAATTTTTCTCATAATATCTTTTTCAATTTTTAATATTACATTTTTAATATAATTAATATCTCTAACCATTTTTTTGTTTATCTTTATTTTTAAATCCTTAACTATTACTCCGAAATATAACCATATAGAGAAGGTGTGGTTATTACATGGTCAATAAATAAATGGTAAACAAAGATATAAGTTTGTAGTGAAATAATTATTGATCAAAGACGAGACTATGTTGGTCATTTCAAGATTGAGAATGGTCATGTGTGTTGCAATCTATCTAATTTAATCTCATTGGAACATGTATAAGTGTTATTGAAGTTTATAATATGATTCATATTGAAGCTTATAAGGACATTAAATAGCTTTCTTTTAAGTGTGAAAATAGAAATAAATAGTCCAACAATTATGCTAGGGGGGATTTTTCTTGTTGAGTTGAAGGTTCATCATTCTCTTCATCACTCATTGATAATTTCAAATCTAATATCCTCTTGGAGAGGGTAGTCCCCTTGCGGTTTGGGATTCTCCCTTGTAGTTACAAAGCATCTATATAGAGTAGTATCTCTTGTTTTGCTTCACTTTGTTCTACCATGACCTTTCCCATTATCGTATTGGTATGTCAGTAGAGGTAAATAGTATACATATATTATATCTATCATGAACGAGTGTTTCCCAAGCTTGGAATCCAATGTGTAATGTTTTCCTTAACTATTATGTCTCAAAGGAAACATATTTCCACCCACCCTTCATATTCATATTCATATTCCCCTCATCTTTGTCTCTCATGATAACCATGTCAGGTTCTTGGGTGCAACTTAATTCGAAGAAGAGTGAGCCATGTGAGGTGCTTGGGTGCAACTTAATTCGAAGTAGAGTGAGGGTCAAATGGGAGGGGGTGATACGTGTAGCAAGAAGAAGCCACAAGGGAGTTGAACATAGTACATATCACTACTAAGAAAAGTATGAAAGGATGGTGAATAATAGTTAGTCTTGACCATGCTCAAGTAAATATAGATGTGAGACAATGGAGGTTGAGCTACATGGGATTGGAATGAGGAAGACAAAGAGGGAAGGCCTTATGATAGAAAATGTCAAAGAATAGATCAAAAATAAATGCATGAAGGATTTAGGGGTCTGAGAGACAATCGAAACATGCTTAAAATAAAATAAAAAGATGATTTTGTGCCAAAATGTGTAAGTTTTGAAGTTTTCCCTTCAATGATCCACAACCAATGCAATCATGGAAATCCTCTGAACTAAGTCATAATGATAAACGTATGCAGGAATTAACAATAATGAATTCCCTTTTAATCTAAAGTGGCGGAACTTAACTCCTTACCACAAAGATGATGATATAACAATTTTCTTACACATTAACATAAAATATGCATGGAGACTAGAACTTATTACTTGAACTTTGGTAGAAGATGAATTGTTGAGTTTTGGGTTGGCACAGAGAGGTCTCCAAGTTGTTAAGGTGAGCCTGAGGAAATTGGAGTATAAACAAAAGAAGAGACCGCATAAGAGATATGATGAGATGAAGTGGATCTCCGAGAACCACCAAAGTTGCCAAAGTGGATTTCTTGTAGATCTTCTTTATGTTGCCAAAGTTGTGTCCAACTGTGTGCCACAATTCCTTATATTTTGTTCTCTTTTCCAAACTAGTGAAATTGAGATAAAGATGACATTCGAAGGGAAATTAAATCCTGAATTCAAATGGGAGCCAGGGATGAAGCAACTTCCACCCTCTTAAGAGATTTCTTGAGAGGAGAACCATCAAAATGCATTACAACCAACCTCTTCTAGGGAACGACACTAGGGGAAATCCCACCTTGGTTGCATGTGATGTGACTAGGGCATTTATTACCCATGGTGCAACAAAGGATTTTCATGTGAGCAGTGGGGGTGGGAGCATGTTGTGACTTAAGCCTCTCATGCATACTTAATATTCATTACTTTTTCTCGATGGTTGGTTTGAGGGTGACACTTGGAATTCTAAAAATTTCATGTAATTGAAACATTTTCACGTATTTCATTAAAAAGAGAAGTCCATTTTGCACTAAGGTGAATGGAAACGTGTGTTTGCCACACTAGTTTTAAATATTTGGATATGAAACCAATCAATGGCACTCTATTGTAGCAATCATGTCACTTGATTTGGGAGAGGATGGTTTTCATTCTGAGATCCTTTGCATAAATCTTCTTATGCATATTATGAATGAGGATTAGAATGTGTCCAAAGAAAATGATATGGCGAGGGTAAAGAGAGAAAGATGTGATTAAGCCTTGGAAGAGAACTAAAGATTCAACAATATTGTTAGAGATGACCCTTAAATTCCAAAACAAGATTTCCTTCTAGAATTCCTCCGGGGTGAAAGACTACCTCCTTGGCACCTACCTCCCCTGGGTTGCCTTTCAAAGCACCATATAAAAAGAGAATAAAATAGTTATTTGATTTCCACCATTTGGAAATTATTCTTGAGAGATATGAAGCTACCACCATTATTAGGGAGAAGGGGATATGTATAGATAAAGAGAGAGGATATGATCTAAAATACAAACTTGAAGGTGATAGGAAATATGCAAGTTAAATTTTATGTCTTTTAGGAAATGGATCAATTTGCAAAAAAACATAAATGTAATGGTTATTAAATCCAGTTTGCAACATAAAAATAGAGACAAATATACCATACACAACAAGATAAGACAAAAAAATGATAGATTTCACCCCTCTTAGGATACATCTCTTGGTCCAGCTTCCAATGTTGGGCCTCTTTCATTAAGTGCTCAAATATGTGATTTTATGGATTTAAAGTGTTGAGAATGAATAAATAATGTCTCCAATGGCTCCAGAACAGTAAAAACCCCGAAGTTGGGCTCTTATTGGGCTCAATTTGGCCAAAAACTAAGAAATTTATTCTCCAAAGAAGTTTTGTTGCTAACTGCTCTACAAATTAGACTCCCATGCTAACTGTTCTACAAATTCCGCCTTTTCCGAAACCGTCAAGTGAAATTTTCACCCAACACCAGTGATATACCTGCTGGTTTGGGTTCAATTTGTCGAATGATTTAAAATCCCAATGACCCCTATGGGTGGAAAATTAGGGCCACATGGGTCCATGTGCCCGGGGGCTGGGGATAACCGCCCACCCCCGTCGGCATAGGCCCCACTTCCTCTGTGCCACAGTCATATTACCACCACATAACCCTAGTTTGGCCCCAAATTTTCGCACATGTTAGTTTTTCTGCACCCGTGGTTTCGACCACTGCATAGGACCTTGGCTAGGGCTAAGGGTTAGCCCCCTCCACCTTCGACCACTTCGGAGCCTCCGCTTTTGATCTCGTGGTAACTCATGAGGCCACAATATGCGACCTTACCTCAAGATTGTTTCGGTAAGCACTAAATTCCCATTGCACTATGGTTATATGTCGTACCTTGTGGCCTTGCGCTGGGACTAAGCCCCGAGCCCTCAACTCCTCCACCTGTGGTTCATGGGTGTGAGGTGAATAGGGGCTTAGCCCCGACCCCATTCCCCAATACAAAATTTTTGAAATTTTAAATAACAATTGGCTACCATCGTAGTTAAGAACAACTTGCAGCACGTTGGTAAGGCACTTCTCTGTCTGGCAATATGTCTCGTGTTCGAACCCATGGAGGGTCATTTGGCCCTTAACCAAAATTTTAGACAATATTGGAGTGCCATGTGGAAGCCCGTGATTGGGTCACGTGGCACCCTATAATTGGTCCAACATAAAAAACCATAAAAAATAAGAAAATAATAACAAAAACCAATCTAGTGAGGCCACTTGGCAACCTTCCATTGGCCCGAAATACACAGTCAGCCTTTCTAATCAACCTGCCCAGTCAACAGTCCTGCTTGCCACCCTGCAAAATTTTAGATGTTTAGGAAAACAATCAGAATGCAATATACATAGCATACACTATCGGTTTTGAGGGATTAAAGTTATGTTGGATTTAGGGAAATAAGATCTACATTTTGGCACCAGTTTCAAGCACTTTTGAGCACTTTGATTTTTGAGCACTTTACTGGTCCCCTAGATCATTCCTCCCCACTGAAAGCTCTTGGACCTCCAAAGGTACAAAAAAAATAAGTGCAAATTTAGAGGACATATACAAAAGTTTCGATATATGCACGCTTCCATAAATATGTGCATATATAGAAATACAACATATAAATAATCCATATTCTGTATAAGTGTATATTTTTTACATGCACACACACACACACACACACGCACACACACACATAAGCGTGGATATATGGAAGACTGCTTCCGTAGAAGTGCAACTTATGTATATATATATATGGAAGCCATCTTCCATATATGCACACTTCCATATCTTGGACACACACACACATATGTATGTGTGAGTGAGTGTGAGTGTTCATATACAAAATATGGAGATATACGGAAGCCATATTCTATAAATGTGAAACTTATATATATGCACATAGATATGGAAGCATGCATATATGAAATATGATTTCCATATCTATGTCATATATGGAATCCATATTCTATATATGCATGCTTCCATATCTATGTGCATATATATAGGTTATGCGTATATGGAGGCCACCTTATGTATATGCACATTGTTACGCCAGGAGGTAAATCCACAAAAAAATGAATTTCTTTTTCATTAAGGGTGCACACAAATATATACATGGAGGGTGAGACTCTTGGGAGTCATCTCCCGGTGCCTCTTCATTTTTCTGCCTCTCCTTATTTACTATTTACACTATTTTACAACTTCACCCAATCCCTAGGATTAGGTTTCAAGATCCCCCCCCCCGCTTAATATGAAGGGATGTTGGTGGGTCCAAGAATCATTTTGAATCTTTCAAACTCTCTCCCAAGAAATTTGGTGAAGATGTATGCAATCTCCTCATTTGTTGAACAATGGCATAGGTGAATTGTTTTCGTCTCAACATGATGTCGAATCACATGGTATTTTGTATTGTTGTGCTTCATTTGATCATGGAACTTTGTGTTCTTGTCCAAGATTATTGCAGAAGTGTTGTGTATCATGATTTTATGGAAGCATGCATATAATAAAGATAGCTTCCGTATATGCGCAACTTCAATATATGGCTTATGTATATGTTCATCTTCTATAACATAGATCTAGAAGTGTGCATATATAGAAGATGACTTCCATATCTATGTGTATATATGGAAGTTGTGCATATATGGAGGACATATTCTATATATTCATAGTTTCATATATATGTGCATATATATAAGTTTCACATATACAAAAATCAATTTTACATATTTTATTTCCCTTTATATTATATATACAGAAGATGACCTTTGTATATGTACAATTTTTGTATATATATATATATATATATATAAATATATATATATATAGAAGAATGCATATAGGAATACGACTTCCACATATACGCACTTCCATATGTATGCTATAAATATGTGCATATACATAAGCCATATACTGAAGTTGCACATATATCGAAGATATATATATATATATATATATATATATTTGTGTGTGTGTGTGCATATAAAAAATTTACACGTATACAAAAGATGACTTCTTTATATTCATCACTTTTGTTTATGCACATATCTATGGAAGTTTGTATATATGGAATATGGCCTCCATATATGCATAACCTGTATATATGCACATATATATCGAAGCATGCATATGTAGAAGATGACTTCCATATATGCACAAATTATATATATTCTTTCATGTATGTGTATAGTTGTATATGCACATATATGGAAGCTTCCATATATGTGCATATATACAGAACATTTTGTATATGCGCATATGTGTATATGCACATAGGATATTAATAGTGTCATATATAGAAGCCATCTTCCATATATGTACACATATACAAAGGTTGCACATACATGGAAGTCATCATCCATATACATGGTTCTATAGAGTTATCTATACAACTATAAAATTACAGTACTATCCCTTTATTCAACATGCAATTTCACTCTTATCTTTGGAAACACATTCAATCATTGTTGCAACATGAATTTGATAATTTCCCCAACCCATTTATGAGATAGTCATGTGTGGGTGATTCTTAGTTGACTCACACCAATGATAAGTGGAACAAACTCATTCAATTTAAGGGTGTTTAGCCATATATGGAATTCTTACATTCACATGAATAGGGTTCATTGATAAAAACATATTTTTATTTGATTAATAATTAATTAAAAATATTATATTAAATGATATAATTTTGTTATTATAATATTATTATGAATTTTAATATTAAATCATTTATGAATATTTTAAATTTGATAAAATAAAACAATTTAAATATTCTAATAGAAACAACAATATATAATATTTTATATAAATAAATAATCTTTTTTTATTATATAGATTATTTTACAAAATAAATATAATATTACATTAAAATTTAAGGGAATTTTGTAATTTGATAAAGTGTTAAAAGAAAAGAAAAGAAAATATTATAAGATGGTGATCAATTTTAATTTTTAAAATCAAAAGTATCTTTTTATTATTATGATTAGGGTATAAAGAAAAGCAATATTAAAATAAAAATAAATTCTTAGATTCTATATAACCAAATTGACTATTATTTAATTTCCAAAATATAATGAGATGAAAGAGTTTGTCACCATTTATAACACTTAGAGGTGCGCTTACTTTATTATTTGTTCTCTGCAGATTATCTTTACTTACAATGGGTGGTGGGTATCTCTTTCCAAATGAAATGGAGGAGGAGACAATGCTCACTTCAAAATTTTATTATGAAATGTCTTTTTAAATTTATTGTTTTCACAGTTTCTTTTTGTCTTCATAAAACCAACCTCTCTAGTCTATGTAGTCGATGATAGGAGAGTGAAATATTTATTATGCAATGCATCGAGAAGCTATTATTGGACCTAAGCCTTTATTATTAAATCTATTTTTTAAAAGTTGTTTATAATTTTTTTCATTTTGATTAATGTATATGATTTTTTTTCAATTTATATTTTAAATTTATTTATTTAAAAGATTTTTTTTCAATTTATATTTTAAATTTATTTATTTAAACAATTTTTTTTAAATATATGATTATTGATTTGTAATTTTTAATTTAAAGTATATTTTATTTATTTCATTCAATTCCAGATTCCGAAGCAAAAATCCGCCTAAAAAGAATAGAGAATCATACTCCATGTCTCCCTCAGGCAGAATTGCCTAGTTCTAGTGCAAAATACTCGATACCTGCCAACGTGATATGCAATGTATTTTAAAGAGATTAGGTTCAAAATATTATCAAAAATGTATTTTAAACCAATGGGTTCAAGATCTTACCAAAAATTATAACACCAGATTTAAAAAAAATGAAAACGTGTATAATCATTAGACTGATTCTCGATTTAATGTGTTAATGAAAACAAAATTCAAAAAGCACCCATTAATCACTGCACAGAAACAAGAATCAAACTCTACAGTAAACACTGTTCATGAAAGACGATTCCGACACACGTAACAAAATGCATGTAACACATCAAGAAGATTTCATCACAGGTGAAAAAAGATCAAAAATATATTATATATATAACATCAATGTCACCTTCTGCAACAAAGACAAGGAAGAACGTCACCCTCTGCAACAAAAAGAAGGAAGAATAAGAATATCATCCCATCATACACAATTGGGATGGATGTCTGATCCTTGCACTTCAAATTTTCCCTACATTTTTACAGAGACAGATTTATGCATATACTAAAATTTACCTTTTCATGGATGGTCGCGGAGGATTTTGAAGGAATGTTTTACTGAAACGCAAGGACTTGTCGTGGAGGATTTTGAAGGAATGTTTTACACATCGAAAAAGGAGTATGAAGATGAGAAGCCTGTGGGAAAAGGCCTAAAACAGTTACCTACATGTCTCTCTTAGTGAAACTACCTTCAACAGCACGAATGGTAGATAAAAAACTTCACTATAAGCTGTGGAGCCTCCCTACGAGAAGCAGGAAGATGCACAAGAGTTGCTTAAGAAGTCACAAGCAGCGCTTAATTGATTTCATGCAATTCATGTAACGGATCACCCAAACAAGCAATGCTTATCTGCTATATCCAAAGGGCGCCCAGCTATGACCGGGGAAATGGTTAGGAAGAAAACATGTAAGTGGATGCTCTGATTTCAAAATTTTATGTTTAGCATTAGGCTGAAATAGCCATATCAAAGTGGCATGAATTCTTGAACAAGTGATATGCCACTGTGATTTAGTAAGAGTGTATTTTACAAGGTATCACGAAGGCAAGAATCACAAGCAAGAGGCTATTGATTTATTTATAACCGAAGATAACTTAGTGACTGAAATTTCTCCCAATTTCAGACAAATTTCTAGAACCTATCACCTCTCTTAGTATTGGAATTTCCAATTCTATTCCACAATCCAAAATAGATAAACATAGTATTCATTTACTTCCATTGTCAGCACATAACCTAAAATCCGAAAATAGAAAATTTTCGAAGTGAACAGATATCTTTAATTTCTACACTGGTGGAGTCTTCATTTCCCTGTATTGGTTTCTCAATCCAGGCTTGAGGTGATTTTGATCGATCACTATAGGCCAGCGATTGTACACGTCATCAACTATGACATCGCAATGGATTCATCATCGTTGTTTAATAAATGGCTAGTATCACGACCTTTAATAATCGAGCAGATGCGGTCCAAAAACCCATCATTCTCTTCTCTCGTCAAAATTAGCGTGCCAGTGAACAGAATCCTGATCCCAAAAGAAGAACAGAATCCACCTACCTGTGAACGCTGGAACGCTGGAATTTACCACGATTGCACTGAGCTTATTCGGAAACCCCATCACGATTTACGCTGGATACCGGAATTTACCAATGGTTACGCTGGATACCGGAGCTAATCCTCTTTGCGGAGCTGCTTGGCAAATGATGGGTTTTCCAGGCCCGAGAACTATTTGAATTTCAAATTCAAAAAACCCGCAGCATTAAATTCAGGTTGGTGGCCGGCAGACGTGGGGGTGGCGGGTGGGGGAGGAGCAGCGGGTGGCGGAGGAGGGGCGCTCGCGGGAGGAGGGGCGGAGCTGGTGGGGTCCGCTAACGGCTCGTTACCGTCCACCATCCTCCGTTTTCGTTTCGTTGATGTTTTCGTTTTGACTGTCGCCGGAGGGAGGGGGTCGCCGGAGCCCGACGATCGGGCGCTGTCACATCAGCGCCCGATTCGTAGACACACAGACTCCTCCGATGTATACTATACATTGTACGCATTAGTGGTAGGCTCATTTGAATTACCAGTTTGAATTAGATAACCCAGCTATAAATTTTAAATTTGAAATTTGAATTTTTAAAACCGCTAAGCCTGGGTTCGTCAATGACATTTGAATTTGTAATTATGCACGTAATTCATGTTGTTGTCGTTGTGTATGTATCTGCGCCGCGATCTGCATCCGAGAAATCTAGGAGCTGAGAATCGTTTATCCCAGCACTTTGCTGCCTCGAGGTTCGATCCTCGGAGATTAGATATACTTGGTCTTCCTCCCAATAAGCTCGATTATGCTGGCTTGGTGGGTATTGCAAATCTCTCTCACTCGTGACCTGAAATCCCCAAATTTTCTCTTCTGGCTTCTTACCCTGAAGGCCACCATCTTTCCCCTGAAAACGCACTTCCAAACGGACCATTTCCCCAACGATTTATGTAAATATCCATGTCAATCATTTGAACAAGTATATATCGACATCAAGATCGAGGTCAATTTCAGATTTATGTAAATATCCATATCTAAGACTCTCCCTTCTCAGATTAATTAAAATGATTTTGATCCAGTTTACATACTCCAAATGGTCGTCTATTTTTATTTCGGCCGCATATCATATCTGCTCAGGGTTTTTGTTGGTGTGCATATGCAGTCTAATTTTTTTATATATCTGAGATATTTTTATGTGGTTGCGTTTTAAATGCGTTTTATTAAATGTTAATTAAAGTAAATTAAACATTTAATCAAAGCAAGCTCTACTCTATTTACCAGATAAATATAAATAAATGTTGGTGAACCTCTTAGTAATGGTTTTTTTAGATGAACATGCTCTTTTCATATATAAATGTATATTTTACTCAAGTCCAAACATGTATTTTAATAAGTAACTTGATTCTAGCTATGAGATTGTATTTAGTTATTGAGGCTTCTCATCCATCTCATTAGATATAATGATAACAATTTAATATTATTGGCATGATATAAACCTTGTATGTTTGGAAAGATAATTTCTTGTATTGTATTATTTGTACCTTACATATCTTCAACCTTACCATGTATGGTTGAATATAACTTTTTCTTCTATTTATGCACTAAAGCAACTCCCTTGTGCATGCATTTTTTATGTTGATGATTTTCTGATTTCTGGTTTTAGATTGCAAAATTTTAATTTAATTTATGGAGTTATTTATCGATTAATTTATATTGTAAGTACAATTGCTACTATTTTCATGGTAAAAAACTCTTTTCCTAGGTTGATGAGAACTATTATTGGCATGACTTATAGAAAACACCTCTTGTGATGCTTAGTGTTGTTTATAAAAGTATGCATATGAAAGGGTAGTGGAAAGAAAAAATAAAATGGGAAAAAGGATATTAGGAAATGAGAGAGAGAGTTGATTTAATTTTAAGCATGTTTTGCCTTGCATTTTTTGGGTGCAAGGGTCTCAAAATAAAAAGGGAAAAAGGATATTACGAAATGAGGGAGAGTTGATAAAATTTTAAGCATGTTTTTCATTGCATTTTTTGGATGCAAAGGTTACAATTTTCGAGGCAAAATATTTTTCTTTGAGCATTTTCATAATGATTTTTCCTTTGAGCATTTTGTGGATGCAAGGGTCACAATTTTTTTGGTACTATGAAGAGATGGTAAGTTATTTTTAGATGCTGATTATTTTTAGTAATGGAAAGTCAACAAGGAAAAATATTTTTCTTTGAGCATTTTCATAATGAGTTTTCCT
Organism: Pinus albicaulis; assembly: GCA_034641835.2. Taxonomy (NCBI): domain Eukaryota; kingdom Viridiplantae; phylum Streptophyta; class Pinopsida; order Pinales; family Pinaceae; genus Pinus; species Pinus albicaulis. The sequence goes on from CM076578.1 coordinate 692,680,412, forward strand.
TTGAGCATTTTGTGGAAGCAAGGGTCACAATTTTTTTGGTACTATGAAGAGATGGTAAGTTATTTTTAGATGTTTCTTATTTTTAGTAATGGGAAGTCAACAAGGCAAAATATTTTTCTTTGAGCATTCTCATAATGAGTTTTCCTTTGAGCATTTTTTGGATACAAGGGTCACAATTTTTTTGGTACTATGAAGATATGGTAAGCTACTTTAGTATGTTGATTATTTTTAGGAATGGGAAGTCAGCAAGGCAAAATATTTTTCTTTGAGCATTTTCATAATGAGTTTTCCTTTGATCATTTTTTGGATGCAAGGGTTACAATTTTTTTGGTACTATGAAGAGATGGTAAGTTATTTTTAGTATGTTGATTATTTTTAGTAATGAGAAGTCAATTTATTTTGCTTATTGAGTTGGCTTATAAATTGATTTGTTATATTACTTTCTTCTACACTACTTCATTCCACTGCAAAATGTTGCTAAGTGATATCTATATATGGAGGTAATTGTTTTCAGTTTTGAAAACTTTCATTGTGCATTGCATAATAAATATACATAAAAACACACTTTCCCAAAGTTTGTCAGGAAAATGTCCAAAGATCTTGTGACACTTATCGGTTTAGTTTCAATTTCAGTTTCAGTGAACATTCAAAAGCTAGGAAAGGACAGGCTTGCAAGCATAGTTCCAGTATATACGAAACTCCAAGAAAGTGTTTTTTATTTAGGAGTCCTGTGTCAAAAAGAGTAATTTACAATACTATGTAAGTTGAATCATTCTTGGACATGCTAAAATGGGATTTACATTAAAAAATATTCTAATAAATATTGCAAAGTCTACAAATGGTGTTTCGAATAAGAAATATGTTAAAAGTTAAAACAATTTTTTATTTTATTATTGAGTTTAGAGGAGGAATTTCACACTATATATTCAAGCATCATATGATCCATTTACTATGTTTTTGTTATCTTAACATAAGCCAAATTCACTCTCAATACTTTACGACATGTGAATCGTAGTTTTTGTCAATGCCTTTGTAAGTGTATTTTTTGGCGAAATACTTTTTCTAGGATAAATGTGTTCCAAATTCCCCTCACAAAATTGACATTTTTGTAAAATATATCTTTTAGGTGATGCGAAAATGAGAAATGTTTTCTAATCTATTAAGAAAGATAATAATGTTAAGAAGATCCTAGTCTCATCCAATCCTACCAGAATATGCGTCCATCCTACTACTTCACCATGCTTTTGTGACATCATGCTTCCCAATATACCCTCTCAAATAGTAGTAGTCCCCCTAATTTTCCCAAGTTCATCTGACCTAGATGTACTTAACATCTCAACCAGCTTCCATATTTATTATATTGAGTTGAAGAAGTTGTATTCTTCCTCTTTTGGGTCTTTGAAACCTTTCTTGGAGATTGGAGTATATGCGAGAAGTCATAGGTCAACATGTGGCATGTCTCTTGGGAAGCTTTTGGGGAAATTTAGAGTCCCTTTGGCCCTTGAGGGAACCCATGAGAAACACATTATTTTCCACAATTGATAGGTCCCAATTGTAAAATCTAAGCTAGATAGTACACAACTGCATTTGAATGTTAGAGCACAACCAGACCTAAGGTATGTGTTTTAATTTTATGGGGAAATCTAATCAAGTACTCAGATTTTTTAAATTCAAGGCAATAGAGGAAATGTGGGCACCTTTGAAGTGTTCCCTTACTACATGATCTAATATCCATACCAAGTTCATAATATCCACAGGGATTTTGTCACTTGTGTCTCACTCGTTAGTTCTCAACTAATCGCTATCGGGTGTTTTCCATCAAGATCGCATGAAGTATTTCTTAGTGAAGCCCATAACACTAATTACCGATGGAAGAAATCTTAGACGTATAGCAAGATGAAATAATAGGTATGTAATATGGGAATGGTATATGAAATGAAAGGATGGAAACATAGCTTCGCTACAGTTGTTTATATGGCTTCGCTTCGCATCACTCTTTATTATAAACTTTGGGACTTATCTTTATAACTCATATATATGTTCAGGAGCTTACATCCTCCCTTTGGTGGGAGGACAACTAGTATGAAACCTACCTTTCCTTTGGTTAGGTTTATACCTCTTCCAAATATTTAAATACGTCTATTGGGTAGAATGCTTATATAAGAAGGTTAGGCATATATCCCTTGGGTAGATCGCTTATAGCATAGATAATAACGATGTAGTTGGAACCTATATGGTAAAGGGTTTGTAACTACGAATGCAAGTGGATCTGCTGCTTGTGATGTTGCTGGAGGATTCGAGACTATATAGAGTTCTCAGTCTTGATCTATGTCGTACACTAGGAAATGTCCTACTACCTTTGCTTCTAGGTCTCGACCTTCAAATGAATAGTCTCGATATCACTCATGAAGGGAATAGTCTCGATCTCAAAAAGGTGGAACTAGAACTACATTGACATTTTAGCAAGGTAGTGGCCCTAAATCAAACAATATTGTGGGAAATGGGCTGGAATTTTAAATGTTATGGAAGACATATTTTTAGCTTCAGTACAAATTATCTAGAAGGATAACACACCCCATAAGAAGCTTTAAAAAGCCTAAGAGGAAGCTAAAAGAAAGGAAAAACTTGGGGCTGAAAATGCTAAAAACCCATGTGAAGTTAACAATAAAAAAATATTTTAAAGAGCTCATTAAACAACTAAAAATAAGATTCATTGTATAATCCAATTATGTTCTTTTCTTTATAGTTGGAAGGATTTTTGTATTCGTTTTATGTATCTTCTAATATATCCAACTCAGACTCATATACTCTAAAATATTGCTATATTTTTCTGAAAGTATGGTCTAAGTAGAGTACCATATAGTCACCACTAATTTATTTAATATATTTGAAGGTTTCCATTTGGTTATTTGTAGTTGTCTGGGAAGGATTTTGACTTTTAAGGGAAGCCAATTTGCTACTATCTATGTTCACTTATGATCATGATAGGACAATCACTTCTGAAAATTGTTTTTGAAAATCAACATCACCCTATCTTGATCGACATCATGACAATGGTGGGTTATCTCTTTCCAATCTTGAGCTTGTAAAATGGAAAGAGAAGTAGAGGATTTTATTTGTGCATGAATGTATAATGTTGATTGGTGTCGATTGGTGCATCACAATTGTTTTAATAAACAAGGAGCTTTGACACTCCATCATGAAGCAGAGTGACTAGAATGTGCCTATATAGGACAATCACCTCAATCACATCTGAAAATCACCTTTGATCAATTCTACTATGACAATTTCATCATTCACAAAATCAGCATCACTAGACTGAACTCCAATTTCTAACAAATCATATCCTCTACAATTTTAAGAATGCATATTGCTTCACAATACTTAGAAACTGTGGTATGGGAAATTTAAAATTTTACTCAGATATATGGCAAAGATGGAGCAATCAAGATGGCAATAAAAGGTGCTAGAGATACAACTTTTAATGGGGAGAATATTCCATTTCTTTGGCTAATTTTGTAATGTTTTGACCAAAGCCAATAATCTAGAATTCAACTATAATATTTAGGAAAGTTGTAGATAACCTCAAAGTTGGAGACAATGCTACTGTGTTGGCCTTCCTTCCCTATGTTGGGAGAGAGCATCCTATAATACAATATTTGAATTCAACAACTCCAAAAGAAAAGCATTTCTCATAGAATAAATATCATCAAGATAAAAAAAAAGAGAGATATTAACTAAACTGCAACATAAAAGCCACACCAAATAATTAGAATGTGCTTTGCCAAGATGAAAATATTAATTCATTGAATAGCTCCATTAACTTCTATGCCTTCATCTCGGCTTCACCTTGAGATTTTAACATCATTTCCTTCACAATTAAAAGGAAAAAACAAAATTAGAATAACAAAATGAAGTGTTATTGTCTTTGAACATAGACAAAAGTTGTATCAAGTAAAAACCTTTGCAAACTGGAGTGTGTGTTCAAATTTTTGTATTTGGTCCTTTTGTTTAGTAACAACCTCTTGCAGCTGCAAATACATATGATGGTAAAAAATGAATTAATGCAAGAATATATTTGGTGATGCATATTCAACTTTTTGCATAATGGTTCAGTAACAACCTCTTGTAGCTGCAAATACATATAATGGTAAAAAATACATTCATGCAGTTTATACATAAAATGGTCAGAAATATAGGGAAGTGTTTGGCAATCAAAATAGGAAAGGTGAACTCAGTCCTAAATAACAATAACATTAATTAAATTATGAATGTAAAAAAATGTCAAAGGATATACACATTGAAAGAAGATAGGCATAACTTTTTACCATGAGTTTATAGGATAATAGAAGCATAAATTCAGAGTGAAAATTGATATTGAACTAGTAACCACAATTAAGAGATTTTTTTTTGCAATTGCCTACATGCAGAAGTAAATTATGCATCCACCAAACTCACGATTATCTGAAATTTCACATACATTTTGGGAGTTATAGAAAAATAGACAAGTGGTAAAAATGTACGCCCATGGTCATACAAGTGGTGATTGATACTTAATAAATTAAATAAAATATACACGATGATTGATGAATTTGTAATTGTTGTTAAACTAGAGCATGCATCATGCCTACATGTATTAGGTGTGCCTCTTGTCGAAGGCTCTGAATAGGGTATGAGAGGATGTCATTGAGTTGTTTGCAGCATGGCCCTATGTCTCTATTTTTACTGAAAGCCTGTTTGGACAACAACTCCATTTGAGATTTTTCTTTCTTTTAAATATATTATTCATATATTAATTATTTTAATAATAATAATAATGCAAATTTTATGTTTTTTCTTTTAAATTTTAGCATGTGAAATGTATTTTGAGTTAAGTGTTTGATGTCTATCAACACTTACTAACAAATTAATTTATATGGTCATCCTTGTCTAATTTATACATAAGCATATGCCCCATTATTATTAAAAAATGACCATATAATATTCAATTAAATTAAGAGGATTCACTTTATAAATTTATAATTGTAATTAAGCTATAACTTAATCTTTTATAAGATATAACTTAAATATATAACAAAAATATTTTAATGAAGCGTATTTTATCGTAATAAATAAAAATGCAATTTAGATTAAGATTAAGATGGAATATTATTACAAAGTATATCATGTCATGAATTCATAAACACTATTTAAATTGAAATCATTTTTTTTGGTTAAATTTAAAATTATTCTAATAATAAATATAACAATTTAATTTTAAATTTATGGTTGTTTGCTAGATAAGGGATTTTATCCACATAATAATTTGATTAAAAAGAGTTTATAAAGTTTAAACTCAACCTCAAATTCTAGTTTATGATTTTTTTGTTTATGTATCCATCTATTTTTGGTTATGGGTTCATGTACATATACTTATCGTATACATACACATATGTACATAAGGAGACACCCCGATCAAAATATATATAGATGAATCAATTTGTTCTCTTCATACCTTGTCAATTTGTAATCTTATAAATATGTGTTTGAAATATTCACTTTGCTATAAACATTATTCATTAGATTTAAATCAATTTTTTTTGTTACTTTTAAACCGAAATCACAATAAAATCATATATCTCTATCAAAAGTGAAATTCAACAAAGCATTATTTGTTTTTTTTTAAGTAATGGTAATTTCTATTATAGTTTACAAAAATTACAATCAAACTTCATGACAGGGATTGCCGAACTAGCCAACCCCTGTTGGTTGAAGACATAACAAACTATCAAAAAATGGGTTGCCCTTCATGGGGAAACCAACCCTTAATGAGTTCATAGATTCAAAATATGGGTTTCCCTTCCAAGGGATTCCAGCCATTAGCATAAGCATAAGTGACAAAGTATACAAACGTAGATAAAAATAGACATAAAAACTAAGAAGGAACATGTGAAAACTGAATAGGAGGAGCTCCAAGGAGCTGCAACTACCGGTTGTGGATGTCATGGTGCTCCTGATGAGGATTCTCATCAATTATGAAGCAGCCATAGTCAGACATGGTCTCAATGTCCTTCTTTGAGAGTTGGGGGGCTCTCTCTAGATTTGAGGTTGAGACCAAATCGATTGGATTTTCTGAAACTGAGTGTGTCGCATGATCTGCTTCTCCATTTTTTGTTATGAGTCCTCCATTGGGCTGCTCCCACCACTATCCTAGTCTTCCTCTAGTTAATTGACTAGGAAGTCAACGTATTTCCGTGACAGATGGGAGGAGGAGCATGAAAGAGTGGATTTGCGAAGGCATTTTCTGCTACTGGAGCCAAAGAGGTGGATCTGTTGCTCTAGGAGATGAATCGAGAACTGGGAAGAGAGGAAATGTGGGTCGAGAACCCCAGGTTCTTCCATGGCAACATAAATGGATAGGGAGCTTGCATGCATTACAAGAATACGAGGGTGGGAGGGAGAGCCTCTTCCTCGTACATGATAACATTGCATCCGGTGCCTTCTAGGCACTGTCTCTGCCAGATGGGGGGACTGATGGCCTAGAGCAGAAGGCTCAGAGTGAGACAGAGGAGGAGAAAAGAAGCGGATGAAGCTATGACATAGGAGAGCAGCAGAGAATGAGAAGCGGATGCGTAGATGGGAATAAACACAAGAGCCATGAGCCACAAATGGCGAGGCAAGTTACAGGAGAAAAGGTAGAGGGAGATGCGTAATTTCTTCAGGTGCCAGCATCCTCTGTGTATTTAAAACTTTCACACGGGAAGTAGGTGCGGTCACATGGAGGGGCCATGTGCCCCCGCGACATGAGGCCAAGTGGCAACCCAAATCAATCATGTTGAGCACCCGCATCTAGGGATTTAATATCTTTGAGGACCAATTGAGTGTAGGCATTGCGCATAGAGTCATCAGAAATGGAATGGAATCTGCTGGAGATAAGAGGAGAGTTATGATTCACACGTCTGTTGGCTAGGAGATCTGAAACTTTATGAGCTGATCTACACACATGCAAGAAGGTAATGGCTTTGTGGAGTTGAAGCCATTGTTCCAAGTTTTCCAGTCTTGAGGCTAACCGCCAACTCTTTGAAATTTTGGATGAGGAGGAGCCATGAAGAAGATGTTGGGCTACATTAATGATGATATGAGATTCCCCTTCAACCTCGAGGGGGAAGAGATCATTCTCTTCAACAAGGTTGAGGCCTTGGATGAGTCCTTCAAGTTCAACTAAGTTGTTGCTATCCCAACCAATGGATCCATAGAAGATGAGCAAGGGGGCACCTTCAGAGTCACGAAATATTCCTCCAAATCCAGCTTCGCTCGAATTTCCTTTTGAGGCTCCATCAAATTTGATGGATACATCTTGAGGTAGTCACCCTGACGAATACCTCTTGAGGGGGTCACCCTCACAGATACCTGTTGAGGGAGAGAAAGTGGGAGAGGGTAAACCATTGAAAAGAATGGAGAAAAAGGGGGAGGAGAACATACTCATGATCCATCTGATCTAGGTGGGACTGAAGTCGAAGGCCAGGAGCAGTTGATGGATATAAGTCCAATTGAGTTTATCAAATGCTTTGGAGAGATCGATTTTGAGAAGCATACCTGGTTTTTTTTGCATTTTCAGAGAGTGGTTGACTTCATGCATTAGGATGATGTCGTCCAATATCTATCTTCCTTCCACATATCCTGTTTTCTCAGGTGATATAAGTAGTGGGAGGAGAGGTTTGAGCCTGTTGGCTATCACCTTTGATATGAGCTTGTAAATGACGTTGCAAAGGATGAGTGAGCCAAAATTGTTCAAAGTGGAAGGGATTGTTGCTTCCTGCGCTAAGGCGGGACCATTGCAGTTGAATAGCCCAATGATCAAACCCCAAAGTAGGCAGAATGGTGGTTGCCAATGATCTTGTATATGAGCATATCTTCTGTATGTGTGCATATCTTCCGTAAATGCGCATATCTTATGTACTTGAACATCTTTCGTACATGTACATATCCTGTATATGAGCATATCTTCCGTATCTGCGCATATCTTTCATAAATGTGCATATATTTTGTATATGTGAAACTTTTATATATGCACATACCCATGCACAACTTTCACCTCCGTATATACATAGTTTCTATATATGTTTGCAACTGCTGTGTATACGCAATATAAAGAAGTTGTGCATATACGAAATATATGTGCATTTACAGAAGTTTTACATATACAAAATATATGTGCATTTATGGAAGTTGTACATATACGAAAGATATGCGCTTATACTGACGTTGTGTGGAACTCCAACCTCTATATATGCGCATGTCTTCCATATTTGCAAAACTTCCATATATGTGCATGTCTTCTGTCTATGTGCTTCTTCTATATATGAAATTGTTTATTATAGGCATAGAAGATGTGCGCATATACGAATGTTGTGCATATACGGAAAATATGCACATATACGAAGATTATGCGCATACACGAAAGTTGCGCATATACGGAATATATGCGCATATACGAAAGATATGCACATATACGGAAGATTATGCGCATACACGAAAGTTGCACATATATGGAATATATGCGCATATACAAAATATTTACGCATATACGGAAGTTGCGCATATACAGAAGATATCCACATATATGGAAGTTGTGCATAACTTCCGTAATATGCATACACAAGTCTCTATATATGCGCAACTAGATATGCACAACTTCCATACATGTGAAACTTATGTTTATGCACATATCTTCCATATATTTGCATATATTAAATATATGCACATATATGGAAGAAGCGCATATACGAAAGATATGCACATTTACAAAACTTGCGCATATACAAAAGATATATGTATATATGAAAGATATCTACATATAAGGAAGTCGTGCATATACATAATATATGCATATACATAAGCTATGCATATATGGAAGATATAGGCATATATATATAATTTGTGCAACTTTCGTACTTTCATCTTTCGCACATGTAAAACTTCTATATATCCGCATATATTCCATATGTGCGCATATATATTTTGTATATGTTCAACTTTTATATATGAAAATATCTTTTGTATATGCGCATATACGGATGTTGCACATATACATAAGATATGCACATATACAGAAGTTGTGCATAACTTCCGTAATATACATACACAAGTTTCTATAGATGCACAAATTCTGTATATGTGCAACTTATGTATATGTGTATCTTCTGTATGTGCACATATCTTCCATATATGTGCATACACTAAATATATGCACATATATGGAAGAAGTTCATATACAAAATATATGCACGTTTACAAAACTTGCACATATACAAAAGATATACACATATACAGAATATATACGCATATAAGGAAGTTGCACATCTACAGAATATATGCACATATATAGAATTTATGCATATATGGAAGATATGCAATACAAAATATGCACATATATGATAGTTGTGCATATACGGAAGATATGGGCATATACGGAAGATATTCACATATACGAAAGTTCTGCATATACGGAAGATATGGGCATATATTCCATATATGCATAGATTTTGTATATGCACATATATTCTGCAGATTTGAAAATTCCATATATGTGCATATATTCAGTATATGCGCTTATATGGAAGATATGTGCATATATAGAACCTACACATATACAGAAGTTGTGCATATATAGAGACTTGTGTATGCATATAACGAAAGTTATGCACAACTTTCGTATATGCGCATATCTTCCATATATGCGCATACCTTCCGCATATGCACAAAATTCATATATGCGCATATACAAAAGATATTTTCATATATAAAAGTTTCGGATATACATGAGATATACGCATTTATGGAAGATATGCACACATATAGAAGATATGCAGATATATAGACGTTGTACATGTATGAAGGATGTGCAAGTACGAAAGTTTCACAAATTTTATATATATGCTCATATCTTCCATATATGCATAGCTTATGTATATGCGCATATATTTTATATATGCACAACTTCCTTATATGTGCATATCGTTCGTATATGTGAAACTTATGTATATACATATATCTTCTGTATATGTGCAAGTTTTGTAAATATGCATATCTTTTGTATATGTGCTTCTTCCATATATGTGCATATATTTAGTATATGCGCATATATGGAAGATATTTGCATATACAAAATATACACATATACATAAGTTGCACATGTACGGAAGTTGTGCATATACAAAATTTGCGCATATATAGATACTTGTGTATGCATATTACGGAAGTTATGCACAAATTCCATATATGCTCATATCTTCCGTATATACGCAACTTCTGTATCTGCGTAAATATTTCATATATTAGCATATCTTCCGTATATGCGCATAATATTCCGTATATGTGCATATCTTCTGTATATGCGCAACATCCGTATATGTGCATATTCTTTGTGCCTATAATAAATAATTTCATATACAGAAGAAGCACATAGAAAAAAGACATGCACATATACAGAAGTTATGAAAATATGGAAGACATGTGCATATAAAGAGGCTGGAGTTCTGCGCAACTTTAGTATAAGCACATATCTTCCGTATATGTACAACTTCTGTAAATGCACATATATTCTGTATATGTACAACTTCTGTAAATGAAAATATATTACGTATATGCACAACTTATTTATATGTGTATACACAGAAGTTGCTCACATATGTGGAAACTATGTATATACAGAGGTTAGAGTTGTGCACGAGTATGTGCATATATAAAATTTGCGCATATACAAAAGATATGTACATTTACGGAAGATATGCGCATTTACGGAAGATATGCGCAGATACAGAAGATATGCTCATATACAAGATATGTGCATGTATGAAAGATGTGCAAGTACAGAAGATATGCACATTTACAGAAGATATGCGCACATACGGAAGATATGTTCATATACAGTATCATTGGCCACCACCATTCTACCTGCTTCGAGGTCTGATCATTGGCCTATTCAACTGCAATGGTCTCGCCTTAGTGCAGGAAGTAATAATCCCTTCTGCTTTGAACAATTTTGGCTCACTCATCCTTTGCAACGTCATTTACAAGATTATATAAAAAGTGATAGACAACATGCTCAAACATCTCCTCCCACTGCTTATATCACCTGAGAAAATAGGATATGTGGAAGGAAGACAGATACTGGACGATGTCATTTTAATGCATAAAGTCAACCACTCTCTGAAAATGCAGAAAAATCCGGGTATGCTTCTCAAAATCGATCTCTCCAAAGCATTTGGTAAACTCAGTTGGACTTATATTCGTCAAGTGCTCTTGGCCTTCGGCTTCAGTCCCACCTGGATGAGATGGATCATGAGTATGCTCTCCTCCCCCTTTTTCCCCATTCTGGTCAACAGTTTACCCTCTCCCACCCTCTCTCCCACAAGAGGTATCTGTCAAGGTGACCCCCTCAAGAGGTATCCGTCAGGGTGACCCTCTCAAGAGGTATCTGTCAACCTTGATGGAGCCTCAAAAGGAAATTCGGGCGAAGCTAGATTTGGAGGAATCTTTTGTGACTCTGAAGGCATACCCTTACTCATCTTCTTTGGATCCATTGGTTGGGATAGCGACAACTCAACTGAACTAGAAGGACTCATACAAGGCCTCAACCTTGCTGAAGAGAACATTCTTTTCCCCCTAGAGGTTGAAGGGGACTCTCAGATCATCGTTAATGCAGCCCAACATATTCTTCATGGCTCCTCCTCATCCAAAATTTCAAAGAGTTGGCGGTTAGCCTCAAGACTGGAAAACCTGGAGCAATGGCTTCAACTCCACAAAGCCATTACCTTCCTGCATGTGCATATATTTTCTAATGATTTTGTAGATCTCCTAGCCAACAGAGGTGTGAATCAGAACTCTCCTCTTATCTCTAGCTGATTCCACTCCATTTCCGATGACTCTCTTTGTAATGCCTGCACTCAATTGGTCCTCAAAGATATTCAACCCCCGGATGTAGGTGCTCAACATGATTGATTCAGGCTACCACTTGGCCTCGCGTCGCGAGGGCACATGGCCCCTCCATGTGACCACACCGCTTCCCACGTGAAAGTTTTAAATGTGCAGAGGATGCCGGTACCTGAAGCAATTACGCCTCTCCCTCGACCTCTGCTCCTTCAACTTGCCTCCTGGCCATTTATAGCTCATGGATCCTATGTTTATTCCCATCTGCACATCCGCTTCTCGTTCTCTGTCGTCCTCCTCTGTCATAGCTCTGTTCACTGCTCTACTCCTCCTTTGTCTCACTATGAGCCTTCTACTCCAGGCCAACAGTCCCCCCATCCTATGGAGATAATGCCGAGAAGGCACCAGATGCAATGTCATTGCGGACGAGGTAGAGGCTCTCCCTCCCACCCTCCTATTCCTGCAATTCCTGCAAGCTCCCTATCCATTTCTATTGCCATGGAAGAACCTGAGGTTCTCGACCCACATTTTCTCTCTGCCCCTTTCTTGATTCATCTCCCGGAGGAGAAGCTCCACCTCTCTGGCTTTTGTAGTAGAATACGTCTCGGCAAATACACTCTTTCACGCTCCTCCTCCCCTCTACCACGGAAATCCGTCAGCTTCCCGGTCAAGAAACTGGTGGAAGAAACAGAGAGTGGTGGGAGCAGCCCAACGGAGGACTCACAACACAAAAATGCAGAAGCAAATCATACGGCACGCCCATTTTCAGAAAAGTCAATCGATTTGGTCTCCACCTCAAATCTGGAGAGAGACCCCCAGCTCTCAAAGAAAGACATTGAGACCATGTCCAACTATGGATGCTTCGTAATTGAAGAGAATCCTCATCAGGATCACCATGACATCCAGAAACAGTAGCTGCATCTCCTTGAAGCTCCTCCTCTTCAGTTTACGCATGTTCCTTCTTTGTTTTTATGTATATTTTTATCTCTGTCTGCATACTTTGTCACTTATGCTTATGCTAATGGTTGGTTTCCCTTGGAAGGGCAACCCATCTTTTGAATCTCTGAAATCATTAAGGGTTGGTTTCCCCATGAAGGGCAACCCATTTTTTGATTGTTTGTTATGTCTTCAACGAACAGGGGTTGGCTATTCCAGAAACCCCTATCATGAAGTTTGATTATAATTTTTGTACACTATAATAGAAGTTAGCATTAATTCGAAAAAAAAAAAAACAAATAATGCTTTGTTGAATTTTCACTTTTGATAGAGATATGTGATTTTATTGTGATTTCGGTTTAAAAGTAACAAAAAAAATTGATTTAAATCTAATGAATAATGTTTATAGCAAAGTTAATATTTCAAACACATATTTATAAGATTACAAATTGACAAAGTATGAAGGGAACACATTGATTCATTTATATATATTTTTATCGGGGTGTCTCCTTATGTACATATATGTATGTATATGATAAGTATATGTACATGAACCCATAACCAAAAATAGATGGATAAATAAACAAAAAATTCATAAACTAGAATTTGAGGTTAAGTTTAAACTTTATAAACTTCTTTTAATCAAAATATTATGTGGATAAAAGCCCTTATCTCATAAACAACCATAAATTTAAAATTAAATTATTATACTTATTATTAAAATTATTTTAAAATTAACAAAAAAAAATTGATTTCAATTTAAATAGTATTTATGAATTCACGACATGATATACTTTGTAATAATATTCCATCTTAATCTTAAGAAAAAAAATAACAATTTAAATTGTATTTTTATTTATTACCATAAAATATGAATTATTTTAATATTTTTATAATATATTTAAGTTATATCTTATAAAAAATTAAGTTATAGCTTAATTACAATTATAAATTTATAAAGTGAATCCTCTTAATTTAATTGAATAATCATTTTTTAATGATATATGGTCATTTTTTAATTTAATTGAATAATATATGCTCTAGTTTAACAACAATTACAAAGTCATCAGTCATCGTGTATATTTTATTTAATTTAATTAAGTATCCAATCATCACTTGTCTGACCATGGGCTTACGTTTTTACCACTTGTCTATTTTTCTATAACTCCCAAAATGTATGTGAAATTTCAGATAATCATGAGTTTGGTGGATGAATAATTTACTTCTGTAGGTGGGCAATTACAAATTTTTTCTCTTAATTGTGGTTACTAGGTCAATATCATTTTTCACTCTGAATTTATGCTTCTATTATCCTATAAACTCATGCTAAAAAGCTACGCCTATCTGATTTCAATGTGTATATCCTTTGACATTTTTTTAGGTTCATAATTTAATTAATGTTGTTGTTATTTAGGACTAAGTTCACTTTTCCCATTTTGATTGCCAAACACTTCCGTGTATTTCTGACCATTTTATGTATTTTTCCGCATTAATGTATTTTTTACCATTATATTTATTTCCATCTACAGGAGGTTGTTATTGAACCATTATAGAAAAAATTGAATAAGCATCACCAAATATATTCTTGCATTAATGCATTTTTTACTATCATATGTATTTGCACTTGCAAGAGGTTGTTACTAAACAAAAAGACCAAATACAAAAAGTTGAACATAGGCTCTAGTTTGCAAAGGTTTGTACTTGATACAACTTTTGTCTATGTTCAAGGAAAGCAACACTTCATTTTGTTATTCTAATTTTGTTTTTCCCTTTGAATTGTGCAAGAAATGATGTTAAAATCTAAAGGTGAAGCCCAGATGGAGGCATATAAGGTAATGGAGCTATTCAATGAATCAATATTTTCATCTTGGCAAAGCAAATCCTAATTATTTGGTGTGGATTTTTTATCTTGATGATATTTATTCTTTGAGCATTTCTTTTCTTTTGGATTTGTTGAATTCAAATATTGTATTAGAGGATGCTCTCTCCCAACATAGGGAAGGAAGGCCAACACAATAGCATTGTCTCCAACTTTGAGGTTATCTACAACTTTCCTAAATATTATAGTTGAATTCTGGATTATGGGCTTTGGTTAAAAAAATATGAAATTAGCCAAAGAAATGGAATATTCTCCCCATTAAAAGTTGTATCTCTAGCACCTTTTCTTGCCATCTTGATTGCTCCATCTTTCTCATTTGGCTTCTAGTTTCTTGGATGAGATGTATTCTGCTATTTTCATTTTCATGGGACATTTCTGCAAGTGCATTTGGAGGCCATGATTTTCAATAATAAGATTGGTAATGCACCTTATCAAATTGCCTCAACTTTCCCATGAAATATGATAAAAACAAGTAGAAAGGTCTCTTAGCAAATGTTGATTTCCAATTTAATTTTTTCGAAACAATTATTGTGGGATACATCAGAAACCCTAAATCATTACTGAAGGTAAATTCTTCTAATACACTATTGTGCATTTTTTCTACTTGACACTTCAAGGAATATTTATAGGTTGTGGTTCCCTAACCTGATAAATCAAGGTTGGGTCCTAATTGAATTTAGGGTTCCGGGATATAGCTTAGCTTTGTTTAGGATGAACACCTTGAAAAAAGTGCAAGATTCAACCAAAAAAAAATCCACAAGTGACTTGTTGGCCGAGCTTGTGGCGAAGGTGAGTTATCAAAATCAAAATAACGTTAAATCCATCTAACACCTTCAGTTTTAGTTATTTCAGTAAGTTTTTTATTTTATATGTTACAGTATTGTAGTGACTGATATATGAAATGTGTCAATTGACCATCTTAACTATCATGATGTTTACTGCATATAAATACTCTTTCTTTTTCTCTATATGTCCAATCTATGTGTGTGAGTTTGCAAAATTTATGCTGCAGATCATATGGAAAATTACATCTTATATATATATATATATATATATATATATATATATATATATATATATATTCGAGTAAAATTTTAAATTTCCCATACCACAGTTTCTAAGTATTGTGAAGAAATTTGCATTCTTAAAATTGTAGAGGATATGCTTTGTTAGCAATTGGAGATCAGTCCAGTGATGCCGATTTTGTGAATCATGAAAATTTCATAGGAGAACTGATCAAAGGTGATTTTCAGATGTGATTGAGGTGATTGTCCTATATAGGCACATTCCAATCACTCTTCTTCATGATGGAGTGTCAAAGCTCCCTGCTTATTAAAACAATTATGATGCACCAATCGACACCAATCAACATTATACATTCATGCACAAATAAAAGCCTCTACTTCTCTTTCCATTTTACAAGCTCAAGATTGGAAAGAGATAACCCACCATTGTCATGATGACAACTGAGACAGAGTGATGTTTATTTTCAAAAACAATTTTCATAAGTGATTGTCCTATCATGGTCATAAGTGAACATAGATAGTAGCAAATTGGATTCCCTTAAAATTCAAAACCCTTCCAAGACATCTACAAATAACCAAATGGAAACCTTCAAATATATTAAATAAATTAGTGGTGACTATATGGCCACTATACTTAGACCATACTTTCAGGAAAATATAAAAGTATTTTAGAGTATATGAGTCTGAGTACTATATATTAGAAGCTACATAAATCGAATACAAAAAATCCTTCCAACTATAAATAAAACAACATAATTGGATTATACAATGACTCTGATTTTTAGTTGTTTAATGAGCTTTTTAAAATATTTTTTTACTATTAATTTCACATGGGTTTTTAGCATTTTCATCCCCAAGTCTGTCCTTTTGGTTAGCTTCATCTTAGGCTTTATGAAGCTTCTTATGGGGTGTGTTCTCCTTCTAGATAATTTTTACTGAAGCTAAAAATATGTCTTCCATAACATTTATACTTCCAACCCATTTCCCACAAGATTATTTGATTTAGGGCCACTACCTTGCTAAGATTTCGATGCAGTTCTAGTTCCACCTTTTTTAGATCGAGACTATTCCCTTCATGAGTGATATCCAGATTATTCCTTTCAAGGTCGAGACCCAAAAGAAAAGGTAGTAGCACATTTCCTAGTGTACGTCATAGATCGATAATGAGACCTCTGTATAGTCTCAAATCCTCCAGCAACATCATAGGTATCAGATCCACTTGCATTCATAGTTACAAACCCTTTACCATATAGGTTCCGAGTACACCGTTATTATCTATGCTATAAGTGATCTACCCAAGGGATATATGCCTAACCTTCTTATATAAGCGTTCTACCCAACAGATGTATTTAAATCTTTGGAAGAGGTATAAACCCAACCAAAGGAAAGGTAAGTTTCATACTGGTTGTCCTCCCACCAAAGGGAGGATGTAAGCTCCTGAATGGATATATGAGTTAGAAAGATAAGTCCCAAAGTTTATAGTAAAGAGTGATGCAGAGCGAAGCCATATAAACAAGTGTAGCCAAGCTATGTTTCCATCCTTTCATTTCATATACCATTCCCATATTGCATACCTATTATTTCATCTTTCTATACATCCAAGATTTCTCCCATCGGTAATTAGTGTTATGGGATTCACTAAGGAAGACTTCATGCGATCCTAATGGGGAAAACCCAATAGCGATTAGTTGAGAACGAACGAGTGAGACACAAGTGACAAAATCCCTGTGGATATTAGGAACTTGGTATGGATATTAGATCATGTAGTAAGGGCACACTTCAAAGGTGCCCACATTTCCTCTATTGCCTTGAATTTAAAAAACCAAAGTACTTGATTAGATTTCCCCATCAAATTAAAACACATACCTTAGGTCAAATTGTGCTCTAACATTCAAATGCAGCTGTGCACTATCTAGCTTAGATTTTACAATTGGGACCTATCAATTATGGAAAACAATGTTTTTCTCATCGGTTCCCTCAAGGGAAAAAGGGAGTCTAAATTTCCACAAAAGCTTCCCCAGAGACATGCCACATGTTGATCTATGCCTTCCCGCATATACTCCAATCTCCAAGCAAGGTTTCAAAGACCCAAAACAAGAAGAATACAACTTCTTCAACTCAATATGATAAATATGGAAGCTAGTTGAGATGTCAAGTACATTTAAGTCAGATGAACTTGGGAAAATGAGGGGGGATACTACTATTTGAGAGGGTATATTGGGAAGCATGATGTCACAAAAGCATGGAGAAGTATTAGGATGGACGCATGTTCTGGTAGGATTTGATGAGACTAGGATCTTCTTAAAATTATTATCTTTCTTAATAGATTCGAAAAAATTTCTCATTTTCGCATCACCTAAAAGATATATTTTACAAAAAAGTCAATTTTTTGAGGGGAATTTGAAAGACATTTATCCTAGTAAAAGTATTTCCCCAAAAAATACACTTACAAAGGCATTGACAAAAACTACGATTCACATGTCGTAAAGTATTCAGAGTGACTTTGGCCTATGTTAAGATAACAAAAACGTAGTAAATGGATCATATAATGCTTGAAGATATAGTGTGAAATTCCTCCTCTAAACTCAATAATAAAATAAAAAATTGTTTTAACTTTTAACATATTTCTTATTTGAAACACCATTTGTAGAATTTTCAATATTTATTAGAATATTTTTTGATGTAAAGCTGACGCAACAACGCTGAAAGGTCTGCCAACGGAATTGGTCCACGGTGACATGGCTCTGTCTCCTTTTTCCTTTTTCCTCCACGTGGTCTAATTCTCTTTATTAATTATCAAATTCACAGAATTTGATAAATAATACTATTCGCAATATTAACTTTATATTATATCCCCGAACCTTGATGAGGCCTTTCGAACTTTATATTAGTTTTCGAAACTTAATTTAATACTCCACGCATATAAATCAACTTTGCAATGGGACTCTCGCTCCGGGCCCACCTCTATGTCCAACCATCTTCGTCGCTCGACCACCGTCCGATGACTCTGCGCTAGATCGACGGCCCTTGTCAATATCGCTCGGCGTCCTCGTACTGGCTTTAACATGCGATGGGAATATGGAAAGGTGGTTTTGTACTTCCATCCGGTGCCACGTGTCAAAGGCTCTGTGGAATCGCTCTGATTCAGAAAATACCGCCTTTTCACCAAAAGTGGTGCGATATGGGCAACCCACTTTTCAAAACCACTCACGGTTTTGCTACAGTGATCGACCAAGGTAAACGCGGGGTTACATTATTCCTTTGTTTATTTAACTCGTGTCCAGACTATGGTTCCAGTTCAAAAACAACACCTCTATTTCTTTATGAATTGGGAATCTACCAAATCAAACAGTGTCACGGCCACACTTCTTCTGCACAGACCCGCTTGTGGGTAGTGCGGATTTAACAGAGTTCATTCAGATAAATTAAGGGAATTCACAGGCGGGGAACGGAATTACCATTACACAATTGCCTCATAGTTAACCAATTCTTCACAATTATAAATGTAGACAGTTGGAAATCAACAAGACTTAATTTCTATTCAACCGGAAGCAATTGCTCAATACACAGATTTATTTCAGAAATCTCTCTTTCTCCCTCTCTCCTCTCCTCTATACATCCGAGGGATTACAATTATATACACAAACATATGACTCTTCGGTTCCTCTGAGAGGATCGTTTTAGGAAATCAACAGCCTAATTAAGATAATTCAACTAACTGGAGTATAACAGCTAGACTAAATGAGCTATTCGACTTCTACGACTCTAACTGGTCTAATAATACAATCAGCTAAGGTATTGACACCTAGCTATAACAATTCGACTGTTTCCAAACCCTCCTAACCACAACATGTGGACAAAACCTCCTACATTGCTGGCTAGTGTCTAATGCAACTGCATCAGACTCCGAGGGCAATTTTCTTCATGGGCCCCTGTCCATGAGCTCTTCCACTGATCTGCCCATATTCCGCAACATTCCTTCAGTCATCCAAGTGGCATATTCTTCTAGCTTATCCTTCCATTTGATCAAGTACTGAAATTACTCTTGTCCTCTGGTCCTTCTGAATGGTCTTCTATCCAATATTTTCTCTGGTTGCAATGGCTGTGCTGTAGGTAGCTGCTCTCTCCACTCAATATGTTCCTTGTCTGTTGCTTCTTCTTCTGCAACATCATCCTCATACTTGTACAAATCTGCAACATTAAAAATGGGAGATATTCCAACATCAGGAGGTAATTCGATCTCATAAGCATTTGCAAAAAACTTCCTAAGTATTTGGCATGGCCCAATCTTTTTTAACTTCAATTTATTGTACTGCTTCTTTGGGAATCTCTCCTTTCTCAAGTGTGCCAAAACCTGATCTCCTACTTCAAAATGAACTTCCTTTCTGCTCAAGTCTGCTCTGCTTTTGTATTTGATGTTGCTGCCTTGTAGTTGTTGTTTCACTTGTTCATGAATGGCCTGGATTTCTGAAGCAAATTCCTCACCGTTTGCACTTCTCAGCTCTGCCTTTCCCAGATCCCTCAATTCTGATATTCCTCTAGGGTGCATTCCATAAACAATATGAAATGGACTCTGCCCTGTGCTTCTGTTTGGTGAGTCATTATATGCATATTATGCCTGGGGAAAAATATGATCCCACTGCTTGGGATGTTCTCCTGCAAGACATCTCAACAAATTTCCCAGACTCCTATTCACTACCTTAGTTTGTCCATTAGTCTGAGGATGATAAGCTGAGCTGAAACTTAGGTTGGTACCAAGTTTCTTCCACATTATCCTCCAAAAATGACCCACAAATCTGGTATCTCTGTCTAATACAATACTCTTGGGCAACCCATGCAATCTAACAACTTCTTTGAAGAACAAGTTAGCAACATGGGTGGCATCACTAGTTTTATAACATGGAATAAAATGTGCCATTTTGGAGAATCTGTCCACCACAACAAAGACTGCATCATTCCCTCTCTGAGTCTTGGGCAATCCTAGAACAAAATCCATGCTCACCATGTCCCAAGGCCTGTCTGGAATTGGTAAGGGAGTGTACAATACTGCATTCTGGCTCCTTCGTTTAGCATACTGACAGATTTTGCAGTTCTTTACAAACTTATCTACTTTTGTCCTCATCTTGGGCCAAAAATAAAAGTGACTCAGCTGCTCATAAGTCTTATTAGTACCAAAGTGTCCAGCAAGTCCACCACTATGCTTCTCCTTGATCAAATTTTCTCTCATGGAACATTTTGGTACACACAGTTGGCTTCTTCTGAATAGTAAGTCCTCCTGCAGGAAATAATCTAGCCACTAGCTTCTATCTGTTAAGACAGGGTTACTACATGCCTCAAATGCTTCCTTAAAATCTGGATCTGTTTTATACAATTCTTTCAGAAAATCAAACCCTACAACTTCAAAATTTGTTTCTTGAACAAGCATGTGCCTCCTACTCAAAGCATCAGCTACTTTATTGGCTTGGCCACTTATATGTTTCAAAACAAAATTAAAACTTTGGAGATACTCAACCCATTTAGCATGCTTATTTTTCAACTTGGGCTACTGTACAATGTACTGCAAAGCATGATTGTCAGAATATAGTACAAACTCCCTAGACATCAAATATTGTCTCCACTTCTTTAGTTCCTGAACAATTGCATAGAATTCCTTCTCATAAGAGGAATAATTTCTTCTGGTGTCATTCAGATTTTCACTGAAATATGCCACATGCCTATCATCCTGACTCAACACATCTCTAATGGCCTCTCCACTGGCATCACATTTTACTTGAAATGGTTTTGTAAAATTAGGTAGAATCAAAACAGGCTTCTCTGTTATATTTTTCTTCAGTAGCTTAAAATTCCTTTCTGATTCAACAATCCACTTAAATGGTTGTTTTCTCTTCTTTATTGTCTCAATTATGGGTGCATTAATCTTACTGAAGTTTCTTATAAACTTCCTGTAAAAACTAGCAAGTCCATGGAAACTTCTTACCTCAAAGACATTCCTGGGTGAAGGCCACTCCACAATTGCCTTAACCTTTTCTAGGTCCATCGTCAACCCTTCTGCAGAAACAACAAACCCCAAATACACCAACTCTTCCTTCATGAATGAGCATTTCTTCAGATTTATCAGCAGTTTCTCTTGGTGCAACTTCTTCAAAACATGATTAAGATGCCTTAAATGTTCTTCTCTAGTTCTGCTGAAAACTAATATATCATCCAGATACACTATCACAAATTTACCAATGAATTCTTTCAATACTTCATTCATAAGTCTCATAAAAGTGCTTGGTGCATTTGACAACCCAAAAGGCATTACCATCCATTCATACAGTCCTTCATTTGTTTTAAAGGCAGTTTTCCACTCATCACCCTCTCTTATTCTAATCTGATGGTATCCACTTTTCAAATCTATCTTTGAGAAATATTTAGCACCACTCAAACAATCCATTAAGTCCTCAACTCTGGGCAAAGGGAATTTGTACCTGATTGTGATCTTATTGATTGCTCTAGAATTAGTACACATCCTCTAGCCTCCATCTTTCTTTGGGCTCAATACTGCTGGTACTACACATGGACTCGGACTTTCTCTAATCAACCCCTTGTCCACCAACTCCTGTACTTGTCTCCTGATTTCCTCATTCTCCTTGGGAGTCATTCTGTAGGCTGCCTTATTTGGCAGATTTGAACCAGGGATAGAATCTATCTGATGGCTGATCTTTCTCACAGGTGGCAGCTCATCAGGTAAATCATCCACAACAATGTCACAGTAATCATCTAACATCTCTTAGATTTCTACTGGTAAATCAGAAATATTTGTAGAAGTAAGAACTACTTTAGGCTTGCAAACTAAAGCAAAGATTACCTCTTCTTCTTCTATCTGCTGCAGATATTCTTTCCCGCTCAGCAACAAGGTCTTTGGATCAATCACTCTGCTGGATGGCTCTCCTTCTTCCATGGGTATCAATGTATGATGTACCCCATCCTTGTAGAACTTGTAAGTGTTCTTCTTGCCATCATGCACTGCTGCTCTGTCAAACTGCCAAGGTCTACCCAGCAGTATATGACACACATCCATGGGCATTACATCACACAGGACCTTATCTTTATATTTTCCCATTTGTAGCTCTATCTCACACTGCTCTTTTACAACCAACTGGTGCCCTTTATGCAGCCAGGACACCCTGTAGGGAGTTGGATGCTCCCTTGTCTTCAACTTCAATTTCTCTATTACCTCAATGGAAACCAAATTGTGTGTGTTGCCACTATCAATGACTAGCTGGCAGCATTTCCCTTGGACTTTGCATATTCTCCTAAACAAAGTTTTCCTTTGTGCAGGCTCAGTGACCTCTTTGGCTTGCTTCAACAGGACCTTATTTACTACCAAGGATTCTCCCCTCTCTGGAAGAATTTATTCGTCAATTTCTGCTTCTTCTCCAGCCTGGGAAACAACAACATTCCTTGGACCAACACCCACATTCTCTGGACATTCATAGTGCTTGTGTCCCACTTGCTGACATCTATAACACCTCAATTCTCTACCCCTGCCTCTGTCTCTGCCTCCTCTTCCTTTTCCTCTGTAAGAACCCCTTCTGCCCCTTGCATCATCCTCTGTAGATGCATTCTGAGGTGAGCTACCGTTAGCTCCATCCCTGGGTGTATCAGTTTCCTACCACCGACTTCCTTCTCAAAGCACCCTCTACCAAGCAGACTGCTTCTGGGAGTTTCTCCTTTGCTTTCAAGGCCATCTGGTAGGCCTCTTCCACTGTCTTAGGAGACAGGAGACCGATCTCATCTTGGATCTCCAGCTTGAGACCATTCACATATCTGGCAGTATTCTCAGGTGTGTCTTGGAATTGCCCAGCCCTTATGATTACTCTGTAAAATTCCTCTTTGTATTCTTTTACTGTCAGCAACCTCTGTCTCAGGTTCTGCATTTGCTTGTACAATGTCAGCTAGTAATCACAAGGTAAAAATTTTCCTTTTAATTTAGCCATCATTCTGGTCCAGCTCTTGATAGGTTGCTTGCCAACTCTCCTCCTTTCTTCCTGCACTCCATCCCACCAAAGTGTAGCATGTCGCTTCAGCTTTGTTACCGCAAACTTGACCTTCTTATCTTCACTTATTTCTTCATAATCGAAGCATTTTTTTATTTCGTTAATCTAATCTACCAGTTCTTCTGGATTCAGTCCCCCTACATAGCTTGACACTTCAATTCTGGGCTTAACTGCAGACCCCAGAACAGTTCTAAGGAGCCTCATGTCAGGAGGAATCTCGACATTTTCTTCTGCTTCGTCCATTTCAGGTTCGCTGATGTCTTCAGGATCTCTGGGCTGTCTTCTCTCCATGGCATCTATTCTGGCCTCGACCCTCTGCAACATCCCCAACACCTCTGCGTTGGCAATGGGCCTCCTTTTTCCAGCACCTCTACCAACTCGGATTGCCATGCCAGCAAAACAACTTCAGACAACAGCTCTGATACCACAAATGACACAACAACGTTGAAAGGTCTGCCAACGGAATTGGTCCACGGTGACGTGGCTCTGTCTCCTTTTTCCTTTTTCCTCCACGTGGTCTAATTCTCTTTATTAATTATCAAATTCGCAAAATTTGATAAATAATAATATCCACAATATTAACTTTATATTATATCCCCGAACCTTGATTAGGCATTTCGAACTTTATATTAGTTTTCGAAACTTAATTTAATACTCCACGCATATAAATCAACTTTTCACTGGGACTCTCGCTCTGAGCCCACCTCTATTTTCAACAGCCAATCAAAAGTACGCCTGTACCTTAGGTTAAATCCCATGCATCTTCGTTGCTCGACCACCGTCCGATGAATCTGCGCCAGATCGACGACCCTTGTCGATATCGCTCGACGTCCTCGTATTGGCTTTAACGTGCGATGGGAATACGGAAAGGTGGTTTTGTACTTCCGTCCGGTGCCACACGTCAAAGGCTCTGTGGAATCGCTCCGATTCAGAAAATACCGCCTTTTCACCAAAAGTAGTGTGATATGGGCAACCCACTTTTCAAAACCACTCGCGGTTTTGCTACAGTGATCGACCAGGGTAAACGCGGGGTTACGTTATTCCTTTGTTTATTTAACTCGCGTCCAGACTACGGTTCTAGTTCGAAAACAACACCTCTATTTCTTTATGAAGCGGGAATCTACCAAATCAAACAGTGTCACGACCACACTTCTTCTGCACAAACCCACCTGCGGGTAGCGCGGATTTAACATAGTTCATTTGGATAAATTAAGGGAATTCACGGGCAGGGAACGGAATTACCATTACACAATTGCCTCACAGTTAACCAATTCTTCACAATTATAAATGTAGACAGTTGGAAATCAACAAGACTTAATTTCTATTCAACCGGAAGCAATTTCTCAATACACAGAGTTATTTCAGAAATCTCTCTTTCTCCCTCTCTCCTCTCCTCTATACATCCGAGGGATTACAATTATATACATAAACATATGACTCTTTGGTTCCTCTGAGAGGACCGTTTTAGGAAATCAACAACCTAATTAAGATAATTCAACTAACTGGAGTATAACAACTAGACTAACTGAGCTATTCGACTTCTACGACTCTAACTGGTCTAATAATACAATCAGCTAAGGTATTGACACCTAGTTGTAACAATTCGACTGTTTCCAAACCCTCCTAACCACAACATGTGGAAAAAACCTCCTACATTGCTGACTAGTGTCTAATGCCCCTGCATCAAAAGCCCATTTTAGCATGTCCAATAATGATTCAACATACAGAGTATTGTAAAGTACTCTTTTTGATATAGGAATCCTAAATAAAAAATACTTTCTTGGAGCTTCGTATATACTGGAACTATGCTTGCAAGCTATCCTACTGGTTTTTTAATGTTCACTTGAGCCCGACTGACGAAACTAAACCGATAAGTGTCACAAAGCTCTTTGGATATTTTCTTGGCAAACTTTGGGAAAGTGTGTTTTACGTATATTTATTATATAATGCACAATGAAGGGGATTTCAAAGGTAAACAATTACCTCCATATATAGATATCACTTAGCAACATTTTTGCGGTGGAATGGAGTAGTGTAGAAGAAAGTAATATAACAAATCAATTTATAAGCCAACTCAATAAGAAAAGAAATTGACTTCTCATTACTAAAAATAATCAACATACTAAAAATAACTTACCATCTCTTCATAGTACCAAAAAAATTATGACCCTTGCATCAAAAAATGATCAAAGGAAAACATTATGAAAATGCTGAAATAAAATATTTTCCTTCTTTGACTCCCCATTACTAAATAATCAACATAAAATAACTTACCATCTCTTCATACTACAAAAAAATTATGTGACCCTTGTATCCACAAAATGCTCAAAGGAAAACTCATTATGGGAATGCTCAAGAAAAATATTTTGCCTTCGCGACTTCCCATTACTAAAAATAAGAAACATCTAAAAATAACTTACCATCTCTTCATAGTACCAAAAAAATTGTGACCGTTGCATCCACAAAATGAGAAAACTCATTATGAAAATGCTCAAAGAAAAATATTTGCCTTGCTAACTTCCCATTACTAAAACAATCAACATCTAAAATAACTTCATCTCTTCATAGTACCAAAATGTTGACCCTTGCATCCACAAAATGCTCAAAGGAAAACTCGTATAGAAAATGCTCAAAGAAAAATATTTTGCCTCGAAAATTGTGACCCTTGCATCCAAAAATGCAAGGAAAAACATCTCTTAAAAATTAAATCAACTCTCCTCATTTCGTAATATCCTTTTCCCCTTTGATTTTGTGACCCTTGCATCCAAAAAACATAGGCAAAACATGCTTAAAATTAAATCGCTCTCTCCCTCATTTCCTAATATCATTTTCCCCTTTGATTTTTTTCTTTCCACTACCCTTTTCATAAGCATATTTTTATAAACAGCACTAAACATCACAAGAGGTGTTTTCTATAAGTCATGCCAATAATAGTTCTCATCAACCTAGGAAAAAGTTTCTTGTACCATGAAAATAGTGGCAATTGTGCTTTCAATATAAATTAAATGATAAATAACTCCATAAATTAAATTAAAATTTTACAATCTAAAACCAAAAATCAAGAAAATCATCAACATAAAAAATGTACAAGGAGTTGGTTTGATGCGTAAATAGAAGAAAAAGCTATATTCAACATTACATGGTAATGGTGAAGATATTATGAGTACAAATAGTACAATACAAGCGGTTATCTTTCCAAACATACAAGGTTTGAATCATGCCAATAATGTTAAATTGTTATCATTATATCTAATAAGATGGATGAAAGCCTCAATAATAAATACAATCTCATAGCTAGAATCAAGTTACTTATTAAAATGCATGTGCTTGGACTTGAGTAAAATATACATTTATATATGAAAAGGGCATGTTCATCTAAAAAAACCATTACTTAGAGTTTCACCAACATTTGTATGGAGTATTAACTCACTAGTTAAGTCAATTGAATACAACTATTTTCTTACTATTATATTTATATTTATATAGTAAATAGAGAGTAGAGCTCCCTTTGATTAAATGTTAAATTTATTTTAATTAATAATATTGGTTAAACAATCATAATATAACATTTTGGAATGTAAAAGAATATAAATTTACATTTAAAAAATATATTAAATATTGTTAAAAAAACTATCTAGCTAATAAGAGTCAAGCTCCCTTTAATTAAATGTTAAATTTATTTTAATTAATAATATTGGTTAAAAAAATCATAATGAGTTTGAAATATAAAAAAAAATATAAATTTATATTTAAAAAATATATTAAATATTTAAAAAATAATAATTGATTAAATATTATTTTATTTATTTTTTAGTTATAATTTTAAAAACGATTTATATTTTAACTTATTAAAAAATTAATTTTAATAAATATTTATGATATATATATATATATATATATATATATATATATATATATATATATATATATTCTCTTGAGATTTTTAGTAAACAAAGCGGAGGAATTCAACCCAACCACATTCAATTTCTCTAACCCAAATTATAATATATAATTAAAGAATTAAAATTACAAATATAAATATTAACTTAAATTTGGGGATTTCAGATTACGGCTGAGAGATTTGCAATACCCATAAACCATCATAATCGAGCTTGCTAATGACAGAAATTTCACTATAATATAATAAAGAATATTTTAAATTTAACGATGGAAATTTCTTATCACTTTATTAAAGTGCCAAGAGACACTCTATAACCTCTTATGAACGAATAAAAAAATTAGTTTTCTTGAATCAATTGATAAATTGTGTTAGTTAATTAGTAACATGTATTTATTAAAATTTTGTATATTTTTTAATTTATTATTGGAATATATAAATTAATATGGAATATGAGGGATTATAGATATGAAGATCCTAAAGAGGTATGGTTTATTTCAACGATATTTTGTATAGTCAAAATAAAATTCTAGAGCAGTTGGACAATTTTTAAATTCATGACCACTCTCTCTAATAACCACCTTCGCAACTTGGAAGTGCGGTGGAACATATTGATTTTCATATGAATGATAGTGTTGGTTAATTCATGACTCCCTTGTACTACCCCCATCCCTTCCTTGATATGTTGTTGTCACTTGGTTTCCTTTTTGTTTACTCCTAGTAATATGCTAGGCTAGAATGTCTTCACAAAACAATGTATGTAAAGTGTCTTCTATGAGTATTCTCTAGTCCCCAATCTCAACAAGTTTGGTTAGAATGAGAGAGAGAGTGGAGATTGGTCGGAATGAGAGAGTAGAGGGATTGTTGAGGCCGATTTTCATAAACTATGCTTTCTTTGAAAATCTAATGAGAAGTTTCGAACAAAAAAAAAAAAAATGATTTTCATTTTCCCATTACTCACATTCAAATTTCTAGTCAAACTTTGGAGTGATTCACTATTGTTCATTTTCATTTTCAAAATAGAGATAGCTCAAAAAGTGGACCAAAAATATTTCAATGTAGCTAATCCAAATGCCAGATGAAATTTATCTCATGTGACTATTGAGAAAATGCCACATCAAAATATATCTTTTCACAAAGATTTTAATATCAAATTAAGTGGCACTAAATTTGTCCATAAAACCTAGAATAGACGGTGATAGGGCGTACGGTTAAAACACTCCATGATGTAAAGGTCATCAAACTAACACTCCATTATGTAAAGATAAAGATCATCAAAATAACACTACATTATGTAAAAGTCATAGGTTTTGGGCAATCCACCATATTAAATTGATATAAACTTAAATGCTATTAAGTTACAATTTCTCAAATTAAAAAATAAACATTAAATTCATCTCATACATCTTAACTAACAGAAAAAATATCTAAATTTAAATTACCAACCACCTAAAAGCAAAGTCAATCATCATATCTTATAGTAGTTGTATGGTGAGTATACTTGCCACTCATTACCATGGTCACCCATATTCACTTTCCCACTAAATTATTATTATTATATATAAAAATATATTTTATAAAATTATATAGATATACTCAGCCACCTATATATATATATCAATACATTTTCCCTTCATATACCCTAAAATCCTAAATCCATTTCTCTCCGTCATGCCCAAAATGTCATTGGCCATACATTTCTTTCATGCACATTACCAAATTTGTAAATGATTGATATGCGGATATAAACTAAATGATATTATAAAGTTGTATAATAAAATAAATTGAAATATCACTCTCACGTTGTGTATCATTTGGCATAGCAGTATAACTAGAATTTTGCACCTTTTTTGTTGCAAAACAATGTCGAAGGAAACCTCTCAGTAAGCAGGTCCACACATCGAAAAATTATTTGAGAATAACATGGAAGGGATGCGCGCCCAGGTTGTCATTAGGTTGTCGTTATGTACCAGTCCGAACCTCCCCGTCACTTCCTCTCAAGCATGTGAACATATATCATTTGTTGAAACAGGTGGCGGACGATGAATCTTCAAATAGTGTCATTGACATCAAAGCCCACAATAAAACACCTTCGACATAATAAAAAAATTAAAATTATGTGACATTGAGTTCCACTTTCTTATTTAAATATATTATACTCCAGCAATTAAGTTTTATCCATATCATATCATTTTTAAAAGATATAAAAGGACCGACATCACATTATTATTAATACTTAATATATTATTAATATTTAACTATAACATTAATATATTATTAAGACATATATATATATATATATATATATATTATTAACTGTTATATAATATTATTAATATTATTATAATATTTGAATAGCAATAAGAGTTTAATACAACATTAATAATATATTAGTCTATATTTTATAATGTTTTAATTATAAATTAATCGATATATTATCAAATTTTAACTTATAGTTGATTATTTTTGGCTGGTCAACTATAGTCAACATGACTACCATGGTGAACCATGGGTGAAAATGTGAAGTTGGGTTACACTTTTGTGAGAATCGGGGCGGGAAATTTTTTTTTGTGATAGTTGATCGAACTCGTTCTGCTAGTTTAGATTGTCGAGCACACTAACGAGGCGTGAGAAAAAATAATTTTTGTGGAGATGGGAAAACAGAGCACTAACAGTTTGTGGGACTATTGGTTCGACCAAACTTTAAAAACGATTCGGCCAAACTCATATTTTATAAATATATCACCCTTGAATGAGTCTCGTTTTCGCGCGTCTGCGATCGCATAGTATTCGCGGGTTTGTTTGAGTTTGTGGCACATCTACGGTATAGTTTGTTCGTAGGTTTTTGTTTGAGTTTACGCAAGGCGCGTCTGCGTTTCCGCATAGTCTATTCGCACTCTATTGCTCTGTTGCTAATTTAGCACCCGCGCCCGCGAATTGCTACTCAGGAGTTGCGCCGCTACTTAGGATTTTCTCCAGGTAAGTAATTGCTCCATATTAGAGATCCTAAAATATGTTATGAATCACAGAAAAAAACTAGGAGAAAAAAACTGTAGTATCACTATTACTGGTATTTATTACTATTACATAGGTACTGATGTGGTCTCCATTACCGCACCATATAGTAAAACGATATAGTACCTGTCATAAACAAAAAAAAAACAGTGAGTTTTAAATCAACAATGATTGCATTATGTTGATCATAGCAACCCCCTTTAAACCACTCAAGTCCCCTCATTTTGTCCCAAAAGATCATTGTTTCACCTATCGTTACCATTTCCTGCCTCTAAAACACATTATAAAAGGCTGAAAATCCATATTTGAAATATTTAAGGCGTAACTCCTTCGGCCCTAGCCCCTCTGTCTTTTCCTCCATGTAACCTGGACCCTAGACCAAGCGCCAGCCCGAAAGGCGCTTATCAAATGTATATCGGGCTCATTTTGAACCGTAGATCTGTAACAAATTGGACGGCTACGATTCATCGCTGTTGTGCCCGTAGTTCACCTGCCTACTGTCCGATAAAACCTTGAAATCAACGGTCCGCAGCCTGCCTATCCTGGTGGTCCCCCACGCCCGCTCCCATTGCAAAAACCGGGTGGTATGTATCGCATCGCCTTTCGGCGGTAGGCGGTAATTCTCCTTAAGCCAGTGATTCCATACACTGTCTGCCACGCGTCCCAGCGTACGGTTCCAAAACCGCTGTTCATCGCACGCTATTTTTCGGCAAAAGACGCGCAGCGATATCGCTGTCAGTCGTCGGATCTGGTGATCTTCATCTAACGGCTATCGCGCTCTGAAGCTGCATGGGATTTAATGCAAGGAAATCGTACCCTTGTCCCACTGGTAATTGCCCTCGACGTCGTTTCAACAGTCGATCTCGTCTTGAGATCGGACGGTCTAGATCATTTGCATGCCCCACTGTTGACCCGGTCTTCCTCCACGTCATCACCCCACGTATTTATCGCATTTTTCCCTCTGCCATTTATACATTACATTCATATGATATATTTTAATGTTCCGCATTATAAAATCTGGCCAGCCCTTCCGCCATTATTTCCACTGCATTTTCTTTGTCACCACCCTGTGTGCTTCCGCCATTTTATCATGTTGCTTCACTACACAGTCGCCTCCATTGCATTGTCGTCCCCATGCATTTGTTTTATTCACAATTTTGTGTGTTTTGTAGGTTTACAGCGACAAAGAATTATCATAATTTTCAGCATCCATTACAAGAGCCGAGAATGCGTCAGAGGACCAGTTCTTCAGAGGAGAAATTTATGAAGAAAGTCCTGGGTAGCTGTTGTGACATGACATCCATTAAAGAAACGGGGTTATACTTTGGCGAGCTTCCAAATGTCATTCAAGAGGCAGATATCATAGATGGAGAAATTAATGGAACAACAGAGGAGTATCAGTGGAAGGTCAAGGAATTCAGTGTTCGGCATTGAAGATTTTAATTCATGATTCAGGGTTTAGAAGGCAGAGGGTACGATGCACAAAAAACAATACCCTCCAGGTTTTATTTTAGCAGAATTTTCTTTCAGGAAAGGACAGAATGTTAATATGGTTATCCCTATACCGTGTTCCTGAAGAGATTTTCACCCAGAACATTTATTTCAGAGAGCAGGCCACAGAGTACAAACAGCATAGCATAGTCATTCAACAGTATGGGCGTGAATGTTTCTGCCATTTTTCCTTAATTATGCAAATTAAATGTTCATCACCTACCTCTTTCACTAGGTTTATGGTTTCTCCTATAAAGTTCCAGGAGAACGAAGGTTTTAGGGTTCCAGATTTTATCAGAAAATTATGGAGTGAAAGGATTTATGTAAACATTTTGTAAAACTTTGGTATGAATGCACAAAGCCCATAGGGTCTCAGTGAGGAGGAGTTCTATCTGTCAAAGAGGATTCTGGTCTTTGGTATTTCACAGTCTGTAACTTTCTTTATTGTGTTATATTAATAGAAAATTTCATTTCATCCATCTTTCTTGTATCATGCTTTGGAATGCGAGTGGCTCACTGATTTTTGGTATGGATTCATCCTAGTTGATTTCCATGCTCAGATCAATCAAGCGCTTTAAATATGGCTCATGCATGATATTCTGTTCCATTATTCAGCTAACCATACTTCTGCTATATTAGTTGCTTTGGGAGGGTGCTTTTAAAATGCTATTATCATGTATGGATTCTTAGATTGGTAAGCCCATGCATGGTGGTATTGTATATCTGGGTATAAGCTCAATGTTAACTAATATCTTCTCAATATTTCTTTCACTACATACACCTTCTGATAATTTATGTCTGTGAAGTATTTCTGAATCGGCCCACTTTGCAGTAAGCTGTCTCTGAATTGTCTGTTTCTTTTGTATTAGAGTTCTGCATCTTGCCTCTGCAGTATCTCTTTTCCTGTGTCAGTTTCTGAGATTTTGGTCCCATTCTATTTTATTTCCTTGTTTACAGGAGATAACATGTGAGCTGAAGTTGACAACTTCATACATTATATTATACGCTCCTTGCTATGCTAAGATGTCCTAGGCACTGGTCTATCACAACTCTAGGCTGTCTCTAGGAATGACAACACATTACAAGGATAATACACATTTATTACTGATATTATCTTGGTTCCTATCTATAAGCAGAGTGACTATATTGAAACCAAC